>JARBWK010000003.1:113763599-114116099 GCA_030556195.1 Anolis apletophallus | reverse complement strand
TCTGTTGACTCGGCCATTTGTGCATAAATTTCATCCTCCATACTTGGCGTTTCACCCTCTCGAACCGGGAGCTGCCCAGCTCCTGTCGACTTTCCCCAAGGAATCAGTTTAAAAGCTGCTCTGAAGCCTTTTTAATATTAATTGCCAGCAGTCTGGTTCCATTTTCGTTCAGGTGTAACCCGTCCCTTTTGTAAAGGTTTGGCTTTCCCGAAAATGTCCCCAGTTCCTAACAAATCTAAAGCCTTCCTCTCGACACCACTGCCTCATCCACGCATTGAAGCTCCGGAGCTCTGCTTGTCTGGCTGTCCCTGCGCGTGGAACCGGTAGAATTTCCGAGAATGCTACCTTTGAGGTCCTGGACCTTAATCTTCTACCTAGCAACCTAAATTTGGCTTCCAGGACCATCCGTTTGGCCTTCCCAATGTCATTGGTACCGACGTGTACCACGACTGCTGGCTCCACCCCGGCACTATCTACCAGCCTATCTAGATGCCTCGTGATGTCCGCAACCTTTGCACCTGGCAGGCAATTTACCATGCGGTCATCACATCCATCACAAACCCAGCTTTCTATGTTCCTGACAATCGAATCGCCCACTACAAGAAGCCCCCTCCTACCACCCGTTGAGAAGTATCCTCGGTGCAAGAGGATATGGGCACATCCTCCGAGGAAGGGGTCCCAACTAAGGGAGCCGGTCCCTCTTCCTCAGACTGATGTCCTCCTGCCCAAGACCCCCATTTTCCAAAGCAGCTGGAGGGCTGCTCAGAACGGAGTGGGATGCTCCTATTTCATCCCTGGAGATCTCTTCCTCCTGCCTCACTTCCTCTCTGTGCTTCTCCAGGTCTGCTACCTTGGCTTCAAGGGAAAGAACACGTTCCCTGAGAGCCAGGAGCTCACTGCAGTGAATGCACACCCAAGACTTCTGCCCAGCAGGCAGATAGTCATACATGTGACACTCAATGCAAAACACTGGAAAGCCCCCTCCCACTGCTGGCTGACTACCTCCATTTCTTGTTCATATGTTTTTATAATTTGACTCCCTTTTTTTAGATAATTAGACTTTTTTCCTTTTTGTAGATTCACTGTTTGTTTTGGTCTTGATTAACTTTTTTACAAGTCTTTGGATATTTCTTTTATTTTTTACTTGTTACAGGTTTATGTTGTAAAACTACCTTCTAGCAGCTAATACTAGAAGCTAAGAAAACAACTTTACCCAGGAACTTACCAGTGCTCCTTATTTTCTTATTAGCAAGTAGTCTGCTTTAAACTGCTCCTCACAGAGACAGTAGGCTGACTGATTTTAAAAAAACAGGAGCTAGGCTCTCTGCTTAAAAACAGGAAGTAGGCTAATTGCTCCCACCTGGCAGGAGGGCTGCTGTAGCAGGCCCCGCCCTTTCAAGGAATGTGCTTAAGGCAATTTGGATGGGAAAAAGAACCTCTTTTAGCTGCTGCTAAAAACTACCTTCTAGCAGCTAATACTAGAAGCTAAGACAACAAATTTACCCAGGAACTTACCAGTGCTCCTTATTTTCTTATTAGCAAGTAGTCTGCTTTAAACTTGCTAATCTTGGTTACATCCTAAACTTGGTTACATCCTGTATAGACTACTGCAACGCTGTCTACGTAGGGTTGCCTATGAAGACTGCCCGGAAGCAGCAATTAGTCCAGCGCGCAGCAGCCAGACTACTAACGGGAGCGGGGTACAGGGAGCACACAACTCCTCTGTTGCGCCAGCAACACCGGCTGCCAATTAGCTTCCGAGCACAATTCAAAGTGCTGGTTTTGATCTACAAAACCCTGTATGGTTCTGACCCAGTTTACCTGTCAGAACGTATTCTCCCCTATGAACCATCAAGAGTGCTAAGATCATCTGGAGAGGCCCTGCTCTCGGTCCCACCACCTTCGCAGATGCGTCTGGTGGGGGCGAGGGACAGGACCTTTTCTGTGGTGGCCCCCCGGCTGTAGAATTCCCTCCCAAATGAAATTAGATCCACCCCCTCCCTCCTGACTTTTAGGAAGTGGGTGAAAACGTGGCTGTGCAATGAGGCCTTCACAGAATGAAGGAGGAGATCGCGAATCGACTAAAGTTGCTAACCACTTGATACGAACCAAATATGTGGATTAATTTGGACTTGATTTTACTTTGGCGAAAGGCTTTTTAATGTATTTATTGTATTGTATTCAATAATTTTATTGTAAATTTATGATGTTTTTAGATTTTAAATGTTAGCATTGAATACTTGTTTTTTGCCAGTCTGAGTCCCTCTTCGGAGGTGAGAAGGCTGGAGTATAAAAGTGTTAAATAAATAAATAAATAATTCTCTGGCAAACTTGGGCCCTCCAGGTGTTTTGGACTTCAACTCCCACCATTCCTAACTGCCTCAGGCCCCTAGATATTTGCATTAGAATTCATAAGAGTAGCATAATTATTTATGAAGTAGCAATGAAAATATGGTTAGGGGTCACCACAACATGAGAAACCTTATTTAGGGGTCACGGCTTTAGAAAGTTTGAGAACCACTGCATTAATACATATATATTTCTGTTTAATTGCTATTAACATTTTTTAAAAAAAATTCTAAGGGGGCGCTGAGTAAATTTTTTTCTGGAAAGGGGGCAGTATGCCAAAAAAGTTTTGGAACCACTGATATACACCTTCTGGACTTAGCCTGAAGGGAAATTTATACACAATGTTCTGTGCATGTAACAATGTATGTATACATTAAACCATTGGAAATCAAAGGTGTCACTATCTCGGCCACCCATGTGAACAATTCTGAAGCATTTTGGTTTTCCATATAAGGAATACTCAACCAGTATTTTGTTAGGTACATGGCTTTCAAATAGCCCTGTAAATGTAAGGGTTTCTTCCATTTGTGAAATATGTTGTGATCTAATTAAATAGATGCGGTATCGAGAATCTTCCTCTCTCTTTGTTTAAACATTGATGCTACCATCCACACTATCCTGGGAAGTTTTCATAAGTGCAGAAGGAAGGCAACATCAGAAACATTCTTGAGTCACAGATTCAAATTCAAAACTTATATCTCAGAATAAATTACATATTTGAACAAATAAGTGATCATTTGAAATATCAGTATTGATTATATAGCCAGTATCTTGATCAAACTTGATCTCTTTTTTCTTTGCATTACTAGTAGTTATTGTATGAAATATATGTTTTGATTTGATCTGGCAAAATCAATAGACAGTTGCACTTTTGGATAGTGCTTGTGCAAGCATCTTTAGCAAGAGGAACCATACCCAGCTGCATCTGTAATTATTATCAAAACAGATTTTCCCACCAATGTTGACAATTTCATTGATCCTATGTGTGTGCGCGTATGTGTTTTTCAGAATGAAACAATCTTCAATTGGACATAAAGTGGGAGAAAGTGAGCTAGTATTGATCATTGCCTTGTCCTTGATCATTTGATCCCTAAAAGGCCCCTGGCTCTACAAAGCTTTCAGACATGGCTTTTGTTGACTTATTGTCAGCTTTAACTTGGAATATCAGAGCTTTCCAAACATTACATGTTGGTGGCACACTTTTTAGACATGCATCATTTTGGCAACACAGTAATTCAGTTTTGCTAGCAAATCAGAAATTAAACTATCCCCTTATAAGAGATACCAACACATACATACATTGCAATAATGAAATTTATGGGGACACAACGTATCTCATGAAAAACTATATATATATATATATATATATATATATATATATATATATATATAAAATTAAAATATATGATTTGTTGCTAATTTCACTCAGAGGTTTCTCATTACATTCACATGACACACCTACATACTGCAGCTAACACACTAATGTGTCATGACAAACAGTTTGGAAAGCTCTGCTGTATTTTATGATCCCTTATTGGCCACGTGGCAACTTAGCATTGACTAATATTTCTGATTCCTATTAGGAGCTGGGGTTCTGATCAATTTCTGAAAAAAATGTATGTAACAAGAGGTCAGTTTCTGTAATAATTATATGACCAAGGACTTTCTGGACAATCTGCATTGGGAAGCAAAAATGTACCCTGCAATTGTTTAAATCACTTTTTCTTGAGTATCCTGAAAGCTTAATAACTTTGCAACTTCAATTTTTTTCTCTGGTTGATGATACCCTTTTTTAGTATAGCTATACCTTATGGTCATTTTAAAACTTTTCCCCTTCAGTATGGGGATATACTTGTAATCTCTCTGTTGCTTTGCTCTATGTAAAATAATAAAGGATGGGGAACAAAATGTGGATTGGAATTCTGTTAGGTCTCTTCCACATATCCCAGAATATCAAGGCAGAGAATCCCACCATATCTGCTTTGAACTGGGTTATCTGAGTCCACACTCAGTTAATGTGGGATTTTCAGCCCTGATATTCTGGGATATAGGGCTGTGTGGAAGGGCCCAAAGTTAGATTCAACTGGAGTAGACACATTGAAATTATTGTTGAGCAGTGAACCAACAGGGAAGTAATTCTATTGAGTTAATGGGTCTACTCTAATTGGGACTAACCAA
The DNA here is from genome assembly GCA_030556195.1 of Anolis apletophallus. Classification (NCBI taxonomy): domain Eukaryota; kingdom Metazoa; phylum Chordata; class Lepidosauria; order Squamata; family Anolidae; genus Anolis; species Anolis apletophallus. The sequence continues at coordinate 114,111,572 of JARBWK010000003.1, read as the reverse complement.
CAGAATTTTAATTATGATTTCTAAAACTAATCATTCAGATGTATTGAAACTGAGGAGCAGAACCCAAAGAGTCAGGAAAAGGCTGGTTGCAGCTAGTGAACCACAATATTTCTTTTTTCTATTGCATATTTACATTAAGTGAGGTAAAAGTACCGGAATAATAGTAACAAAAATATCTTCCAAGGAAACTGAAGCCATGTTTGCACTTGCTAAAATGTCATGCTCTGAAAACCCACAAGCTGTTCAATTCTATCAGAAGATAGTGGCAAAATAACCATTAAGTTGCCTCACGGTTTGTTTTATATCTTACAACCCACTTCAGACTAGACTGTCACACCAAACAGATGGAAAGGTGAATATGAAGGCTGGTGAATGATGGAATTTCTGAGTGTAATGCCATAGCATAAACATCTGTGCCACCTACAGTTTGTGCTGATTAAGTGAGAATGTCCGTATGGCTGCCATCAGCTGCAGAATCAAATTATTAGAGACAGTCATTTTACACTTCTCTGAAGACATAAGGGTGAAACGTCTTGCTAAGTGCAAATGCATTGCTTCATTTTTCAATCAAAGGTTATGGAAGCTGTTATGGATGTTAAAATAAAGAAAATGGAGATGGTTTCAAGATTTTCCCAGGGAGGAAAATAAGGGAACTAATAAGAGGTTTGATCAGTAAGCTGAATCAGAACTGCAAAACTCAAAACACTCCAAGTGCCACTTTTACACAGTTTATTATTTCAGGTGAATCTTTATTTTCATAGAATTATACAGTCACAGAGCTGGAAGAGACCACAAGGTAGAAGCTCTTCCTAGACATTTATCATGCCCCTCTTATTTTCTTGGGAGTAACAAGGATCCAGCACCACAGGCAGGAACATGCTGAGTTGGAGACCTATTTGATGGCCACCTGCAGGAGCGGGGTGTAGAGAGGCAAGACTTAGGGAAGAGAGAGAGAGAGAGAGATGGGACTTAGGGGAGATATATAAGGAAGACAGCTCCCACTCCCTATCTCTCCAATCTTGGTGTTGACCCAAGTATGAGTTTGACTGGTCATCTAGAAGCCAGGTATTTTCCTGTTGGTGGGGTTTTTTTGCCAAAACCACAGTGTGATCTGAGGATTGGTGAATTGGCTTTGGGAGTGGTCTGTGGTTAGTATCTGGTCACGGGCAGGCTCCCTTTAGGGGAAAGGGAGTCTTCTGGAATCTCCTCTTTAGGTCTTGGGACTAGGGAGACAAGGATAGAGACTCTTCTTCAGGGTAGCTCTGAGACTCACTCCCCTGATCTTGGCGATCAAGACTTGGGGAAACTGGGAAGGCCGTAATTTGTCAGCCTGAAGTTCCATTTAGCCTCTGGCCCAAGTGCAAAGAACAACAGAAGTTTGCGTTTACCTTGGAGCTCTGGTATGTTCCCCTGAGTTAGATGGTGTGGAGGTTTAAGACGATCCCTGAAACTGGGAGGGGTAAAACACCATTCCGTAATTTGTCAGCCTGAAGTTCCATTTATGTTCCAAGAAGATCTGGCCCATTGGTGGCAATGAGGGAACTAACAAGGCTCCTCTTTCTGTAATTTTTATGGTTACTGGGATGAAAATTAAATGTCTTTAAAATAAAAAAGCAAATAAAAACAAAGCAGGTGTCCCTTGAAATTTCTCAATTTGCAAACCCTGTCAATCTAATACTGTAATAATAATAATTATAGATGGACAAATTGACTAAGCTTAACAACAACAATAACAACTTTATTTATATTCTGCCCTCTCTCCCTGAGGGGACTCAGGGCAGATTACAACAAAAGATGGCAAACATTCAATGCCAGTTCCAGTACACAAATAACAATATAAAACAATCACTTAATCCACATCTAACATAACAGATATTACACATATATTATATAAAACAGCCTCTTAACATTCATTTAAAATCATTATTAAAATATAGTACAGCCAATGAAGCCAGCAAGATCAATGGGATCAACTAAGCAAATAGTCTGCTGAATCTGAGTGTGGTGACAAATTTGGAACAAGTCTGTTAAGTGACTGGAAACTTCTAGTCATCCTCCTCTCCATATGCCTAGGAGAGGAAGGAGGGGGCTGTCTTTATTTCTTTAGGGAGGGAATTCCAGAAGCAATCACAAAAAAGCCTCTCTTTCTCATCTCACAAGCCATGCTTGAGATGAGGGTTGGTGTATAAGAGAAGATGCAATTTGGCAAATAACCTGGACATGAGCCATTTAGAGCTTTAAAGGTGGCAATCAACATGTTGTAAATAGCCCAGAAGCAGATCAGCAGCCATTGGAGTGGTTCTTTCTCTGTGTGGCACTCTTGTTGGTAACCTGGCTGACGATCTTTGTACTAATTGAAGCTTCCAAACTATCTCAAAGAAAGCTCCACATAGAGAGCATTGCAGCAAACCAAACGGGATGTGATTAAGGCGTGGACTACCATAGCCAAGTCTGGCATCTCAAGGTTTGGGCACAGCTGGTGCACAAGATTTAACTGTGTGAAGGTGCTCCCAGCCACTGCTGACACCTGTGGTTCTAGGGTCAGCAATGAATCCAGGATCATTCCAAAGCTGCAAACCTGCATCTTCAGATTCCTCTAAATTTGAAGAATGGAAGCCTTATATTGACTATCTAAAAGTAGGAAAGAAAATGAAAATATCGGGTTTTCTATAGTGCCAAGGGAAAATTAGTGGACATGCGTGTAAGAATAACAACAACAGCAACAACAAGAACAACAAAAACAAAGAAGTCAGTAACAAGAATAATAGGATTCCCAGTGGTATCCAATGGATCCTAGAAAGTTCATCTACCAGAGATAAGAAGTTTTTATGACAGAAAGAATAGATTTTTATTATGAAGAGACAGCAGAGACGGGGTAAGAAGTAGGCCTGGTTTGTTTTTTTTATATGGATTTTTATTAAGTTTTCAAATTTCATAAACAATACAAAACATAAAATTACCATACATGAATACAAAAGGGGGAGGGGAAGGGGGAGGGGGAGAGGACTATATATTGACTTCCATTCTAGTTCCATACTATTTCTTATTACATTGTTATATTTTTTCTTTAATATAGGGCATCCTAAGGTGCTCCTACTCTTTTTTTTCATTCAGTTTGCTGACAGAAAGCTTCATTCTACTTTCATTGATTCTAAATAATCATTAACCATTGTCCAATCTGTCCTCATGTTCCCTTTGCCATTATTCTGGCGCAGCCAGTGTGTTAGCTCATCCATTCCCTTAATCTCAACCAGTTTTTCAAGCCATTGTTCTTTTGTGGGGAGGAGTTTCTGTTTCTGTTTCCAAAGTTTTGCAAAAACTATCCGTGCCGCGGTTGTAAGGAACACAAAACGTTTGTGTAGATTCTCACTCTCAAAAGTCTCATTATCCATTAATCCTAATAGATAAAATTCAGGTCTTTTTGGAAAGTCTTTTTTAAATATTTGTTTACATTCTTCGTGAATCATTTGCCAGTATTCTTTCGTCTTAGAACAAGTCCACCACATATGGAAAAAGGTGCCTTCCTGTGATTTGCATTTCCAGCATTTGTTTTCAATATTCTTGTACATTACACTTAATTTTTGTAGCAACCCAGCCTCCAGATCAGCCGGGGGGGGGCAGGGGATGCCCCGGGGGTCCCAATTGCTTTGGACCCGATTGATGGGGATTCAGGTGAAATGGATGACGGGGCCACTGGGCCTGCATCTCCTACAGAGAGCTTGCAATGGGAAGATGATTGGCCCGAGGCCTATGAGGACGAGGAAGGTCAGTCTGACCCAGATTCAGATAACTCGTATGAGAAACCAGGTGGACGAGGTTCCCAGGAGCGAATCTGGGAACCCGCGGGGGATGAGTTGATGGAAACAGAAAGGGAGGAGGTTTTTCATGAAGATAGTGAGACAGCTGCGGCTCGGGAGGGAAGGAGCTTTGACCGCAGGAGAAGCATCGAGGCCAATAGAAAGGAATGGCGCCGAAGCCTAGAGCGGCGCTGGTCTCACAAAGGAGGAGATTAAATATACGTCCTGTGGGGACGGATCCTCAGTTGGACGGCCACTTCTGATCTGAAGGAAGTGTAGCGTTCTTGATCCCTGAAGCCAGCGTTGGCTTGCCTTGCCTTGCCAAGAAGGTACCTTGGACCTATACCTTGCCTTGCCTTGACCAACGGAGACCTTGTTTTCCTTTGATTCGCTTTGTTTTTATGGACTTTGCTTTTAAGAGATTCCCTGTTTTTACTTGGACAATTATTGCCAACCATTTTGGACTAATTGCTTTTTACTTGGACATTTTACTTTTTCACCTGTTCTTTATTATTCAATAAATAGTTAATTGATCATTGTCTCTGTGTGTGTGTGTTTAAGGGGCCGGGCTAGGACCCAGCATTGTGATATTTTTGCGGTGTAATTTACCAGCGGTGAATCATTTTAAGCCAATTCTCTTTCAAATCAGTTGCATACATAATTTTCAGGTGTTTGCGCCATATTGCTTCCCATTCCATAAGTTGTATTGGTCGCCCAATATTTTGTGCCCACTTAATCATTGTTTGTTTAATTACCTCTTCCTCTGTTGCCCAGGTAAGAAGCATGGAATAAGTCCTTGAAATTATTTTCTTCTCCGCTTTCATAATTCTATCCCAGGTTTCATCCACATCGCTAAATCCTTTAGTCCTATCTTTATTGAACCACTCTCTGAGCTGGAAGTAATGTAGCCATTGGACATTTTGGAAATTTTTAGATATCTCTTCTTGTGTCCTCAAGATAAACTCGCCATTCTGTTTTTTTATTACATCTTTATATTTGGGCCATTCAGTCCATCCTAATAGTCTGCGTTGATCTGCTTCTAAAGGTGATAGCCACAATGGTGTCTTTACATATAATTATACATATAGTTTTTATATTTGTTCCAAACCTTCATCAGAGAGGAGCGTATGAAATGGTTTCCAAAATTTTTCTCCTTAGTAGTACCTCCGTACCATAGATAGGAATGCCATCCTTCCCTTAGATCAAAGCCTTCTAATGTTAAGATCTTATTATTAGAGAGAAGCATCCAGTCTTTTATCCATGACATCGCACAAGACTCATAATATATTTTGAAATCTGGAAGGCCAAAACCACCTTTTTCCTTTGGCAATATCATTATATTATATTTTATTCTTGGTTTCTTGCCTTTCCAAATAAACTTCATTATGTCCTTGTTCCACTTCTTGAATGTCTCTATATTTCTTAGTATTTGCAGATTTTGAAATAAATAAAGCATTTTAGGTAGCAGATTCATTTTTACCGCAGCTATTCTTCCTAGTAGTGCGAGGTTCAATTTTTCCCATTGTACCAAATCTTCTTTCATTTTCCTCCATTGCACTACATAGTTGTTCTTTAACAAGTGAAGGTTTCTGGATGTAAACCAGATCCCGAGATATTTGATTTTAGAGACTATTTCTATCTCAGTCATTTCTTGCAAACTTATTTAGTCTCGTTTGGATACATTTTTGTAAGGATTTTTGTCTTTTACTTATTAAGTTTAAAACCTGCAATCTCTCCAAATTCTTCAAAGGTCTTCAACCACTTCTCAATATTATTTTTGGGATTCCCATTTATGCAGATCACGTCATCCGCAAATGCTCTTATTTTATACATTTGTATATCTACTTTTAATCCAGTTAGTTCTTTATTCTTTCTTATTTTCATCAGCAGTGTTTCCAAAGCGAAGATAAAGATCAAGGGGGAAAGCGGACATCCTTGACGGGTTCCTTTCTCAATTTTAAATTTTTCAGTTGCTCACCCATTTATCCAAATCCTCGCTTTTTGTTCTTTATAGATTGCCTCGATCGCGTTCTGAAACTGGAATCCAACATCTATTTCCTTAAACAATATTTTGAAGAAGTCCCAATTCAAATTATCAAATGCTTTTTCAGCATCGATTGAAAGTAGTGCAAGTTCTTTTTGATGATTAGTTTCATAATATTCAATTACATTAAGTACAGTCCTTACATTATCCTTAATGCTCCTATTGGGTAGGAATCCCGTTTGATCTACTTCAATCCAATCTAATAGGAAAGGTTTAAGTCTGTTTGCCAGAATTGTAGAAAAAATCTTATAATCCGTATTCAAGATAGAGATAGGACGGTAGTTCTTTATATCTTCAGGATCTGCATCTTCCTTATGTATCATAACTATATCTGCCACCTTCCATGAATCAGGTATTTCTTTTTCATTCAAAGCCTTATTCAAAATCACCTTTAAAGTTGGCAATAATTCATCCTGCATTGTTTTATAGAGAGACGCCGTGAATCCATCTGAGCCTGGTGCTTTGTCGTTTTTCAAATTCTTAATCACTTTCTTTATTTCATCTGTTGTTATTTCTTTATTTAGTTGTAATCTTTGCTCATCTGTGATCTTATTCAATTTCAAGGTGTCCAGGTATTCTGTTATCTTGTCTTCTGATATCTGTACCTTTGAATATAATTGGCTATAAAAAAATTTAAATTCATGTGTTATTTGGGTATCTTCTGTGTAGTATTTATCTTGTTCTTTAATTCTTATAATCTGTTGGGGTTGTTTTTTTCTTCTTCAGTCTTCTTGCGAGCCATCTTCCTACTTTATTAGCATTTTCGAAAGAAGAGTGTTTGATATACTTTAATTGTTTAGCCATTTGTTCCATTTCCAGGTTTTGTTTCTCCTTTCTCAGTATTCCTAATCTCTTTGGGATTTTCTTATTGCCTGGATTACTCTTCAATTTATTCTCCAAGGTTCTTAATTCCTCCTCGATACTACTCAATTGTTGTCTTCTTTGCCTATTTCTCATTGTATTTTGTTGAATCAGATGGCCTCTCATTACCGCCTTATAAGCATCCCAGACAACCTGGATTTTGATATCATCTTTAATATTTTGTTCAAAGTATTCCTTAGTCTTTTCCTTGTTCTTATTTATATCTTCCGGTGACTTCAACAGATTTTCATTTAATCTCCATTTCCTCGTTCCTCTCTTCTGGTTTAATATCATCATTATGGCTCCATGGTCCGATACATCTCTAGGGTGTATCTTAATGTCCTCCGCTTTTATTGTTAATGATTTGGACATCCAAATCATATCAATTCTTGACCAGCTCATATGACGATTAGAGTAGAAGGTGTAGTCCTTAACCTTTGGATTATGGATTCTCCATGTATCTTCTAAATCATATTCTTTCTTTAATTTGATAAGACTATCCGGTAGCGTAGTGGTGTCATCTGGATTTGTCTTTTTCGTTACTTTGCATTTATCCAGACTTCTGTCCATTACTCTATTAAAGTCCCCCAAAATTACCATATGGTCACAATGTTCATTATTTAATTTTTGTTTTAGGGTATCTACAAATTTCTTCTTAGAGGCATTTGGTGCATATATGTTGCATATCAGAATTGTCTCTGTTCCCACGGTTATTTTAACTGCCACCATTCTGCCTTCATCATCTCTGAACAAGAATTCCGATTTAATTTTTTCATCTATATATAGTGCTACTCCTTTTTTCTTATCTGGGGCTGAGGAATAGTATACTCGCCCTAGTTTATTCTGTGTTAGGTGGGAAACATGTTTTTGTTTGATATGTGTTTCTTGGAGCGCAATAACATTGTAATTTCCAGTCTTAATTTGATTGAATAATCGTTTGCGTTTATTAGGGGAGTTTAAACCGTTCACATTGTTTGAGTAATATTTCAATTGTTGCACCAGACTAGACATTCAGATCTCTATTAAATACATCTTCTTCATCGAGATCCGGGTCATCTTCCTCTTCTCCTTCTCCTTCCTCTATTTCCGGGGGGTCGGCTGAGGCTGCACCCGCCAGTGTGGCACTTTGAGACTCAGGGGTGTTTAGATGTTTCCTTTTTGATTTTTTCTCTTTCTCCAACGAACTGAGCGGAGTTCTTATCTTCCTTTCTTTTTCCAATCTTCGGTAGAAATCTTTGGCCTTTTCTTCCAAAGTGAGCCAGATTTTCATTCCTTTCCCATCTGAAGCGTATATTCAATTGTTTTAATTCTTTTTTCAAAAAAAATTCCTCCTTCAGTTCAGTATTCCTATGGGGAATTCCCGAAGAATCGATACTTTCACATCTTTGAAGTGTATAGGATTTGCATTACTTTTCCTCCAGACTTCCTCCCGTATCCTTTTCCGAATGAAGTTTACAATCACGCCGCATGGTACTTTATTCTTTTTCGAATAATTTGTCTGAATCCGATATACTTTATCGATCTCCCTATCGACCTCCCTTTCAGGGGTTTCAGTAATCTTTGATATAAGTAGAATTACCACTTCTCTACTATCTTTTCCATCCTGCTCAACAATATTTTGAAATCTAAGTTGATGCTCCATCTCGCTCATCTTTAGCCTTTCTTGTATTCTCTCCATAGTTGTAGTCTTTTTTACCATTATCTCAACTTTCTTCTGGGTCTTTTTCTGGGTCTTCTCCATTGTTGATTGGTCTGTCTTTATTTGTTTTAAGTCCTGTAGTGCATCTGAAACTTCTTTTTTCATTGTACTCCATTCCTCCGTCAATTCTTTCTTCATCGTAACCATTTCATCCTGTGTAGCTTTCTGTTGGGTCTCATGTTTAATTGCCATATTTTGGAGCAAATCTTGCTTTACTGCTAACTTTTGTATGTCCTTCTGTATATCTTTAAGGAGGTATCTCAATCCTCCCTCCTCTGGTCCCTGGCCAGAGATTGAGCCTCTTCTTGGAAGGGACTTCATCTCTTTTCCATCCTTCCCCTTGGGAGCTGCCATTTTGTTGGTTTTAATTTCCCAAAATGTACTTCCAGTCTTCAATTCACCAATTAATCACCAAATAGGAAGTAGACCTGGTTGATCCATTAAAAAATGGTTCAAAACACATTTCAGATGTAGGGTGTGCTGGCGCTTCAAATCTGATTGGCTTCTGAATTTTTTGGAAAAAAGTTCAAAGTTTATTCAGAAAAATTCTAAAATTTCAAAATGGCTATGTTAATGGAGGACACACATGTTTTTAATCCAGTTTGGACGTGGATGCCTTCCGTCCGCATGAGAACTGGGGCACCTTTAGGGACCTATCTCCACCTTCTCTCCTTTTCTTTCTTTCTCCCAAGTCAACGCGGGAGAAAGAAACTCCAGAGCTTCCCACAGCAGCCCCAACTTTCTTTCACCGAGCTCACCGCCTCTTCTCACCTTGCTTTTCCTTCGGAGCAATCATGGCATTAGCAGAAGGCTTGGAGAGGACTGGGGAAAGGCATCCAGGTGCCCAAGGTGCTCCTCCATGGCATCTGGGGCCACGGTTTCCACGGGGAGGGGCGGCAGTGCCTCCTTTCAGTGTCCCCTGCTTGCAGCAACCCCTTGGCCATCAGAGAAGATGTACTTTCCAAAGGTCTGGCTTTCCCCCCATTTTTAAACTCCCAGCTCTTTAACCTCCATTTCTTTCCCCCCAGTTCGGCTTTCCCTGGGTTCTTTAACCCAGTTTGAAATTTCTTTTCAGTCCTCTGTGTGAGAAATGGGGGGAAAATGGAGGACAGAAGTGTGCTTCCAAACTGGGTCTTTAATCCAGTTTGGAAGCGATTCTGTCCTCCGCGTGAGAAATGGGGATTAAAGACCCAGTTTGGAAGTGCATTTCTGTCCTCCGTGTGAGAACTGAGGGGAAATGCAGGTTTCCCACCAATTCTCATGTGGAGGGAAGAAATCCCACATCCAATCTGGGTGTTTAACTCTCCCCTAACAGATAATAACAATATTATTAAGACTGATAATATTAATATGAATAATAGTAATAATAGTGCTGATAGGGGCCTCTAAAGACCATCTAGTCCAATGCCCTTCTGCCTTCATAGAGGGAAAGCACAATCATCCCCAACAGATAACAATATTATTAAGATTGATAATATTAATATTAATAATAGTAATAATAATGCTGAAAGGGGACTTTAAAGACCATCTAGTCCAACGCCCTTCTGCCTTCATGGAGGGAAAGCACAATCAACTCGTCCCCAACAGATAACAACATTATTATTATTAAGATTGATAATATTAATATTAATAACAGTAATAATAGTGCTGAAAGGGGCCTCTAAAGACCATCTAGTCCAAGCCCGATTTCTTTCCGATTTCTTTCCGAAAAAGGCGGCCACAGCTTCGAATATGCAAATAACTTCCTGGTTGCTTAAAGCACTTCATAAACATTTCAAAAGTAATTTAGAATCAAATTTAATACAAAATTGATCGAGATACGAAAAACCTAACCAGGCCTAGTAGGAAGTGTTAGGGCTTTGCATTTTCCATTTCTTAACTTCCGTCTTCTTTGTTTCAAAACACCGTATAACCACTTCTCTATCCTTCTGTTTTAGATTAGAAAACAAATGTTCTTTTTTATTTCCTTTTTAACATCATAGAAATCTTTTTAGTATTAGACAGCAATGGAAGAACATGAAAATGTTAAGATGTTTAAGATTCTTCCATTCTATTGTACCCCTCTCCATTCCTCATATATTTGCAATAAAAATTAGGAAGAAATAAATGTGTTTCCTTATTACCCATAGGTACTTTTAAAATACCATATAAAGTTGGAAACAGAATAATTAAGCTACTTAAGCTTAAGTTCATGGTTTATTAGGTGTTGGGTTTTTTGAAGATTTGTGTGGAGTGAGTTTGTCATTGCTGGGCTGAGAGAGTGTGACTTGTCCAAGATCATCTAGTGTGTTTACTGCAGCCTCAACAGTCCCAGTTCAACAAACAAACCACTGTACAGCGTTGGCTCTTTTCAAGTTAATTTATCCAATTTCAAAACATTCAGGAACTTATAATAAGAGTTATTGTTGCTGTTGTTATTGCTGCTGCTGTTGTTATCATCATCATATTTTAATCTGCCCTCTATCCTGGTCTTGGTAAAGTGATAGACTATAAATGAAATAAGCAAAATTACATTTACTTGTAGGTACATTATAATTCAATTATGAGACCATTTAACATTGACTTATTTCTTTATCAACTTTGAACAGCATGTCTACAGAGAGAAGCAAATGATTAGGCTCAATTATATGTTTCCTATTTATTCTGATCTAAGGGGTTTTTTTGGTTGTTTTGTAGAAGGATGCAATTTTAGATGTGAGAACACCAGACAGGAAGTGAAATGAAATGTTTCCATTTGAATTGTCTTTGTGCTACCAGGACAATGCCTGCAAAGTCCACCTGCTGGAAGCTCGGTGGCTTATAGAAAGAAATGTCATGGTAATTTAGAAAAAATGCTAACTGCCGGGAAGAGACTTTTTCTGCCCCCAGTTTACCACACTGGTTTGTCTAGCTCATTACATGCCAAAACATTTGATTGATGTGCTCAATCCAGTCACGGGTAATTTTAACTCATATATTTAAATGGCTCTTGCTTCTCTTCTATTATCATTCCTTGTATGGGGCAAATCAGAACTCAGGCTGGGTCTACACCTAGCTTGACCTAGACGCCAGAGTGTTCCTTTGTTTCACATTGTGTAGGAAGCAAGCCAATATTTCAAAATCCTCTAACCCAAGGTCTCTCTTTTTCTTAGTTGTAGAGGTCCCTCTGTATGATAAGTAGCTCTTTATTGTAATTGATGTTGCTTTTTATATGCTCAAAGAAGCCAAGAAATGCTGCTTGAAAGATTCCAAGATAACATTTGCTTTTTAAATGTAAGAATTTTCAATGAATTGATATAATAAAAGGAGTGTCTCCTTCTCTCTTTTGGCAGAAAGCAGATACATAAATATATCATTTTCCAAACTTCTTTTTGTGATTTCAGCCAAAAATGACAGGAAACTATTTCATAATAGTGGGTTTCTCTGCATCCCTCAGGACAATTTATGTATGTTGATATGATTCTCTCCATGTAATTCTTTCCACATAATTAAGACCACATGGCAGAGTGTTCTGATCCTACTGTTGGATCCCTGTATTGATCCTGACCCCATACGTTCTGGAATGTCTGTATGGAAGAAAAATCTGTGCCAGATTGGAAGCAGCAGGAAACATTTTAGAGATAGAAAGTGAAGTTCACGTGATCTTAAAGACAACAGTGGACAAATTCAGTGATTCTGTAGCCAAAATTTCCACTCTAGAAACCTTTTAGGAATGTCATGGACTCCTGAAAACACCCCTAGCTTGGGGGGGGGGGCAGCGGAGGACACAGGTTGTTGGAAAATGTATTTGTAGTATTGACAACGTGATTTTTAAATGTTATAACAGGGAAGCCTATTTAAAGTAAATCTGTCTTCATGGTGACATATGGGAGAGGCAGTTTATCATTTCAGCCTGAAAAACCAGTGGTCCAAGGAGTGTGAGCCAAGAAACAAGCCCTGTGACTCCATATGCGTTGCCGACTGAGCCTGGGCCAGAGCCTCAATTAAGGCCTATTCCGCGGCTATACAAACATCCAAGGAGTCTTTCTTGACTGCCCACATAGCGTGCGCATCCAATAGACCATCTGAGTTGTTTCAGGTCATTGGGGAGCTCATCCACCCTCCTGGGGAGGGGGGTCACCGACGACCCAAAGGCTCGGTGTTGCGATTTAGCACACCATTTTGCGGATAAAGTCGCTCGGATACGCCTCGAGTTAGATTCCAGCTTAAATACAGTTCGAGACAAGGTGACTGTGGCATCTGTCTGTCTGGTTTTGTGGGATTCCTTCTGGCTTGTACATTCTTAAGATGTGGAGGGAGTCCTTCGGGCTGTGAGAGCGACCATGTCAGCTCTGGGCCCTTGCCCTTCCTGGTTAATTAAATCGGCCAGGGGTGGGTTGATTGACTGGTTTGTGGTGATCATTAATGCTTCCTTGGAGCAAGGGACATTTCCATCTAGTTTGAAACAGGTGGTGGTTAGACCACTCCTAAAAAAGGCGTTCCTTGACTCCACGGTTTTGAACAATTACAGGCCAGTCTCCAACCTCCCTTTCATGGGCAAGGTGCTAGAGCAGGTGGTCGCTTCTCAGCTCCAGGGTTTCTTAGAGGACATTGATTACCTGGATCAGTCACAGTCTGGCTTTAGGCCTGGTCATGGTACCAAGACGACTAGGGTCGCCTTGGTGGATGACCTCCGTAGAGAGTTGGACAGGGGGAGTGTGACCCTTCTGGTTCTCTTGGACATCTCAGTGGCTTTCAATACCATCGACCATGGTATCCTTCTGGGGTGGCTTTCCAGGATGGGTCTTGGGGGCATGGTTTTGTCATGGTTTCGGTCCTTCTTGGTGGGTCATTCCCAGATGGTGAAGCTGGGAGACACCTGCTCGGACCCTTGGCCTTTGACCTGTGGGGTCCCACAAGGTTCGATTGTGTCCTCTAAGCTTTTTAACATCTACAAAGCCATCCCATGAAACCCATGGGAGAGGTCATCCGGGGTTTTGGAGTGGGATGCCATCTCTATGCAGATGACACCCAACTCTACTACTCCTTTCCACCTAATTCCAAGGAAGCCCCTCAGGTATTAGACGAATGCCTGGTTGCTGTGACTATCTGGATGCGGATGAATAAGCTGAAGATCAATTCTGACAAGACAGAGGTCCTCTTGGTCGATCGTAAGCCGGATCGGGGTCTAGGGTGGCAACATGTGCTTGATGGGGTTGTACTCCCCCTGAAGTCACAGGTCCGCAGCTTGGATATCCTCCTAGACTCTTCGGTAACGTTTGAAGCTCAGGCGTTGGCAGTGGCTGGGAGGGCCTTTGCACAATTAAAACTCATGCACCAGCTGCGACTATACCTCGTGAGTTGGATCTGGCCACAGTGGTCCACACCTTAGTCACCACAAGATTGGATTACTGTAATGCACTCTATGGGGGGCTGCCCTTGAAGACAGCCCGGAAGTTTCAATTGGTCCAACAAGTAGCAGCCAGATTGCTAACTGAAGCGACTTACAGGGAGTGGTCAACCCACCTGTTTAAGGAGCTCCATTGGCTGCTGTTCATCTTCCAGTCTCAATTCGAGGTGAAGGTTTTTACCTACAAAGCCCTGAATGGTTTGGGACCTGCCTATCTAAGTGACCGCATTTCTGTCTACGAACCCAGGTGATCTCTCCAATCATCTGGAGAGGCCCTACTCTCGCTCCCACCACCTTCGCAGGCACATTTGGTGGGGGCGAGGGAGAGGGCCTTCTCTGTAGTGGCCGCCCGATTCTGGAATGCGCTCCCCAAGGACAAGTCCCCACTCTGGCAGTTTTTAGGAGGAGCCTGAAGACGTGGCTGTTCCAATGTGCCTTCCTTAAATAAAGTTAATAATGCTCTGTTGTTTTCAATCTTTGCAAATGTTCTCAGAAGCACTTTAATTACAGGCTGGGTGTCTGCCCCACATTGTCCTTGAAACCTTCCTGTTATATACAATCTTCCTCTGTCTGCATCCCGTGTTTATTTATTTTAAAATTATGGTTTTAAATTGTATGTTATTGCTTATGTTTGAGTTTTATTGATGGTATTGTTTTATAATTCCTGTTGTGTTGTTATGTGTTATTGGGCTTGGCCTCATGTAAGCCTCACCATGACCCCTTAGGGAGATGGTTGTGGGGTATAAATGAAGTTAATAAATAATAAATAATAAATATGCAGTGCAAGATTGTGCTTGAACAAACCAGTTTAGAATGTGCACAGAAATATATATTAAGATGCAGCCAAAGTAGACTGTGAAGTATTTGGACAGTTTGCCTCCTTCTTCAGTACATATTGGGTTTCAATGTGCAAATATACACTTGCATACCAGAATTGCTATTGATCAGATGGTAGATGAGATTTAGAGAAAAAAAAGAAGAGGGAAAACCATTCCTAAAATGTCTGAGGTGTGTGTGTGTGTGTGTGTGTGTGTGTGTGTGTGTGTGTGTGAGAGAGAGAGAGAGAGAGAGAGAGAGAGAGAGATCAGAAATTGTAGATGTCTGCTACTATGTTTAAAAACTGATGCATGAACAATCTGGAGGTTCTCTAGTGGTGATCCTTAATTGAACAGGGTATTGAACTTAAGGGCCAATGAGGCCTCTTCCAACTCTATACTTCAATAATTGCATAAGCAAACACAGCTCCTCTTAAGTGAATACATCACAGTCATAGTTTTGCAAAGGATTTGCAAACACAAATGATATCTGTAACTTGATATACTTGATTAGTAAATTTTTGATGTGAGGCGTCTCCACGCCTCCCTGGCCTCACATCAGGAGGTGTGGAGACACACTATCCACAATGCTGCGGCCTCTTTCGAGAAGTCACGCCGAATGGGTCTCGAAGAGAAGCGACAATGCAGAAAGAACCACAACTTGGAAACAACATCAACCAAGGAGACTTCCTGCTGTGCTTTCTGCAACTGGACTTGCCTATCTCGGATTGGCCTTCTTAGTCATCAACGTGTTTCACAAAGAAAAGCCAAGAGAAGAAATTTTTGATATGACTCCCTCCCGACCCCTACAGACAAGGGAATTCTTGAAAATTAGGCACTTGAATGTAACTATGGGAGTAATTCAACACTGTTGAATTAATGCATTTTGACACCACTTTAAGAGCCATGGCTCAACTCTATGGAGTAATGGGTGCTGTAGTTTTTATAAGGTATTTAGCCTACCCTACCAAAGGGTGCTGGTGCTTCACCAAACTCCATCTCCCATGATTCCATAGCATTGAGCTATATCAGTTAAAATTATGTCAAACCACATTAATTGTACAGTGTAGATGGGCAATTACTGGCCCTCCAGGTGTTTTGGACTTCAACTCTCACCAGCCAGTTTACCAGCTGTTAGGATTTCTGGGAGTGAAGTCCAAACACCTGAGATGCACCCATAAAGTGCACCCATAAAGTCTGGTTGCAACTGGTGACAGCATATACTCAAGTTAAGTCCTGGGAGAAAAATCTAGTGCAACAAACTTGTCCAAACCATCTAACAAAATGCTTCTCCTGTTTGTTCTACACAAAAGACCATTGTCTCATTTAAATTTCACTTTGCATTTGTACACTTTTGCGAGTGAGTGAAGTCTTCTTCCATAACATCCAAGTGTTTCTTTTCACAATCCAAGCATCTTCAGACATAAATATAAATTTTGTCATGCTCCTATAGAATATGACCTGATGTGACATCATTCCCAAAAGACGAATATCATTTTGCACAGTTAGGTTCTGTGATTATGTTCTTGGTTTGATTGAAAATATCAAGGGTCTTACTTTACAATGCAGTATTTTGTAGGAATACATAAAATAGTCCTTTCAGCCAAACTGAGTTCATCTTAAAAGACTGCAAGAAATGTTAAGAGGGCCGTTTGGAACCAGCATTATTGTTGTTGCTGTTGTTTTGTATATCAAACCAATGCTCAAAACTATTTTAAAGCAACAAATAAGTGCTTCCCAAGGTTAGCAGCTACACACACTGTAGCTGGTTAATTAAGTCATCATAGGCAAAGAATGCTGCAGTAAGCATTCAATTAGAGTGCCTCTTGACAGCGCCCCCCTCTCTGTTCTCCTCAATTTACTCCGCTTGCCTCCTTATTATGGTTGAGAAAATAACAGGGAAAATAACGTGTGAAAACCACATCAGGAATGACAAGGCTTCTCTGAGCTCAGCACAGTTTGGCATTTATTTCCTTTGTTTGAAAGAACAACTGGAAACATCCCACACAATTCCCCCTCTAGCACACCACATCATTTGCCTTTCTAGCTTCTTTGGAGATTATAGGAAAAGTTTCAATCATGCTGGATGTGAGCTTTCGCTTTGGTTGTGAAATTTTTGACAGGTGGAGAAAGAGCCTGTGTAGAAAGCTGATTGTAGTGGTTTCTAATCTTCCAATGCCTGGCATTAAATATTTACTCTCTTCCTCCCCTCTCGTTTTCTCTCTGTGTGTAAGTGGCTGTTATACTATCAATTTCTTGGGGAAAACATTTTAATTTTGAGAAATGCAGGGATTTGTGAACTAGTTGTATCTCTACCTAGATGCTTTCTACCCCAAAAATGCAAAGACCATACCTGAGATTCCAAGGTACTATTCAAGAAAAGACACTGCTAGTTTCCAAAATGGGATTTTGAGAAGGTCTTTCAGACTATTATAAAATAGTATTGATATTTTCCTGCTTTTGTGGATTCCATAACAAGGTTAATTCATCAAAAACAATAATTCTAACCTGGACACAGCATATTATTTGAGAACACAGAAATGCTGGACCACTCTAACAACCACCCTGTTGGACTACACAGAGAAGCCATTGAAATCCATAAGCATGTGGACAATTTCAACAGAAAGGAGGAAACCATTAAAATGTACAAAATCCGGCTACCTGTATTAAAAAAAAACTTTTAACCGTAAAACAACACTCAAACACAGGGGAACTCCAGAGAGGAAACAATCAGGGACAGCTAATCACTTCTCAACAAAAGATTCCCCCAGGCACTAACAAGCCACACCTAAAAACTGCCATTCCATCAAATGCTAATCAAGGTGGCCAATTGAAACATTCACGCCTAGCTCCAACAGACAGGAGTTCTTTCTCCCACTCTGGGCATTCCACAGATACAGTATATAAATCCAATTTTCCTAGTTTCCAACAGTCCTCACAACCTCTGAGGATGCCTGCCATAGATGCAGGTGAAACATCAGAAGAGAATGCTTCTAGAACATGGCCATATAGCCCAAAAAACCTACAACAACCCAATAATAAATGTTTTAACACTTTAACTTGACAACATATGTTTCAAAACTGGTTCAAAAATCCTTACCCACATTGCACTATTCTATACTTAGGTAAGAATATACAGGCAGGTTACTTAGATTTGAAAATATGAGTTTACCTGTCTTGGCCCAACTTCTTCTAATCTGAGGGGAAACCATTCACTCATGGTTTCATTGCGAGCAGAGTAGACTTCCTTCTTTCCATGCAGCTCATAACTGGTAAAGTAAACTGGAGATGATGATGTTACAGTCATGTCTATGTTAAAGATAGTTAATACAGAACAATTTTCTATATACTGGTCTTTATTCATGATGAAAAATTTAATCACAAAGATCACTCTATTTGCACAATTGTAACTACTCCTCCCCCTAATTGACCATTCATCAGTTACATGGAGTGAAAAATGGTTCATTCCACTGACATGAGAGCATGAGTAGTGACATTTCCATCAGGTTTAGAGTGAACTTAACCCAGAAGGCATTACTTTTCAGTTGATTTTTTTCTCACATGACCCAACTCTAGCAACCACCTGCTCTTTCCCTATGCCCTTTTCTCCTATTCAGTTTCCCATTAAAATTTCTTTTGTCAAACAAAGTATGTTTCTCACATCTTTTACAGTAGCAATTTTCCCTGTCCGTAATCACTCAAATGTCAGTGTCTAAGTCACCCACACCCATTAGTGGAGAGCAGCTTAAAATAGTGATTTAGATGTGGGATGGAGTGTGGAGTGTAAAAAAAGTACCAAGAGATAGTAGGCTGAGAGCAACACAAGGTAGGGTGTATCAGATCCCAGTTTAGTAACTGGCAATTAATATCCTGAATGTCTGCAGTTCCTCCTTTTTGTGTTTTAGCAATATTAACTAATTTTTCTTTTCTTCCAGTTAAGTGGGATTTGATTTCTTCATATTCTCAAAAGGAATTACAGATAAATTTATGTAGCATGTGTGTAGATAGTTTTTCATTCTTTCTTTGTCACGCAACTGGTGTTCATGAATTGTTTATCACAAATTGCAGCTTTTTTACACCTGGTCTAAGATCCCATTCCTGATATTTTAATAACTGTGTTTTCTGAACATGGAGGACTGAATATGATTGCAATTTACTTTAGTTATTATTTTCATTTCATATCTACTTTCTTTTCAGACTACCTAATTAGATTCCTTAAGGCAGCTCACTTCATAAAACCACCTACAATACAATATTCCAAACCATTAAATCACACTCTAAAAGACACTAATGTATTTACAAATAGTATAGCAGAAGCAGATACAAATGCCAGCAGAATAGAGCAGTGTTTTATTTTTCTGTAATTAGCATCAAAAGTTAAAGCAGTAATTAAATATCTAAAATAAATGTCAGTTAAAGTGAATTTGGAATACGGATGCTTTTAAAAGATAATACTGGACTAAATCTTATTGCTAGCCAAAATTAGAATTAATTTGTTGAACCAGCGGAGAGTTTGTAAATTAACACATATGTAAAGCTCATTAATTGGATAGGTCTACTTTAGTACAGACCTAAAACGTTATTTTAGGAGTCCTATATACAGGAGTAAATTCTAATAGTTTGAATTGAAAACTAGTCAAAATATCTTTCTCAGTTGCCCATCGGTCTAATACATCTTGAAGGTGAGCATCATAGATTTATTTTTAAAGTGGCGTAGGAGTCATGCGGCCTCCACATGATAATAGACTTCAACTCAAAGCACCTCTAACCAGCAATGCTAGTGGTTAGGGATTTGGGGAGTAGGTTCGCCAGGTCAGGACTATCCCAGACCAGGGGATTTCAAGACCCACACTAGATATATGAACTTGACAGCTGGAGGCACTGAGAATTTGATATTCATAAAATTCAAAATAATTATATCAAAGGGTATTTTAATATGTGTGTGTGTTTATAATTTTAATGTATCTGTTTCTGTGAATTATCAAGTTGTATTTATAATGTTATGTTGCTATTATATTGAGTTCTAGGATAATAAATTATTTCATTTCTAATAACACAATTTATGTTTTAATGTGCACCACAACCCGGCTCTTTGTAGCCAACACCGTAACATAGATTTTGTGTGGGATTTTTTTGTTGTTCATGCTTGATACAGAGTTCACATCATGTATTTTATGAAAACCAGTGCATTGCCAAGATGTCATATCTCTTGTGACAATTTTACATACGACTTCAGTACACATATTGGCATCACAGAATTTTAGCATTTTTTCCCATTGCTGCTTGGCTTTTATTATTACATACTGCTGCTCCCAGATCTCTCACACCTGCTTTGCTCATCTTTTTAAAAAACGGGAAATATCTCTGCTGAATGACCAACATTAAAACACATATTTCACAGTTGCTTGCATTATATAAATGTTAAATAGTAATGTTATCATGGAACCATAGAAATCAAGGGTTTCTTCCCAGTCCTGACATCTATACATTTCACACCTGAGGTGAGAAATCAAAATGACAATCCAGCTCTGAACTGCAGATCTTTTTTTTTTGCCTTTTAAATGGAGATCAGAGACAGGATAATACTTCCCTTCCAGAATGAGCTGTCTGGAGCAGACTGTTTCACATTGCTTGCTTCATGGTAAGTCCAACCCTGCTTTTGTCTATTAAAATTTCTTTGTGTAGGGCAGGGTTCTTTAGAAAAACATTAGATAGTTCCTTTTTCTCCCTTCTCATTCCAATAAAAAAAATGGAAGCTTTTGTATTTGCTTTATTCCCGAGGAACACAGAAGGTCCATTACCTTAGTGACAACTGTCAGGACATTAGGCGGAGTTTATCTTTGGCTTGTTGACCTCACTCTCACCCTTCACCATCCAAATCCCCATCTTATTGCATTGTCCTTACTGGAATTTCTCATTGAAATGATCCGGGAACAGGATGTCACATCCTGGTTGCTGTCATCTTGAATAAATGTACCTGCAGCAGCGGTGCAAAGACACAACAAAGTATCGTGATTAAACCAGGCAGCTTAGAAATCTTCCATTTTGTAGGATGTGCTCTCTTTTTAAAATAAAAAGCAATACAAAAAAACCCCCAAAACCAAATCATAAAATATTTGACAGAAATATATTATAAGGGAATTGCTCCCAACTGTTCATTGTTTGTTATCACAGAGCAAAAAACATTTTATTTTATAATATGTGCTGCAGACCTATATCTTTATCCTCTATAAGCTAACAATTGCATTCAAAGCACACTTCTGTGATGCAAATGAAATTAATGACTTGTGTAAGAAAACAGAACTGTCCTATGCCATCCTGTCATGGGAACACTTAATAGTGCAGACTTGACAAACCCTTACATTGACTTGTTCATTGTCATACGAGTATAAAAAAAAAGGAAGAGCTATAAGATCAGCCAGCCAACTCTTTCCTGTAAGAAATGGCAAATAATAACTGAAGAAAAAGATCCCCCCCGCTTACTTCCAATTCTATTCCAATTGTCTTTGAAGTTTACTCTCTGCTTTTAATTACCTTTGATGGAGTGGTAAGAGTCTTTCCCCAGAACACTTTATATACTTAGGCTGATATATCATAAATGAGAAATCTTCTGCTCGAAGCAGCACTTTAAACTGTAAGGACACATCACATTGACACACACTCAGTAATAACATTTCACAGCTTTTAACTAAGCTGGTAAGAGCTTCCCCTGCCCCCAAGAGACAAATGCCCCTTCCTGCCCATGTACCGCTTTTGCAGATAGAATGATGTCTTTATTTAAGAACTTAGAAAAAAATGCTTGAAGTCATCAGTGGTTTCAAAAACTAGCTGCTGAAAAAAAGGGATAAAGCCTATTCGAAAGATGGATGACAGCTCCCCATTTGGGAATTATGCAGGCTGATATTTCCCCATATAAAAATAGTTACTACAAGACACAGTGGTAGCCACATTACCCCAAAGACCATTACTTCTCCTACAAAAAGGAGAAAATAACCCACAAAGTAAAACAAAGTGAAAATGATGAGGTCAGCCAGCAATTCTCTTTAAGACAAATGGGGATTTCATTTCTAAAATGAATAAGAAAGATAAAGTAAGCACAAATAGAAAGAAGGATAGGTATCACCAGGTTGTGATTTTTTTTCATGCAAAATCTCGAAAGAGTTATGAGTTAGGGGGGATTATTGTCCACATTTACTATAAAAGCCTGGATGTCTTTGTGCGCAAAGATTTTACAATTTAGAGAGAGAAATAACTATGTTCATTATTGTTCTATAATTGCCTACCTGAAATGACTGAAAAATTGGGTGTTGCAATTTGCTAATAGTTTGGATTTTTCCCTCCTTGCCTCACAGTGCAGAATTTGTTACATCTGGGATCTTCACAGAGCAGAGCTCAGTCATGTCAATGGCACACTGGCAATTCAAGATGCAGGTCCAATGAGTGGATTAACGTCTTGGTGAATTAAGTGGAAATAAATACCATAAATAATAAATACCTCTAATATCAATGGGTTGCTAGTTTGAAATGACAGATAAAGTGTGACAGTACGCTGCTGACACAAGCAACCACAACGGCTATTCTAACAGCATGTGCAGTTTATTGGTATGCTTTGTACAGTGTTTCTAGGGAGCTCTTTTGTTAAAGGAACCAGATGCAATTGTTCAGTTTCTTCAGGTCTAGTATGACTGAGGAAAACATTTTATGTTTATGAAGGATCAAACTATATAAACCATTTTGACTCCATTTTTAATGATTTTTCTTTAAGTTATATATGAACAAAATGAGCAAAATGTTAATGTGCCAAGTTATTTTTATTTATTTATTTATTTATTATTCCATCTTGTATTCCGCTCCTCCCTGCAGGCTTGGGGCGGATAACAGCATATAAAATAGGCTGGCATGTGACATCCATGCAGCCATACAATAAAATACAGACATAAAACGCAACATCACATCCCGAGACATAAAATAAACTACAATGGCATTCCCTGGGCCAGGGTACCGATTACAGGAGAAATTACCCTGGGTTTGTTTGCCTAATGAAAGGCTAGTCTAAAAAGGGCGGTCTTGCAAGCCCTGCGAAACGGGATGAGCTCTGTAAAGGCTCGGGCGTCGTCCGGGAGGGAGTTCCAGAGCGCCGGAGCTGCCACAGAGAAGGCTCTTTGCCTGGTTGTTGACAAGTGACAGGCGCGGACCGATGGTACCAGGAGCAAGTTCAACTCCTCCGAACGTAGTGATCTCGGGGGAATGTACGGGGCAAGGCGGTCCCTCAGGTACGCAGGCCCTAGGCCGTGCAAGGCCTTAAAGGTTAAAACCATCACCTTGAAGG
The DNA here is from genome assembly GCA_030556195.1 of Anolis apletophallus. NCBI lineage: Eukaryota > Metazoa > Chordata > Lepidosauria > Squamata > Anolidae > Anolis > Anolis apletophallus. The sequence continues at coordinate 114,088,659 of JARBWK010000003.1, read as the reverse complement.
TAATTCGGTACTCAATGGGTAGCCAGTGCAACTGCCAGAGGATGGGCGTAATGTGCTCCCTTACTGACGTTCCCGCCAGCAAGCGAGCAGCGGCATTTTGCACCAGCTTGAGTTTCTGAATTGTCGACAAGGGAAGGCCAACGTAGAGGGCGTTACAGTAGTCCAGTCTCGAGATGACCGTCGCTTGGATCACCGTGGCCAGGTCGCCCCTGGAAAGGTAGGGCGCCAGTCGCCTAGCCTGTCGTAGGTGAAAAAATGACGCCCTGCTGGCCGCGGAGACCTGGGTCTCCATGGTCAGCAGGAGGTCCAGTTGGACACCTAAGCTCTTAAAAACAGGTGACAGGTTAAGCCGTTCACCATCTAGGGAAGGCAACCGGCATTCATCCAGTCCAGGCCGACCGGGCCACAAGATCTCCGTCTTCGACGGATTCACCTTCAGCCGGCTGGCCCGCAGCCAACCAGTCATGGCCTCCAGGCACTGGTGGAAACAATCGGGTACGGTGTCCGGCCTGCTGTCCATTCTCAGCAGAAGCTGGGTGTCATCAGCATACTGATAACACTCCAGACCAAAGTCGCGGGCCAGCTGGGCCAGGGGGCGCATATAAATGTTGAATAATAAGGGGAGAGGATGGCCCCTGGGGACCCCACAGTCAAGTGGGAGTCTCCCGGAGATCTCCCCACCCCCCTCCACACATTGTCCCCGGTCCCGGAGGAAGGAGGCCACCCATTTAAGGACGGTCCCCCCAACCCCGGAGCCGGCTAAACGGTGGGTCAACAATGCGTGGTCTACCGTATCAAACGCTGCTGTCAGATCTAACAAGACGAGCAGGGCTGATCCACCCTGGTCCAGCTGGCGACGAAGTTGGTCTGTAATGGCGACAAGCACGGTCTCCGGACTGGAAGGGATCGAATCCAGCTGTGTCTTCTAAGAACCGCTGCAGCTGATCCGCTGCTGCCCTCTCAATTACCTTGCCTAAAAAAGGCAAGTTGGAAACTGGCCGGTAATTGGAGGGAGCCAAAGGATCTAAATTCGGCTTCTTCAGCAGCGGTCTTACCATAGCCTCTTTCAATCCCCCTGGGAAGACTCCTTGCTCAAGGGAGCTATTTATGATCTTTCCCAGGGGGCCTCGTAGCCCCTCCCGGCAAGCTATAACAAGCCAGGAGGGGCACGGGTCAAGGGAGCAGGTAGTTGGTCTAGCTGCAGCGAGTAACTTATCGACAGCTGCTGCGTCCTGATTATCTTTTCTCCAAACACAGAAAACACATGCAATTAGTAATATTTCCTTCAAATCAACAAAAAATTGTAAATTAAATGCAAATAAAGTGTTACTTGCAATCATTTTTTGCAACAATTAAGGAATAACTAAATTACACGATAAACGTATAAGATATAATCTTACTCTTTTTTCTAGTACAACCATAACTAAAAAAAACTTTCATTATATATTAAAAAGGTAACCTGTATGGCTATTCTACATAAGTATATCCTGTACCATGGACGAATACTTTGTAGCATTCTGATTAAAAACATCAATTTAAAACTAATTATTTTAGTTAAATTGGAACACACAGAAATAAAGAGTTGCTTCTAAAAGGTATATATAATGGTAACTACTACTGTGAACAATAGAACAGTATGTCATTCCTTCCCCCCATTCCATTGAATAGCTGCCAGTCTCTTCTACCTTCATTGTCAAATAAATATATAAACATTATTTTGTTTTTTCCCACAAGAGCAAAGCATTTCAAAAATTTTCTTCCTGCTTGGAGAGCTTGCTGGATTTTCTGAATATTTTGATTACTGTTCTCATTTTAGGATGTGTTTGCCAAATTATTGGGGGAAGGGGGGGTTGGGAGGAGTGAACAGGACCCAACAATTTTGTGTGGAAAATTGTTTGAAGAAAAATGTGGTGCTTTCTGTACCAAAAGTGGGTTTGTGCAAACAGCAATATCTTAGTTCAAAATATATTTTGTAATAATGTCTAAAAATCTTGTCACTGTAGAATTAATACAGTTTGACGCCACTTTAACTGCCATGACTCAATGTTATGGAATGTTATGAATTGTAATTTCACAAGGTCTTTAGCATTCTCTGCTCCAAAGAGTGTCTTACAAAACTACAAAACTGCAAATCACAGAATTTCATAACATTCAGCCATGGCAGTTAAAGTGGTATCAAACTGCATTAATTCTACAGATAGTTACACCCACAGTAGTTTATCGTTTTTGGTCTGATAACTCACTATTTATTTATTTATTTATTTATTGTTTCGATTTATTAGTCGCCTCTTCCGAGAGGCTCGGGGTGACTTACATACACATAAAACCATAAAAGCACTGTAAAAACAACGGACCGATGTCCACATATTAAAATTAAAAACAAGCAGATATACATTAAAATAACTCTTAGGCCTGCATTATAGTCTGTGGCCTAGAGATGTCTATGAACCGAAGGCTTGAACAAACAGGAGGGTTTTACAAGCCCTGCGAAAGGCTAGCAGGTTGGTCTTTGCTCGAATTGAGGGTGGAAGGGTGTTCCACAAGACTGGCGCAGTGGCACTGAAAGCCCTCCTCCGCGTTGTAGACAGATGGATGGATTGACAGCTAGGTACCACCAAGAGGTTCTGAAACTCAGATCGCAGTGGTCGTGGGGGATTGTATTGGGAGAGGTGGCCCCTTAGGTATACTGGCCCCAGACCATTCAAGGCCATTAAGGTCAGAACCAGCACCTTGAAGGTGATCCGGTGCTCTATTGGAAGCCAGTGCAGTCCGCGCAGGACAGGCCTGATGTGGCAGCGACATGGAAAGCCTGCCACCAGCCTGGCTGCAGCGTTCTGCACCAGCTTAAGCTTCCGGATCACCGACAAGGGAAGGCCAATGTAGAGGGTAGTCCAATCTTGAGATAACCGTGGCTTGGACCACTGTGGCTAGGTCATGATGGGACAGGTAGGGAGCCAGCTTCCTCGCCTGCTGGAGGTGATGGAAAACCACTCCACTGACGATGGAGATGTGGTTCTCAATCGACAGCTGGGAGTCAAGGGTGACTCCCAGACTTTTTACAGATGGAGACGGGCGAAGTGTCGCCCCGTCCAGGGTTGGGAGCCCGATTCCTCCCGTACCCGGACGACCCAGCCCAGGATCTCCATCTTAGCCGGATTCACCTTCAACCTACTGGCTCGCAGCCATCCAGTGATGGCTTCAAGGCAACGATGGAAATTATCGGGTATTTGGATGCTCACTATATTTAGATGCTCTTTTTTTACCAAGCATGAGAAGATCTAGGAGTATTCTTTCTACCTTATTATCTGACTTGTCTGGTAGAAAAAACCTTTCATGAAATGGATTCACAATCACTGTGATAGGTATTCAGCTCATGCAATGTAGCCTAGTAAACCATTATTAGAGAATTTGCAGTGAAATGAAATACAAGCTAGAAATAGCAAACTGCCCTACTTGCTTTGTTTGTTTTGTATGTTTTCTTCTGATTCTCTCCCTTATTGTCAGCATGTCCTAATGACTGACTCTTTTAGAAAGAGCAACATTGAAAACAAGACATGCAAACATCTGGCTATGAATGGAATTTATTTGACATATCTGTCAACCTATGAAAACTGAATTTGGTACACAATTTAGAAACTGAATTCAAGAAATTACAATCCAATTTCATATGTGTGTAGATGACTAGGTTACATAGGTTATGGTGGAACATTTCTTTTTCTTAAAAAATACATCACCTTTTAAACTAACGCTTGCAGTCTAATTGCAATTATCTAGTAATTTTATTACTGTAGAAAAGGGGCAATAGGTGCTATGGCTATGGTATAAGCATTTGCTACTGTTATTCTTGACACATTGCTCATCATAGCTCAGTCTACAGATAAATGAAATAATTCACAGCATGGAATATAAACTCCACATAACAATGATCTAGAGGATTTGCAAACTGTTTTAAATTCATATGTTAATGAACAGCTGTGATATAGTGGGAACTCACTTGCCAAAAAGTCTCTGAGATCCAGTATTGCTTTTCTAGAGTTGCAAGATGTCCCAACGGGGTTTTCATCATATTATTTAGCAAAGTTCAATACACTTGTCATCTGTTTCCTAAAACAGAAAACATCTGTCCAAACATGGAATGATGATGATAATGATTTGATACTTGCAAATGAAAGATAAACATTGTCCAGAACCGAAAGCTTGTCCCTGCCCCTATTTGGCTTGCTTGTTCAATTAGCACAAATTGAGCCATCTGCTATGGGAACTTCTCTTTGGAATAGCTTGATTCCTTTGCTCTTCTGCTGATAAGATTTATCTGAATAAACCTTCAGTATATGGGAGGACCTCCCCACCCTTCATCTACTGCTAACTTGTTAAGTTACTCAGCCATTGTCTCTAGAGTATAGCACTTTTGTATAATGGAGGATTCCCTCCCAATCAATTTAGCTACTTCTTCTGAAGATGCCAGCCACAGATGAGGACAAAACATCAGGAGAAAATGCTGCTAGAACATGGCCATACAGCCCAGAAACCACACAACAACCCAGTGATTCCAGTCGTGAAAGCCTTTGACAATAAAATTTGGCTACTGGTTTGAACCAACAATATTTTTTCTGAATATCCAATAGGCTGGTGCAATTTAATCATATCTCATTGTAAGTTGGAACAATTTTGTTAGTTTCATACTTACAATGAGCTATCAGACGTACAGGTATGGTCCATGCAATAAATAAATAAATTGAAACTCAAAAGGGCTTTGTTTCTTAAGTTTTGATTCCTTCAGAAGACTGTGACACAGCAAAGAAATCACAGAGCAACCAAGCCCTGCTGAGAGGCAAAACTAAATATATTGCTGTGTCTCTCAGCCAATCTGTGCTGAGGGAGGGGGAGGCAGAGGCGGAGAAGTGGCCATTGCTCTTTAAATGCCAGAGCACACTGGCGCAGGCTCCATTTGCTCTCTGGAAGGGATCGAGGGCAGGTAGGCTGGCAGATCAGAAAAGGAAGGGAGAAGGGGGATAGAGGCAACACACTACTACTTTGATATTACTTTGTGTTTAATAAATATAGCATAGCATTAATAGTTGACTGCTTTGGACACTTGAAATTGGTAGTTTGAGTCTGGCTGCTGCTGCCTTTGACACACCAGCACACATTTAAATTATTTTGAGTCTAATATTATAGCTACCAGTGCATTGGACACTGGACATAGTCCGGCTGTGCAGTGCTGCCTCCGATGCACCAGCACAAGGGAACAACCCTATTTGGAAACTGAAATTATTTTGAGTCAAATATTATAAATATAAAAATTTTAAAAATTCCCTAAAATTAGTAGATGTATAAATATTTCTGAAAGTTGAAGTAAACGATCCCCTATTAGCTTGTGTCATTGTATAGAAAATTCAAGGAGATGGCTCTTGAATTTTTTTGTAAAAAATATGTATTAAAAAATTGAAAATTATCCTAAACTCCATGGATAAGTGAAATGTTCTGAAATTTGGTGGGCTAACAGTGGTAAATGTGTTCTACCATTGTAGCAAGTTTCACTTGAATATCCATAAAAATGAGGGAGAAAGAAGCCTCTGAGGTTTTCCCAGGTGTGCTATTACTTTAATGAAAATTAATGACATTTTGTTACTCCTATTATAGTAATGAAATTTTAACTAACAATACTTTAGAACATTCATTTAACTTCTAAATAGCTTTGCCTGTATTCAAAATCAATGATTCCATGTCCTATTCTGAGACGTATCTCTTCTTTCTTTACAAGTTTTTTCTCTTTATTTCTTTGTCTTTCTTGACTCCAACACTCATCAAGGTTTTAGCAGCTTTGCAGACATTAAAATTGCCCTTGTCTTTCCTTTCTTCCGGTGTCTTCTATCTCCCCTCTCTCATCTCCAGTTTTTGACTTTTTCATTGATCTCTCTCCCTCACTGCATCCTTGCAGTTTAATCAGCATTTACTTCTATTTTCTATTGCCACCAGACATGAACCAGCACCTTTGTTAATTTCTATAATATTCAGATTAATGCCCAGAATTGAATCCCTCCAATATATGCATGGTCTAATTTCCTACTCAGAAGCACTCCTGACATTTTGTTTCTTGTACATTACCTAGGAAGAGATGTCTAGACATTCCAAGAAGCTTTGTATGGAATGCAGAAGTGGACAACCTGAACTCCAAAGATATACTGTGAACTCTCCTCACCCCATTTCTGTACCATCCTTTAATCACTTTTCTGCTTCCATGGTTGTGCTCTTCTACAAAAAGAAAATAGAAAACATTCTTATGGTTTATCCATTTTTTTACATCAGATCTCGGCTTGACAAAACATCAAGCAACAGGAATCAGTCCACTGTGGAAGATATTGTGATCTAATCAATAGAACTATGTATATAGTTTACCTTTAACAAGATCTAGAAAAAGATTTGCATCAAGGATTAAACCTACTTCTAAACAATAATACCATTTGCTTAATCTAATAATGATGTAAACACAAATAGATAAGAGCTTGTCATGAAAAGGGAATGTGCCATGTTTTCATTTCATGAAGTCTTCTTAGTAATATTATTTACCTTTATGTTAAAAAGTTACTTTGAAATGGAATTGGTTACAACTGTTTTTTCCAAGACTCAAACACCTCTATAGATGCAAGATGTGATGTAGCTACAGAGCATAGTTGGGGCAAAATGAGATCATTGCTCCCATATAACAATTCTGTCAATTGTCTTTAATCCCCACATTGTAGTAATCCAAAACTTAAACTGAATGTTTAGAAATATAGTTTAGGCATCCAGAGAAAGGAAGGATATGATCATGTGGAGCATAAACACAGTAGATTTGTAGGTGTGGGCTTTGATATTCTAGTTTGAAATTCTAGATATTTGAGGAGAGAAGCAAGATGTAATGAGGAGGATAGGAATGCTCCCATTCTGCCTTCCTTCTATATGCAAACCCCTGATTTTTGTCACTACCATTTCACACATTAAATAATGTCACAAGCCTTGTCAATAGCCAAATGATTTGGCTAGAGGCAAGCAATTGAAGCCTCCATGAGAGACCAGTTTGTAATTCATAGATTGGTGTTTCTCACCAGTCTTGGCAAGTGGGAGGGTCCTAGGCAATAATAATAATAATAATAATAATAATGGACTCGGGGCAGCTTACAAGGGACAAACCCAAAAATTACAATTAAAACACACGTGAAAAACATTTTGACCAATAAAAAACAACAGATAAAAGCAATACAACACAATTATAAACAACATAAGAACAATATGGCTGAGAAAAAGAACATAGCTGAAGTACAGATTCAATTAGTGCAAAACGTTTTACAGGAGTGCAAGGAAAGTGCAACAATCCAGTAGTCTGGGCAGGAAATACTATCATAAAACATGTTGAGGTTAAACAGCTGGCCCCTCCTCCTGCTTCAAATATTCATCCAGCGACCCACCTGTGGCACAATATAAATGAATGCTGGTCACCCTAGGAGCTGGATAGGAATTTTTCCCTTCCTAAGGGGGTGGGGTGTGCCTACCCTATATGTAGGAGGAAGGAGTTTATTCAGGCGGTGCTGTTAACTAGATTTCTATTGGCAGAAACTGGGGGGAAGAACATTGTTGGTGTTTACCTTGACAACCTCAATGTCGGGGTGAAGGGGGATATTTGGTATGGCCCCCCTTTAAGTTTTGGTGCTTGTGGGGAATCTTGAGATTTTTCACTTTGAGGCTGGACCAAGGGGGTTCTCATTTTCTCTTATAGAGTTCTGGGGCTTGGGAGGGAGTGCCCCTGGAATGGCCTTCCAGTAAGAACTGTCGGGGCCAGCAAGCCATTAAGTGGGCTCCCCCTGGGGTCAGGTGTTTGCCAAATGTAGACGAGGAGGTAGTCATCAGTGATACCTGTTCCTCCATCATGATCTATTTCTTTGTTGGTCTCTTTACAACACATGATTGCAGTTTAAATAGATCAATAAATGGCCCTTTGTTCCATATTTTTACTCTTATTTCATGGTGTTACTTCAAGTTACTGCCCTATGTAACAAACACAATCTCCTACTACCATCTCATCATCATTACCTTAACACCTACACTGGAGCATGAGCCACAACTCTTGAGCCATGAGATATTTTTCTCTTTTTTAAAAAATGGGACCACTTCATTGTAATTATAGAAATAACTACATTTTAATTACACTCACAAAATAAGATACATTATCTCTTATTGCTCTGGAATTGGGGAAAATGCAAAACAAACAACTAGTTATTTTAACTAGTTACTTGTGATTTTACATCCTTTTCTCATTTTAAATGACAAAAAGAAAAAAATCGCCACTTTATTAACTTTTTTCATCAATCATAAACCATGTTTCCAATGTTGTCAATATCTTCAATTCAAATTGTTTTAAACATCTTTGGAGGAATTATATTTTTAATTGTGGTTGTACAATGAATATTTGATGATCTACATTCATAGGATAATCATGGGGAAAAAATCTAATCCTAAATAAGATGTTGAATAATAATTAAAACTACTGAAGGCTTGATTAATGGTGTTAGGGGATTAGAAATGGGAATTAAAGATGGCCGAGAGCCCTGGGGTAAATTCAAGGACTTCAAACACCTTTTTTAAAGTAAAAAAGCATGGTTTTTAAAAAGATTAAGACAATTATTGGACTAGAGATTTTCCCCTAGGAAGCAATCTGTGAAAAAGATGTAACAAATGTCAAGACTGTAGTTGCACAGATCTGTGAATGGGAAGTTCAATCCACGACTGAGTTAAAGTACTTCTATATAGGAGGAAAGGGGACAGAAATCAGCTTAATTCATTCCCATTGTTTATTCAGTTGTATGAAGATATATATATATATTCATACAACTGAATAAACAATGGGAATATATATACTAGCTGAACCCGGCACGCATTGCTGTGCCCTATTTAGGAAATGTGAGGAAGTCTGGGTATGTATGGGTTGGTAGTGATGTGACTATGTGTTTTGTGTGTGTTTTTATGTGTCTGTTTGGGTGTATATATGTGTGTGTATGTGTGTTAATTTTTCTGTGTATGTATATGTGTGTGTATATATGTGTGTGTGTACGTGTATGTATATCTGTTTGTGTATGTATGTGTGTGTATGTATGTTTGTGTGTATGTGTTTGTGTGTGTATATATGTGTAGGTGGGTATGTATATGTTTATATATGTGTTTGTGTTTATGTGTGTATATATGTGTATGTATATGTGTATATATGTGTGTGTATGTGTGTTTGTGTATGTATGTGTGTGTATATATGTGTGTGTATATATGTGTATGTGTGTATATTTGTGTTTGTATTTATTTGTGTGTATATATATATATGTTTGTGTGTATGTGTGTGTGTATATATGTGTGTGTGTGTATATTTGTATGTGTATATATATGTGTGTGTGCCGTTGGGGGGGGGGATGCGATGGGGGACCCTGGGTAGGAGGTTGTTTGTTGCGCGGTGTTTCTCCCTTCGGCCTCGTCTTCCGGGAGTGGCAGGGAGGTGGGCCATTCCCTCGTCGCTCTTGCTCGCCACTTCCCTGCCGAAGGGGGTGCCGAAGGGGGTGCCGAAGGGGGACCTTTGCGAGGAGGACGGGTGCGGTGCCTCCTTGGCTTCCTCCGTGGTCCCAGGCCGCGTGGGTTTGGTTCGGGGACGCTTGGGAGACTGGGAGTTGGAGGAGGAGGCGGATACGGGCATGGGACTTCAGTTTCCAGAAAGATCCGCCCCTGCTTTCCAGTGAGAGGCGCGGAGCCTTCTGGGAGGTGTAGTTCCTTGTCCGTAGTCGTCTCCTCCGTCGTTTCCCTGGCGCCCCATGGACCCTGGTTGTGCGGGCGCTGCCGTGGGCGCCTTCTCCGCCGCGTCCTTGGCCTTCCTCGGCGGCTGGCATCCTGGGCTGTGTCCTGAACCGGATGGCAGTCGCCAAGGAAGGGTAAGGACGCATCGGAAAAGGCGGCCAAGGCGACGCCGTGGGCGCCTTCTCCGCCGCGTCCTTGGCTTTCCTCAGCGGCTGCCATCTTGGCCTGGGTTCAGATCCGGATGGCAGTCGCCGAGAAAGGACAAGGACGCTGTGGAGAAGGCGGCCAAGGCGGCGCCCGCGCGTCCCGGCTTGAGGAGCGGCCTGGTAGCGGCGGAGGAGATGGGCATGGCGTCGGTGGCACGGGTGGGATAATGTCTTGGGGCGTGGAGGTGGGGTGGGAGGGAGGAGGAGGGGCGGGGCCAAGGGGAGGTGGGGTGGGAGGGTGTGTTGGAGGAGGAGGAGGGGCCGGGCATTGCCACGGCCGCCGCCGTTTGCCGTTTGTGCATGCGTGGAAAGGTTGTTTTTCGAGGGTCTTTTAGAGGGTGGAGGGTTGTGTTTCGGGGTGTTTTTGTGGGCCCTATAGGGATCTCGGGGTATGGGTCAGTGGCCTGGCAAATTTCGTGGGTCTTGGACATGTAGTTTTCGCGCCTATTTGCCGGGTACCACGACCACTCTCTTTATATATATATAGATACAGTATATATATATATATATATATATATATATATATATATATGTATGTGTGTGTGTGTGTGTGTGTGTGTGTGTGTATCTATATATATAAAAAGAGAGTGGTCGTGGTACCCAGCAAATAGGCACGAAAACTACATGTCCAAGACCCATGAAATTCACCAGGCCACTGACCCATACCCCGAGGTCCCTAAAGGGCCCACAAAGACACCCCGAAACACAACCCTCCACCCTCTAAAAGACCCCCGAAAAACAACCTTTCCACGCATGCACAAATGGCAAACGGCGGCGGCCGCGGCAACGCCCCGCCCCTCCTCCTCCTCCAACCCAACCTCCCACCCCCGCCTCCCCTTGGCCCCCGCCCTCCTCCTCCTCCCTCCCACCCACCTCCACGCCCCAAGACATTACCTCACCTGCACCGCCGAAGCCATGCCCACCTCCTCCGCCGCTACCAGGCCGCTCCTCAAGCCAGGACGTGCGGGCGCCGCCTTGGCCGCCTTCTCCGCAGTGTCCTTGCCCTTTCTCAGCGACTGCCATCCGGATCTGAACCCAGGCCAGGATGGCAGCCGCTGAGGAAAGCCAAGGACGCGGCGGAGAAGGCGCCCACGGTGGCGCCTTGGCCGCCTTCTCCGACGCGTCCCTACCCTTCCTTGGCGACTGCCATCTGGTTCTGGACACAGCCCAGGATGGCAGCCGCCAAGGAAGGCCAAGGACGCGGCGGAGAAGGCGCCCACGGCGGCGCCCGCGCAACCAGGGTCCATGGGGCGCCTGGGAAACGAAGGAGGAGAGGACTACGGACAAGGAACTACACCTCCCAAAAGGCTCCGCACCTCTCACTGGGAAGCAGGGGTGGAGCTTTCTGGAAACTGAAGTCCCATGCCCGTATCCGCCTCCTCCTCCAACTCCCAGTCTCCCAAGTGTTCCCAAACCCAACCCACGCGGCCTGGGACCACGGAGGAAGCCAAGGAGGCGGCGCACCCGTCCTCCTCGCAAAGGTCCCCCTTCGGCACCCCCTTCGGCAGGGAAGTGGCGAGCAAGAGCGACGAGGGAACGCCCCACCTCCCTGCCACTCCCGGAAGACGAGGCCGAAGGGAGAAACACCGCGCAACAAACAACCTCCTACCCAGGGTCCCCCATCGCATCCCCCCCAACGGCACACACACACACATATATATACACATACAAATATATATACACACATATATACACACACACATACACACAAACATATATATATATACACATATATATACACACACAAATAAATACAAACACAAATATACACACATACACATATATACACACACATATATAAACATACATACATACACAAACACACATATATACACATATACATACACATACATACACACATAAACACAAACACATATATAAACATATACATACCCACCTACACATATATACACACACAAACACATACACACAAACTTACATACACATACATACACAAACAGATATACATACACGTACACACACACATATATATACTCACATATACATACACAGGAAAATTAACACACATACACACACATATATACACCCAAACAGATACATAAAAACACACACAAAACACATAGTCACATCACTACCAACCCATACATACCCAGACTTCCTCACATCTCCTAAATAGGGCACAGCAACGCGTGCCGGGTTCAGCTAGTGTGTGTGTGTGTGTGTGTGTGTGTGTGTATAGCATATTCATAATAAGAAAAAATGTGTCTGAGAGCTGATTTCTTTGGGTTTTTATCTTCACAACATTTTAGATATTTAAAAATATATTGACTGCACTTCGAAAAATGCAGTATATTCAACAGCAGGACAACTATAGCATTTTTGAGTGACGGTGATACTTGCAGTTTGATGCTGTAATCCAGAAGGGTGAACTTCTAAGTCATTGTCACTTAAAACTCAAAACAGAATGCAGCTCTGTGCTGACACAGTGCAAGACACTATGTGGGAGGAGCTGCATCTCTAATGTGTCTCTAAAGGAGAGAAGGCAGGTAACATTTTATTAGCTGCAATTGTACTTAGACATTGAACATTGGGGATAAGATTGGTGAATATATAAGGTCCTTCCATTCTATTCACTTCCTCTTCGGCAGCAAAGTTCAACCCAACCTCCCATTTTCAGTACATTGCAAAATTTTCTGGTCACTTCAACCAGTATGGAAATCACCACTTGTACCTGAAACCAACTGGGTAACCTTGGCAAGCCGCACTATTTTCAGCCTCAGAGGAAGGCAATGGCAAACCTCTTCTGAATAAATCTTACTAAGGAAACTTTGTGATAGGTTTATTTTATGGTAGCCATAGGGTGGAAATTAAAGCACACAATAACAACAAACATGACATCTTAAGGGCTTTAACAATTGGAGGGCACTTGAGTGATAGTCATGAAAAAGTAGTAGTTGTGTTGAAAAAGCCATTAACCATCCATTAAACCTCATTCCACCCAGATATGCCCAGTCTCTGGGAAGGGCTCACAAACGGACACTACACTTCAAATCCATGAATGACAGTTTATTAAATATCCTGCCTTATTTCTGATTGGCTCAGAGGTAGAAGCAGATTCACTCCTCCTCCAATGGGGCTGCGGATCCTAGCCCGAACTCTCCAGAACCAATGAGAAACCAGCACAGAAATTTTCAATTTTTCTATACTGCTCTGCCTTTCTGTAAAATGTACTATTAATAAACCCATGTGTTCACAGTTGTGCGTATGTCAGTTCTTTGAAGTGCTTTCTCTGCTGACATTCTCTCTGGTCATTGAGAATAAACTTCTGATTTTGAAAAAAAAAAGATAATGCAGTCCCTACACTACATTTTCATACTGTCTGAGTCTTCTTTGTCTAAGAAAACTCAATGAAAATCATGAGGTTATTATAAATCAATAGGTAATTTGCAGGTACATACACACCACACAAGTTTATCTATGGAAATGTTTGGTCTAAAATGTAATGTTCTTCACTTCAAAGGTGTAGAAGCAGAATTGCACATGTGCTGCTAGTACTTATATGGAGCAGCATGTACATGAGAGCTGCACTTGGTTGCACATTCAAATACACATTCAATTTTGTGATGTTGTCCTCAATGCAAGGGCTATGTGTAATAATCCATGCACAAATCCACATGCAGAGACTTATGTTACATAACAATGAGATAGAGACTTGGCCATGTGGCTTAGGAAATTTTTAGACTCAGAGAAGCCCACATGCCCTCCAGAAGCATATATGCCCTCATTTATATTGCTTTTGTAATTATTTGGTTTCCCTCTTCTTGTGCAACAACAACTGAGGCATGCTTATTGTTGTCATGCCTAATATGCAGAAAAAGAAATGCTCAATGAGGACCATTTAAATCAGTTGATAATAGTTGCATAAAGCAATTATCACAACATTATTATCTCTGATAATTTCAAACAGCTTTTTTACAACCAGATGACTCAGTTTGGGATCAGAAATAAATAAACAGCTATGTCCTGTCTCTTCTCTTATGAGATCTGCTATTATGCACGTGCAGCAAACAGGTGCATGCAGATGTGAGATTGAAAACAAGCTCTAATCTGCTTTGCACATTGCTCAGAAATGGACAATTTGGAGATTCTGCCATGCTTTAAAATAGTTTTAGCTGCCAAAAGCACTTTGACACAGTTGCTTAGGTGCACATCTATTTATTTATTTATTTATTTATTTATTTATTAAGCGTGCTTCTATGCCGCCACTCCCGGGAAGGCTCGGGGCGGCTCACAGGAGCCAAACAAGGCACAATAAAAACAATGGCAATTATTAAAACAACAGCAAATTAGCTAAAAACAGTACACTCCATAAAATCATTAAAACTGCGATACAACACGCTACCACAGATAGCACTTAGGAACAGGGGCTGCACAAGGTAAGACCTACAGGTCGAATGCCTGGCAGAAAAGATGGGTCTTGCAGGCCCGTCTAAATGCAAGCAAGTCCTGGATCGCACGTGTTCCTGCCGGGAGGGCGTTCCACAGTATGGGCGCGATGACAGAGAACGCCCTCCTGCGGGTTGAGGTCAAACACGCGAGCCTCGCCGAGGGGACGTCCAAGAGATAGGCTCCCTCTGACCGCAGTGATCTCATTGGGCAATAAGGGGAGAGACGGTCCCTCAGGTACATTGGCCCCAAGCCGTGTAAGGCCTTAAAGGTAAGAACCAACACTTTGAAGGTGATCCGGTGCTCAATTGGCAGCCAGTGCAGATCCTGCAAAACAGGTGTTATGTGACTACCTGCTGGCGTACCAGACAGGAGTCGGGCGGCAGAGTTCTGCACTAGCCTGAGCTTCCGGGTCACTGACAGAGGAAGGCCAACGTAGAGTGCATTGCAGTAGTCCAGTCTCGAGATGACCGTGGCTTGGATCACCATGGCCAAGTCGTTCCGGGATAGATAGGGAGCCAGCCGCCTCGCCTGTCTGAGATGGAAAAAATCTAAAACAACACCAGCAGCTACCGTGTTTCCCCGAAAGTAAGACACCCCCGATTGTAAGACGTATCGGGGGTGTCAGGGGGGTCGGCTAATATAAGCCGTACCGAAAGTAAACCGTACCTCGCCGCGCCGCGCCGGCCGCTGCAGCGCCACCGCCGCCACTGCATAATCGGCCCATTGGCCGCGCGCACACACCTCGCTGCACACCTTTCCGCCAGGCCTCCAAGGAAGGGAGGGGGAAGAGAGCCAGAGGCGTGGCGAAGCAGCGCCGCGTCAGAGTGACGCGCCGCCGCTTTGCCACGCCCCTGGCTCCTTTCCCCCTCCCTTCTTTCGTCCAAGGAAGGGAGGGGAAAGAGCCAGAGGCGTGGCGGCGGCGCGCGTCACTCTGACACGGCGCTGCTCTCGCCACGCCCTTGGCTCCTTTCCCCTCCCTTCTTTCATCCAATGAAGGGGGGGAAAAGGGCCAGAAGGCAGAAGCGCGCGCGTGGCTGACGCGGCGCGTCACTCTTTCGTCCAAGGAAGGAAGGGGGAAAGGAGCCAGAGCCGCTTCGCCACGCTCCTGGCTCCTTTCCCCCTCCCTTCTTTCGTCCAAGGAAGGGAGGGGAAAGGAGCCAGGGGCGTGGCGAGGCTTGGAGGCCTGGCGGAAAGGTGTGCCGCGGAGGTGTGCCGCGGCCGATGGGGCCGGTTGCGGTGGCGGCGTGACGGCGACGGCGTGGGCATGGCGACGGGGTACGTCTTAGTTTATATAAGACGTACCCCGAAAGTAAGCCGTAGGGGGACTTTCCGGGGAAAATAAAGTAAGACGCTGTCTTACTTTCGGGGAAACACGGTATTATGTATGCTGAAGCAATATTTTTAAACTCCAGAATTAACTTTGTACATATTTTCAGTAAGAATCTTGACAAAAGACCATATTTCCAGTTTTATGCTTTTAAGGTATGTTACAATACAATTAAGATGATCAAAATAATAAAGTTAAATATGAGTAATAGATAAATAATAATATTTTAGAGGAAGGCAATGGCAAACCACTTTTATGTATTCTTGTCCAAGAAAACTCTATGGTATTCATTCTTTGGTAGGCAACTCAAAGACAAATGTAATGGGGCACATCCTCTATTCCTTAATACCCCCTCCACTTATGGCAGTTTTATGTGCAATTTCCATGTTGCTTTGAAAATATTTTCAGAGGAAAAGGACTGAGGAATGTTCACCACAAATCAGGGCCTTAATTTTCAAGAGTGGCTGTACTTTCTACTGGTACACTTGATGAAGCTCAAAGATGAACTTTCAAAGACTATGTTCTTTATTAAAATGGGGGTATGCAATCATTTGCAAAGATATTAAACAACAGGTTAATACAAATCATATTGATATTCTCTCTATTCGCTCAAAAGGCAACACATAACCTCCATGTGTTGCCTTTTGAGCAAATAGAGAGAATATCAATATGATTTTTTTCAATAATAATGGGGAATCTTTTTATTTTATTTTGGTGCTAAATTTGTAACTGATTCTTTGTTGAGAAAAGAAAACAGTATATAACTTTAACAACAATAAAATATAATAAATCTTTCTGTGTTACTCATCATACAGAGACATTTAAGGAAACATTTTGAATGATTTTTTTTACAATTTCTGGACATTTCCAAATTTGTAACATACAGAAATGGCCAGATATTATTATTTTATGTTAAATATTGTAGCTGGAACTTTCTAAGGAACTTGCAAATTTGCAACCTAGAGTTATACACTCAAGAGTTAATTATACACTGGCAGGGTTTCCGAACAAAACCAAGCTCAAAGAATAGATGTGCACTTCCACATCAAACCATAAAATGATTAAGTCAAGTGTCCCCTTTCTCCATATTTCTTAACTGGAAACTCAGGATCTAGTCATGAAGGCAGTTTTCATTGTGTTATTCTTCAGAAACTAGTACTTATGGGCATACTGACTCTGAATCTGGACATCGCAGGAAGCCATCATAGCTAACAATCCATGATAAACTCCTCCATTATTTTGTTAATTCACCTTCACCATGTAGTGACTAGTCATTGTGTTCTTTTTTTTGGCAATTATTTGAATGTTACATTAACTCAGCTATTGAAAGAAAACCCTAATGAATATTTTTCACAAGATTGAAACCTACTTACATTCTATTTGATACAAAGAAAAGGGGGAGAGGGTGTTAACAGGTTTTGAAGAACAACTGACTTTTGATTAAATTTAAGAAAGAGATGGGACTATAACTGGGTGGGAGGGTTTGCTCCTTAGCACTATTTATTTTATGTTTTTTTTTCTTATTTATGCTTTGCTGTGATTTGTGGCATTGTTGGATGTATTTTATATTATCAATTCTGTATGTGCTTATGGATTTAATATATTTTAAAAACTGTGTGCACATGTGCAAATAAGTGTGCACATGGGCAAGCACATACACACACATCCAACACCTGTATGCTACTGTGCCCTTTGCTAAAATTAATATTTTCTAGAAATCTAGTATTAAATACACTGACATCTCTGTTAATGGCACCCATGTATGTCAAAACCTACAGATTCTGGAGCATTAACTTAGTTGAGCAGAGAAAAATCTACTGTAAGAATTCCCAATATGGCAATTACTCTTTCTTGTCTGCCTTAATTTTAAAAGCAGTTCAGTACTGGTGCAAACAGTCAAGCATCCATCAGGATGTTAACCACAAAATAATAATAACAAAATGAAAGAACTACTGTAGTATAGCTCAGCTTAGAATTTTAAATCTAACTTTATTCTATTTTCAGCTAGAGAGTGATTTCACAGGAAGTGCAGATCAATGTTACCAATAACATTAGTATCAACTTCATCTACTGCTCAGAAGACAAATATACGCCTACAGCTCTCTTTTCCCTCCAGAATGTTTGGGTATGATTAATTTGAATTCAGTAAGAGGATATATACATTTCCAGAATGTCTTGAATATCTGTCTTGCTGACTTATAAAATGTACATGTAAGAATATTCCTTTGGGGAGTAATGTAAAATTTATCTTCTGCTTCACATATTGCAGACATCTAGAGCTTGTTTCATGAGAGATGAGGCTCTTAATGGCCTGCAATCACCCTTTACGTTCAGTTAAACAGATTCTCTATATGATTATATCATATATATATCCCACCTTCCTCCTTAACAATTGATTGCTCGACAACACACAAGAGACAGGACACCACAACAGAAATCATTTTAAGGGCACTAGAAGTTATTGAAGAGAACAGAGAAACAAGGATTAAACATTTCTTTCTTCAGTCCTATTTTTCTCCAAACCCAGGTTAATTCCAACACAAGTCCACATTAAATTGTGCAAATCATCTTCCTTCACTTAAAAAACTGTCTCTATTCACATTTCTCAAAACTGATGTTGGGTTGGCTTTAAAAAATACATTTTGTATGCATTCTGCTATTACTGCTCCTACTGACTAAAGTTTGTTTTATGCACATTATTTTGAATGTAAACTTGTTTCCATGCTCATGTTTTTATACTGTATGTCTGAATTTTTTCCGCTTTGTGTGAACTTCAATTTAAGTTTCAGAATATTTAGATTTGCAACTAAATTTGGGTCTACATTTTAATTTAAGTAAAGGTTTTCCCCTGACATTAAGTCCAGTCGTGTCCAACTCTGGGGGTTGGTACTCATCTCCATTTCTAAGCTGAAGAGCTGGCATTGTCCGAAAACACCTCCAGGTCATGTGGCCAGCATGACTGCATGGAGCGCCGTTACCTTCCCGTAGAAGTGATAGCTATTGATTTTGAACTGTTAGGTTGGCAGAAGCTGGGACTGACAGCGGAAGCTCACGCCGCTCCCCAGATTTGTTGGGTGATCCCACATTCAAGTGTGAACTCAACCATTTTATCATATATCCTTGGTCCTTAGCTAATTTTTTCAACTTGAGCTACTATTGGATATCCATTAGATACAGCAGATCTCTTGAGGCCCTATCCTTAAGTTCACAATTTCTTTTTCACTAGCTGCCCATTTAATTGTCTTCGTTTGAGTCTACTCTCCACCAGTGACTCAAAGGAGTTGGGAAGACAAAAGAAGGATGGACACTTTTGGCATGTATGGATGATGGAAGTAGAATAAACAGAGAAGAAAATGGAACACTCAAACCTGGATGTTTTGGAATCAGGAATTGTTGGCACTGATGTAATATTTGGGGTTAGTTGGTGGAATATGGAAGTCATTTTTGGTCCCTGGGGTTCTCTGGAAAGGGCTGCATGGGCTGACAGAATTGTAAAATAAAAGATCCACCCCTCCAAAATATTAGAGGGTTGTTTGAAAAAGTACACAGTTCCAGGACAGGGAATCTCACATGTATCAGAAAGTAGATTGAGACTCCAGAAGGATTCCAAGAGAAGCAATTCGCTCTTTCAGGCTAGCAAAAGGTTGGATTGGAGAGTCTGCTGTGTGTCAAAAGATGCAAATAGATTTGGGGGTCACACTCAACTCTAAAACTGCTTTGGTCACCTCCTAACCTTGATATTGGAGTTCTCCTTTGCAAAGGAAATCTGACTCCATATTCAACCTGACTCCATATTCTATTTGTAAATTTGGGAATGTTAAGGTTAGGATAATGGAATTTAAAGTTATGGCACTTTTAGAAACTGGCAGCAATGTAATATTTGGGGTTAGTTGGTGGAATATGAAAGTCATTTTTGGTCCCTGGGGTTCTCTGGAAAGGGCTGCATGGGCTGACAGAATTGTAAAATAAAAGATCCACCCCTCCAAAATATTAGAGGGTTGTTTGAAAAAGTACACAGTTCCAGGACAGGGAATCTCACATGTATCAGAAAGTAGATTGAGACTCCAGAAGGATTCTAAGAGAAGCAATTCGCTCTTTCAGGCTAGCAAAGGTTGGATTGAGAGTCTGCTGTGTGTCAAAAGATGCAAATAGATTTGGGGTCACACTCAACTCTAAAACTGCTTTGGTCACCTCCTAACCTTGATATTGGAGTTCTCCTTTGCAAAGGAAATCTGACTCCATATTCTATTTGTAAATTTGGGAATGTTAAGGTTAGGATAATGGAATTTAAAGTTATGGCACTTTTAGAAACTGACAGCAATGAGTTATCTATAAAAAACCTAACATGAAATGAAGTGAGTATATTTTTAACAATTAACAAGATTTCCACAGAGAAATGCTATCTGATGACATTAAGGACTGTGACATGAGATTATGACAATTTAAGTATTTAATGAGCTGATTAGCAATCTTGGAAGAGTGCACTTTTCAAACTTTATAGTACTCCTGCAGCTGCCATTACTGCTGCATGAAAAAATGTGTTGGGGGGGCGTAGTTCCAATCATCTTTTGTATATCATAATTCCTAAATCAGACATGGGGATTTATAGGCAAGAGTTCAGAATGTTATTAATGAAAAATATGTTTTAGGAATGTAGAAAGAGAGGTTAAGGATCAAAATATGTAAACATTTTTTCCAATAAGCTCCCCTTCTCAGACTAACCATCACTTTGTCTTCTGTTCCAGAAGTGATAATGCACACTATGATTGTATTACTCACCATTAGATTGCGCGGGGGTGGGGGTGGGGTTAAAAAAATTAAAATTGGAATCTCACTCCAGGGAAATCATCAACCTTTTTTGTCTTGATGTGTAGGTCCTGGTATGTGTTTGACAATAACCGTGTTAGCTTTCAGCCTGTGGTAAAGAATATTCATTACCTCTTTGGAATCATTATTAGGAATGCAGATTGCATTTGAGCAACTATTGGGAAAAGTTGAAGGAGAAAGCGCAAAAGCAGGGTTATAGCCGAACATTAAGAAAACAAAAATAACAACATAACCTTAAAATGCATGATGAAAGACTTTGAAACATTAAAATATTTTCTATACCTTGGTTCAGTCATAAATGAAGACTATAATGAAGAAATCAGGAGGCTATTAGTGCACCTATACTTTAGAATTACTTAATGCAATTTACCAGCACTTTAACCGGCATGGCTCAATGATATGAAATTCTGGGAGTTCTTTGCCAAAGAATGCTTGTGCATCTTCAAACTACAAATCCCAGGATTCCATAGCATTGAACCATGGCTGTTAAAGTGGTGTCAAACTGAACTAATCCTATAGTGTAGATGCAATCTAGGGCTTGTAAGGAACTAGATAAGTTCCACAAGTGTAAAGATATATCACTGAACATCAAAACAAATTAGGATTGCTCATGCCACTACATTTCTAATTTCGGCGTAATATTAGAAAAGCTGTAGAGTTAAGAAAGAAGGCAATAAGAGTATCATCTCATTTTAAATGTGGTGTAGAATGGGAATTCTATGGATACAATGGACCCCTAAGAGACAAATAAATGCATCTTAAAGCAAACAAGTCTAAGGGCCTTATCACCCCCACCTCCCATTTCACTAGCAATTGTGGCAAAATGGCAGGCACACAGAGCAACAGAGTGGCAATGCTTTCTCCATTACATGGGGGAAGTGATGCCGAACTGGGGCAGAAATGGGCAGGATTCAATGGAGTCAGCACAATATGTAAGCCTTCCCTTGTTGAAGAGGAAGTATGCGAGGATGCTCCCACACTGGTTAGGGGTGGGGTCTCCACAGGAAGTTGAGGACATCGTGCGAAGGGCTGTGTGCCTATTTGTCCCCTCAACTGACTGGTAGGAGTCTTGTAACACTTAAATTGGTAAGTATGACAATTCTAAATTAGTAAGTATGACAATTCAGAAATCTTCCTTGAAACCTGAATGACCAAACTGAGGCTATCATGCTTTGGCTATATCACGAGATGGCATTTGAGCAGGACTATTGATGGCAGGATGTCTTGGAGGCCCCTTCATTCATGGGATCAAAGGTGACTTAATAGCAATCAACAAGACCAAACAATTACCCCTCATTTAAACAACCCCAGACTGTTATACCTAAGATCACATACAAACTCTTCAGTTTTTGTAATCTTGAAAGAGTATGTAACATTCATAAACATATGCTCAACACAGAACTAGAATAGATATAAAAAGGTTTCCTGTATTTCTCATATTCCAGTATTCAGGAATCTTATTCACTTTTATCTCCTCCCATTGCTGATAGTGCCTACTTTTCTGCAGTCTATGAACTGCAGGAAAGTTTAAAGAGTGGATATATTTTATACATTTAGGCTTCTGATAGAGCTAAAAACCTTGTGTAACAAGAAAGGATTCTTATTCGTGGAAAGGGACTACCCCTGGAGACTTTCCTCTTCAGAACCGCTTCCTCAGTATATGGACAGATGGCCCCAGCTCTGGAAAGAAATAGCAGGAATATGATGTCAGGGACAAAGATAGTGTAGTAGGTCTCTATTCATAATTACACTTATACTCCCAGCCTACACTTTTTTGCTTTCTACTGTTTGAATTGCCAGTTATGACATTGCCTCTGGAGGTGAGGCAGAGGATAGATCATAGCATAATTGGCTTCCTGTAAGAACAAAGTTGAGGTGGTGGGGAATAAGACAGCATCCAGAGTGGAGTGGTTCATTGAAGAAGACAGCAAAGCGAAAATCAAGAGAATGTGTCACCCTAAATGTAGAGGAGAATTTATGGAGGAAGAGGCAAAGGAACTAATGGATATCATCTGAGAAGGCACAGTCCAAAGAGGTCCAGCCATCAATTTCCTGGTTTTATACATCTGCAGCAACAGAAAGAAATTCTAGTAAGAAGAGCCAGCAGAAGAGGGGAGGCAGAATGACCCTTTATTAGCAATCCTGCTGACAACATGATTTCAGATCATATCCCATTCAGGTTGATATCTGTGGAAACATTGCCCTGCCAACACGCACAAGCAGTTTAGGGCTTCACCAGACTAGCATTTTAAAGTGGCATCCTCACATTCTTAGTGTATTATGCTGTCTTTCGCAGGACTCGGGAAGGGAAGGACCTCTCTAGCTAAGAATTCTAAACGTCCCACCTTAAACTACATTTCCAAGAGTTCTGGAGGAGGCAAAAGATGCAAATATTGTGTGGGTACCCATTTTAAAATCTAAGATCTGTCCATAGATCTAACTCTGACACTACTCTTACTCTGGGATTCCTCCCCTTTAACCTTAAGACCAAGATGCACAAAGTCCAAATTCTGGGAACCCTAGTAACAATCTATCTTCCAAGCCAAATGTCAAAGTACAGTTTTGACATTACTGCCCAAAATGCTCACGACATGAACTCCAGAGAGGCATCTACTCATAGGGCATCTGCCATAGCTGTCTCCTCCTAGTGTTTGCTTTAATACGATGTGTTGAAGATTTATTTAGAATTTGTTTTCTGTTTGAAATGTGACCAGAAGCATGCCAGATAAAACTACAGATTTGTTGGCAATGGCCCTTTTATCATGAACATTCTAACCAATAACAATAACAACAACACTTTATTTATATTTCCGCCCTATCTCCCCAAGGGGACTCAGGGCAAATCACAGTACACATACACAGCAAACATTCTTTTTTTACCATTTCAAGATATCTATTGAATTTTGTAATCATAATCATAACTTCCCTTTTTTTAAACATTTGCCTTACAAATCATTGTATATTTTGGGATAGACAATACAGAGACAGACAGAACAGAAGGAGGTATGTTGTGTCGATGTCAATGTCCAGCTTTTTGGCACCTTGGAAGGCTGTGCTACGAAATCCAGCCTATAGAAAACCACTTTTAGCTGGGAAACATTCTTTCTTTTCTTTTGAAAATTGGGTTTGTCAATTTGTGTAATTTTTCAAAGATTGTTGGTTTTGGACCAATGTTTATTAAGTGCTTATTTGGCATTTTAATTATTATTTTGTAAGAGTGGGATGTATGTTTTTTAAACGTTTTATGTTTTACAACTCTGCATTAAATATATGAAGATGCACCCATACCTTGAGAAGTCAGACTTGGCCATGGTAGTCCACACTCTTGTTACATCTCAAATAGATTACCACAATGCATTCTACATGGGATTGCCTTTGAAGATGATCCAGAAGCTCCAAGTAGTTCAATGGGTGGCAGCCAGATTCCTCAATGGAGCAGCGTACAGGGAGCATACAACTCCCCTGTTGCAACAGCTCCACTGGCTGCCAGTTTGCTAATAAGCCTAATTCAAAGTGCTGGCTTTGGCCTATAAAGCCCTAAACGATTCTGGTCCAACTTACGTGTCCAAGCACACCTCCCTTTATGAGCCAACTAGAGCTTTAAGATCTGCTGAGAAAGTCCTACTCTCAGTCCCACCCTCTTTGCACGTGTGACTGGTGGGAACGAGAGAGAGGGCCTTCTCATTGATGGCCCCTCAGCTCTGAAACTCCCTCCCCAGTGACATTAGAATGGCCCAATCCCTCCTGGTTTTCAGGAAAAAGATGAAGACTTCGTTTTCTTAACAAGTGTCTGGAGAATAGGGTAATGGAATTTAATTTTAATGTTGCAGTCCCAATAATGTCCATGGGGAAACTTGAAACGTGGAAAGCATGACTTAGCACTTTATTTGTTTTAATTGGTTTTATTGTTTTATATGTTTTAACTGTTTATATGTTTTAATTGTTTTATAATTTAATGTGGTATGTTTACGTTGGGCTTCTTGGCAACACAGTGGGTTAAACCACTGAGCTGCTGAACTTGCTGACCAAAATGCTGGCAGTTTGAATCTGGTAAGCGGGGTGAGCTTCCATTTTTAGGCCAAGCTTCTGCCAACCTAGTAGTTTGAAAACATGCAAATGTGAGTAGATCAATAGATACTGCTTCTGCAGGGAGGTGATGGTGCTCCAGGCAGTCAAGCTGGCCACATGACCTTGGAGGCGTCTATGCACAACGTCGTCTCTTTGGCTTAGAAATGGAGATGAGTACCACCCCCCAGAGTCGGACATGACTAGACTTAATGTCAGGGGAAACCTTTACCTTTTAATGTTTATGTTATGTGTACATTGCGGCATTGAATTTTTGCCATAGTTTGTAAAGTAAATAAATAAATGTTTTTGATTACATTCTGAGTCCCAGTGAAATAGCAGGTCAGAGTAAGAAGATGGGGGCTTTTAAAAATAAATAAAGTAAATAAATAAATGTTTTTGATTACATTACTTTGTAATCTTCACAGTGAAATAGCAGGTGCAGATGTAACAAAAGTATGGGAAGTAAGAGGACATGATTAGCTCAATATCACTTCTGCACTAACTAACGTGTTATTTGCAGAATGATTTTGCCCATTAATTTTGAAGTTTGGCTGGTTTAGCAGCTCCTGCTGGAGTTGAGGGAATTCAGTGGACATTTATGCTGACATTAAGTTGGCAATAAATGCTGTGAGCACATCCCGATCACTGGTTTGAGTTTACTAATGAACAAATGTTACCCTGGTGTTGGCAGACTGTCTGGTCAGCTGGATGTTTCAAGATGGAACAGTTGTCTGCCTTATAAGTGGTTACTCTGCATATCCCACAAGACTCATATCAGATACTAAATTGTCAGCTACTCCATTAAGTATTCCTCTGTGTCATTGGTCTATACCAAACCAAACCAAGTTCTCAACTGTTTTGGCAACATAGATATTCAATGTTTTTTAAATTCATAGGACGCCTATTACTCAAGCTACAAATCTCCTCCATGAGTGCAATGCAGCAGAGAGCAAGATGGCATGTTTTGGATGAGTCATGTTAACACTAATATATTAGCCATTGCATCGTGAAAGGAAGGTGTGCAGAGTGGCTCGTGGTGACCCACATGCCATCCCTCCTCCTGTAATTACATTGTGGGGACTGGGTGCATTGGCACCCTTCCCCCCCCCCATCAGATGGCAGAAAGGGTGGCAACATGCAGTAATGAATGTTGCCCTACCACCCTTTCTGCTACCACACAGAAAAAAGGGGAGGAAAGGGTGGGTAGTTCAGCCAGAGCTACCCAAACTACACTTTCCTCCCCATAGTGGTGGATGAGACTTCTGGCACTTCCACCCCACTTTTGGAGGAATGTGGGCAGGGCCTGCAGTTCATCATATGATGATGCATAGCAGGCTTCATCCAAGCCATGCAGAAAGGTGACAAAATGGGGCAAAAGTGCCCTGTATGGAGAGGTCCTTAGCCTGCATGTAAGAAAGTAATTATTGATATAGGACTTGATTAGGAAGAGAAATGATCCATGGTGAAAAGGTTGAGCATACATACACAGAATGGTTTGAAGGTATCTAGGTAAAAGTATTCAGTCTTGCTGAGAAACCAACCCAAGATTCTCATCTTAGGGCCTATAGACTCCAGCCAGAAACTGCAAATGGAGCCAGAAGTCACACCTCAATGTTTCACAACATCCAGGACCTTCAGGCCCATAATGTGGAAGTCAGGGATCACTCCTGAGTTTTGCCAATATTCCAGAGCAGTCCCATATTATGAGGTTGGTGTGGAGAGTTGGACCAGTTCTAATTTGAACTAGTCCATTGACCACATGGGCCAGTTTCATCATCTCCCTCTTCAGTACAAGGAAAAGAATGGAACTTATCTTTGTCACCATGTCAGCTTACTTCAGACATGGGAGCATGTGCAGCAACAATTTTCTGTTCACGTCATTATTTATTTATTCCATCTTATATTCCGCTCCTCCCTGCAGGCTCGGGGCGGATCACAGCATACAGAGCATACACTAAAAACATACAGTAAAAACATACAATAAAACGAGCAATAAAAACACATAATACATGACCATAAATGGCGGGATTACAGTTCTTTGATGTAGGCGTGAGCATACCGATTACTTTCGGGGTTTAGCTAAACGCCAACCTGAAGAGGACAGTCTTACATGCCCTACGAAAAGGGACAAGTTCTGAGATCTCCCGGACATGGTTTGGGAGAGAGTTCCAGAGGACTGGAGCCACAGCGGAAAAAGCTCGCTGTCTGGTACTGGACAGATGACAGGAGCGGGATGATGGGACCACCAGCAGATTCTGCTCTGCCGAGCGCAGTGATCTCGGGGGAACATACGGGGTAAGGCGGTCCCTTAGGTACACAGGCCCTAGACCGTGTAAGGCCTTAAAGGTTAAAACCAACACCTTGAAGGCAATTCGGTACTCAATATGTAGCCAGTGCAGTTGCCGGAGAATGGGAGTTATATGATCCCTCACTGGTGCTCCCACCAGTAAGCGGGCCGTGGCATTCTGCACCAGCTTGAGTTTCCGAATTGTCGACAGGGGAAGGCCAATGTAGAGGGCGTTACAGTAGTCCAACCTCGAGATGACCGTCGCCTGGATCACCGTGGCCAGATCATCCCTGGACAGGTAGGGGGCCAGTCGCCTAGCCTGTCGTAGATGAAAGAACGACGTTTTGCTGACCATGGAGACCTGGGCCTCCATGGTCAGCAACGGGTCCAATTGGACACCTAAGCTCTTAACCAGGGATGACGGGCTAAGTTGCTCGCCATCCAGGGTAGGCAACCGGTACCCATCCAGCCCAGGGTGACCAGGCCACAAGATCTCCATCTTCGACGGGTTCATCTTCAGCCGGCTGGAGCGCAGCCATCCAGTCACGGCTTCAAGGCATTGATGGAAACAATCGGGTACGGTGTCCGGCCTGCCGTCCATTCTCAGCAAAAGCTGGGTGTCATCAGCGTACTGATAACACTCCAGACCAAAGTCGCGGGCCAGCTGAGCCAGAGGGTGCATGTAGATGTTAAATAATAAGGGCGAGAGGATGGCCCCCTGGGGGACCCCACAATTTAATGGGAGTCTCCTGGAGACCTCCTCTCCCCTCTCCACCCGCTGTCCCCGATCCCGGAGGAAGGAAGTCACCCATTGAAGGGCAACCCCCCTGACCCCAGTCACGGCTAAGCAATGGGCTAACAATGCGTGGTCTACGGTATCAAACGCTGCTGTGGTTGTTCAGCTGAAAATCAGGATTTAAATTTTTATTAACATGTGGCCTCTTCTGTTCTTTAGGGGGTGGTTGTGGAATTTAAGAGGGAACCCATCAATATTTGAAGAAGGATGTGTAACAGCAGTTCTGAAGCTCACCACTGATATTTCTTTCTTTTTAAATGTTCTTTTAAAATCCCATATTGACCCCCAAGTTAGCACTGTTACACAGTTTTTTGAGAAGAAAAAATATTGGCTCTGCCACTACATGTTAATTGCGTTTGCCAACAGCAGTGCATATTGATGGAACACCATCTTATTTTCTGGCAATTGTTTCCCCAGTGTGAAACCAGCTTTGCCTATAGTTTTCGTTGACCAAAGAATTGTTTATAATAGCTCTGATGAATGATCCAGTTTGTTGTGATATGAGGAAAGTCAGTAGTGGGTCAGCAATTTACTTCTCAGTCACATCAGTGCTGAAACATGGGAATATCCCCTTCAGAATGATACAAATCTTTTGTTTATGTTAGGTGCACTAATAATCAATGCAAGATTTAGGTTCATGAATGGGAATGCGTTAAGGACAAAAAAGAGAATTGTGAGGGAAGGATTTCTTAGAAATAGACAAATATAACAATTTCCTATATCTGATTTAATTTTATTAAAATATCTTCAATTTCTTCCCTTCAAACTTATGAATCCACGTTAACAAATTTGTAATATTTTAAAATTTAAAAAATGAACTAAGTTGAACTTAGTTTCACTTTTTTTCTCCACTACAATTCATTTAGCCATAATAAAAGACAAGGAGAGTTTTAAAGCTGGATTTATAGTTGGCTGCCTTTAATCATGTATTTTGGAATATTGTTGTATTTTATATTTTAAGGGGCCATAAACCACCCATATTGCTCTGGTTAGTGGGTGATTGAAAAGTGCAATTAATCAACCAATTAATTAAGTACAAATTTCCCCTCGAGGAGATAGGGCAGGTTATAAATACAGTTGTTGTTGTTGTTGTTGTTGTTTCACTGGCCAGTATACTGATCGCATGGAGAACATCAGCTTAATCTGGCTTTCCTTGTAGCCATTAAAAATCTAGACCCTTTTCAGGAAAAAGAAGAAAAGAAAAGAAGTGACAACCCTAATCCTGTTGCACAAACACAGCTGAACACACAGGGAATGAGCCTTTTCACAGAGATGTGCACTTGAAGACTTTATCCAGATAGGAGAAATCTGCTGGTCTCAATAAGAGTAGAAATAATATTTGATGTTGTTTAGAAAAAAATCCTAAAATGTATTTCTTGAGTATCAGAACACACGGATGAGAAGAATCCTGGATTAATAAGATTTTCCTCAGACTGAGATTTGTGTTGTGTAAAATTCACACATGTTTTGTGTAAAATTCACACCAAAATACATTTAAAAGAATAAAAAACATTGAGAATACTCTCATTTTTTCCAATAAGTTCATGGAAAAGTGGTTTTATTTTTTTTAAATGATTTAAAAAAAACAAAAAACCCAAAACCCTTCTTACCTTCTTCTTAGAGTCTTTCCCGCCTGAAGAACCGCATCACACTGAACTGACAACTTACATGTGTCTTTTAATCTTAGGTATTCAAATTATTTGTCTAAACAATCATTCTTAAGCATGTTATACTAAACTGTCATGAAGACAATACTGAGATAGTTTTCTCTACACATCTCATTTCAGGTGAACAGACTCTGACCAATGACAATCCACTTGCAGAACCTGTTTTCAAGTGCAAACTGCTCCTTTTTTCTGAGCAAAAAGATATAAACCAAAGTGTGAAGGCACAAGTTCAGGCATAAATTAATGTGCAATTAACGGCGCTGGTGACTTCTGATAAATTGGCTTTTCTTCTGTATTTCTATGATTACACTTGAACTGAATTTGAACCCTAGCTTTTTTTTTTTCAAAACTAGAAGATTTAAAAAGATTATTATACACCATGTGAGAATCTCTACCATCCTTAGCTTCATTCACGACTTGAGGCATGAAAATGACAATATCTTTTTTCTTGTGGTATGCCTAAATCCAAGTGCAATATCAAAAAGAGAAGATAATTACCTGTTAATCTTCAGAAAAGCAGCCAGACATCTGAAAGAATTCATTGTGCCTTTAGGGGCTGTGCTTGCTTCCCATACTGTAAATAAGATAAATGGCATTGCAAATTCCAATCCTAAATTTCATAGTAAATAGTGAAAGCCATGGAAATTATGGTACAGTAATGGAAATCCGTCTTATCTTCAGCTATAATTGCTAGATATTTGGGTTTCAGTGAATTAAATATGTGTGGGGGAGACATATTTATTTGTGGCTTAAAAGTGGGGGAAAGAATGTGCTCTGCAAAATCAGAGATTTGCTTAAGTATTTCATAATGTTTTCTAAGATGCCTCTGTGTCTGTATGTTTTCTTTTTAAAATCTGTACTAAAGACAGTTTATTGTGGTTTATTGCTAAAACATTTTTTAATATAAAACATATACGGGTTAATCTTTATATTGCAAAAATGTATTTATGGTTCTGGGGCTTTCTTAGGTAAGAAATACTTAGAAGGGGGTTGACTTAGGTAGGCAAGTGTTTTCAAGATGTCACCGGCAAAATAGGAACTTGACCTTAAAATTCAATAGGGTTGTTTCATCTTGATATGAAAAAGAACGGGTGTATAACAGAACCTGTTTTCATTTGGTTTGCATTCACTGGTATTTTGGATGGGGAAGCAAAGTTGAAGTTATGAAATGTTAACAAAATATTGCTCTCCATTCCAATCTGTTTCTTCTCACATATTTGAAATTAAAATATCATTAAAAACTAGTTCATCATGGAAAGTTTCCAGGTATCTGTACATGGAGTTGCAGATTTAGGGCTTTATTCAACTGTTTTAATTTACTAGGAGTACCAACCACTGTCCATGCAGATTTCTCTTTTCCATGAAACCTTTTTGCTCCAGACTGTTGAGACACCTTCAAGAGTCACTTTGAAGAGAAATGCAAGATGTGCTGGCACAGAGAAAGAAGTCCCATTGAAAAAGCACTTCCACTTCCATATTATTTTGGATGAAGTCCACAGTCCATTGAGATTTGTCTCTTTTTGGGTGTTGATGAGCCATGTTAGAAAAGGATGACAATATCATTTCAGCTAATACTGAGTAACTGTCAATTAGGTGTATGCGACTGATTATAATTCTCCCTTGTCACCTATGTCTGGCGATGAGCAGCAAATGTCAGTACTCACACTTCTAAGGGACATGTCCAGCATGTGGATGTTTAGAAATGTTGGGGAAGACTGTCAATACACTGCTGATTTTAGATATCTGTGAATTATCAGATGTGTTTTATTAATTGTGTTTGCAGACATGTATTAATAACCTAGGTCATTTAGACAATGAGAAAATGTCATTTTTAGATTTATGCTAGCTGATTTCATGTTTATAGAGCAATATAATATCCACTACCAAATTCCAGCAATTGTAAAGGGTTGTATTAAATTGAATTTCTTCTTTGTCTCCTCTCTCTCTTCACAAATATGATCTAAAAGGTCCCCCAGCCTCCTGGATCAGATTTTTGAAGCTGCATAGGGGGCTATCTGTGAAAGGAGGCATCCATTCCACCAACTGTGTTCATTGTGTTAGTAGACATTCACCATTGTATTTCACCTGATGTTTTCATCTCTCTGTGTGTGTCTGAAATCTGTGTGACTAATGGGATTTGGTAGCAAATTCTTTTTTGATTTAAAATTCTAGGTAACGTATCAAGTCTACTTATGAAAAGAGTAGCATTTTTCTTTCATTTTTGTTTTTCTCTTGAAAAGAGAACTCTCTGGAGACCTTATTTTATTTTAGCCAGACAACTGTGAAAAAGACATGAGGTGACATTTCCAAAAGGAATAATATATATTCATTATCCACCTCGATATTGTCCTGCTGTTTAAAAGTGCAAGTAGCAAGAGTAAAATAAACATAATGTCACACTTTTCTAGTTTATTGAACATCTACTTTGCTTTTCATCTATAACCTGCTCTTAATATTTTGTTAGCATCTTGATTAAACAGAAAAAGGTTTTTTAAAATAAAAAAATTATTATTTAAGAAAATATCAAGGATAAAAATTTAACAAGGACAATTCCTACATTTTAAAATAACATGCTTTTTCCAGAAAGCATGGTGATTTCTTAAAGAATAGATATTTTAAAATATGTTTCATTTATATACCTTTCTTTTTCTCACCCTCTTTATCCTTGAACACACTGAAATAGCCTAGCAAAAAGTATGATTAGTTCTTCGTCATTGCCCTAATCAGGACATGTCTTCACTGCTTGATAGCTCATTTTGTATCTCACACTTTGTTGGCTCACACTGCTTACTCTGCATTATTTGCGCCTGGTTGTCACTACAGCCCTATATTAGATTGTATGTGATCATTTTACAATTGAACTTTATTTTGGAAATGCACACGCTTCTTAAATATACAATTGTGCCCTTTAAAAAGAGAAGAAAATGAGAAATTACATTATTCCATGGCTTTCATTGAAAGTTCTTTCTCCCAGTGATATTGTGGAATGGAAGCACAATGAAGAATCATGTTCATGTAGAGAAAGTAAATATACAAAAAATATAAAAATTAATTCCCAATCCAAGAATTCGTTTGGCTTAGCAAGTACATAAAAGGAAAGCCAAGGAAGCAAATTCCAATCAAAAGGAGCTTATCTGTTCAAAAATGAACTGTCTGATTTCTTTATTCATTTGTTCATTCATTTATATTTATAAGATTTATACCCCTTAGAGTTTACATATCAATATTTTTTTTAAAAACCCATAAAATATGAAAAATATATTACTCAAAGGGCTAGTTTTCAAAGGGTAACAGAGCAAAACTGTTCCCTTCACCTTTATCATTGAAGGAGCCAATATACAAGCATCTATTTGGAAAGTTCACAATGTAACAAATCCTTAATGGCCCTGCATTTTTTATCGGAGCTAGAGCTATTCTGACTTCCACATACATTAGATCTGAGATGGGGTCTTCTCTTTAATTGAAATATAAATCTGGGAATTCAACCAATTTCACCAAACAACAAATTACATAGTCCTTCCTGACTAATGTGATACTCTCTCCATGGTCTCTAGTTCTTGTGCATTGATGTCACAGTTCTTTTCTCCCCCATCAGTTCTACAAAGATTATTTGATGGGAGTAATTACTTGCACCTCCATCTTCAAGGAAGAAAAAGCCATTTCAGGCACTAAGGACAAATGTATTTTTCCTTCATAGTCTTCCATATGGATTAGACTTCCTATTACTTCCATGACAGTAATGAGTAGTTCTTCATTTCCTATTGACTGCATGATAACTCCCACTCTTACCACCAATTCTGTGCATATGCTCATTGTCCAGGCTCCAATAGGATTTTGCTGTGGAGAAATGAAATCTGGAAGAAAGAAAAATTACCATACTTTGCTATGCTAGCAGAGCATGACTGTAAGACTCAGAATTCAATGCTAGACCAGGGAATTTAGATTTTTTGATCTTCAGTAGTGGGGCTGGTTGCTATTGCAATCTCTTCTCAGCCACTGTAGCAAACATTTAAATACCCCTTTTTGCCTTGAATGAAATGATTATTTGGAATAAACACTTTTTTTACATTTGCATATTTCTTGATTTAGCTATATCTTATCATACTGTTTTATTTACTTGCTGCAGAAGTTAATTATTTGAAAAGGAGAATATTCAAGTACCTATTAGTGCTTAAGAAATTATGGAATGTACTGGGTTTTTTTTGTGGGGTGTGTGATATAATGGCATTTTAAAAAACATTTTACTATTTTATTCTCTGTTTTGCAGAATATCACATGCACAGTATAAAAAACAACTCAAAGGATTGGTGGAATAATCAGTAATATAATACCTGCATTTATCAGTTATATCATGACTGT
Organism: Anolis apletophallus; assembly: GCA_030556195.1. NCBI lineage: Eukaryota > Metazoa > Chordata > Lepidosauria > Squamata > Anolidae > Anolis > Anolis apletophallus. Next base: position 114,054,902 of record JARBWK010000003.1, on the reverse strand, counting down.
ATTCTATATAATAATCCAATGGAATTAAGATTCACATCATAGTGAGTGTTTTCTTATCACATCATGATCAATATGAACAACAAACCATTGTGGGTTTGCTATGAATTAGGGACAAATTCTAATATCAAAGTAATGAAATGTTCAGTTTGTGAGCTTTCTAAATGTATATCACAGAATACTATTGGACTAAGACAAAGATGGAGTTTTTTCTTCTATCTTTGTCAGAATAATTACAAATAACTTGAAAATTCTGCTCAGAAAAAAAAACCCTGATTGTTTTCCCCTGGTAAATTGTTTGAATATATTTAAAAAAACCAATATTATATGATTTTTAAATATATAAATTTTATATTTATTGAATGGATCTGCATTTACATCCAATTATTTTATTTAAGCACTCTAAATGATTAAACCGAATTAAACTGCACATTATATAAATGCACTATATCCAATTAGACTGTATCCATTTATTTTAAAACAGACAGACAAACAAACAAACGGCCTTTTCCTTTTGAATATGAATTTGCGATTGCTCTCTGGATGTGGCTAGATTGTGGGTGGTTAGAACATTGTTTTTTTAAATTAAATATATCTTTATTTTGAACATTTATTTAAAAAGAAAAGAAAAATGTCATTTTCCAAAATAATATTAAGGCATTAATTTGACTGGTAGTAAATCTCACTGAATTTAACAATATTTATTTCTGAATAGATAGGTACAGAAATTCATGTTGTTGCACTGCACATAATAGAAAAAATAATGACAGATTTGTTATCTAATTTTGGCCATGAACTGTGATTTTTGACACACTAGCTCACTTCTATATCACATTTTGTTTCAACTACTATGTGTTTTTGCACTGGTTTTTTTCATTTTGTTATGGCAAATAACTGGTTCTAAAAAGAACATTTTTGTATCAGCTGGTACTGATGTCGAATCAGCCTGTTCTAAGTTACCTGACCCTTTCATAGGATTGTTGGTGATGTTTTTATCAAAATCTTTATCTAAAGATGTGCTTATATGCTAGCAAAGGAATCACTTGATCTTCAAATGAAGATTATTTTTATATTTAGCAAATAAACACCAACAGAAGAGCAACAGGTGAGTTAAAGCTTTAAATACCTTTGTGAGGTGGAAGGGAATGCCTTGCCCTGTTTGCAAGAAAACTCACCTATGTATATGAGAAATTATTTTCAGAAGGAGTTTCATTCAAGCTTATTTCATGATTTTGTTCCTGTTGTGATGAATTAAATTGTAGGAATGATGGTGAAAAAAATGTGAATTAAGTTGACTACAAAAGACTTCCACTACACTGAATTACCTGTTTCACCTTGAAAAGCCACACAAAATGAAGCTCTTAAAGCCTTTTGAAAATGACCTTTTTTTCCCTCAGCGATGATTTATCTTTCCCCCATGAAAATCCCTTTTACAAAAGGGAGTATGATTAAAGGAAGCCAAGCAGCACAAACGCTGGCTGAAGATCCTGCTTATCGGGAACTGGCTTGACAATGTATGTTTGGGAGTCCAGAATGCTGCAGGTTCAAGGGATAATTCCGCCTTTCAAGCACTTCAATTTATTTCATGCCTGAGCACTGTCATTGTACGCAGACAAGATGAAACGCATCGTTGTGTAAAGAAATTGAAATGAAATCCTACTTGACCCAGCAGGATGGGGCATTATGTTTGACTCACTAGTGATTCCTGGGATAATATCTAATTCCAGGAGGAAAATTTCTTGATATGGCCACCTGCTGTGCAGGGCTTTGTCCGGGGATCACAAGTTGTTCTGGGTGACTGGGCTCAGGACATGGTTAAAAGAAAGCAGCCAGCCTCCTGCTGTTGTTAAGATCGCTTCATTTTCTCCTCTGCACTCTATTCACTCTCCAAGTGAATGGAGAGAGACTCCTAAGAGGAGGGGGGGGGGAGAGAGAGAGAGATGAAGAGAAAATTTAGGAGGGGACCCAAAGGACTTCTACAAGGAGATGCACACACTCCCAAGTCAAGGCCTGCTTGACTTGAGTTCCTTACAGAGGGCTGTATAGTGTAGTGGGGTTTTTTTTAAGTGAAGACACCTCATTATTTCTTCACAGTAAAAAAAACCCATGGTGGTGGACCTGTCACTTGTATGTCTTCCTGCCTTGGGTCCCTGTGAAGTGTTTACTTTGAAAAGGCAGCACACCAGCCGATTAAATAAAAATGGGAGCACTCCTTGTCTCACAAGAGGGAATCCTGGAGACAGCTTTATTACTTCTGTCAGAGAACAAAGGTTTTTCCCAGCGTGCCAGGGATTATTAGGCCAGCAGCAAACAAACGGAATTCTCAACGTCAAAGCTTCAGATGTGTCCAAGGAGCAGAGGATGGGGTGAATTCATAATTGATTTGTCTGCTGAGATAGATAGGATAAAACTAAACTGCAGTTATTCTAAGAGAATAAAAATAATCTATACTTATTATAAGGGAATCTGCGCCATCATCAAATTTAGATGCCAATATTATGAAGGAATAGCAGAGTTAATTTGGAAAGGTGACTGCTTCTTTGTATGTTGCTCATGCGTTTTTGTATCATACACATTTGAAAGAACTGAAAAGGCATCATGCTTACTTTGTTTGTGATTAAAGATGGCAACTTGGTAAGAGGAAGCATGAGGAGAAATTATAGGCTATGACCAGGATCAAAAGAAGGTCTTCGACATGCCTAGTCAGGTATTTTTCCTCTTTTAAAGATCAGGGAAGCAATTCACCACATGCCATTCCACTCACAGCTGCTTTTCATTTCAGAAGGACCAGCTGGTTGCAAGGAGAAGTAGATATGTGGCCATAGCTGCACAAACCATATTTTAAAATTATCCAGTGTCATATATTCGATTGTGGGTTTTTTTTTTTTTTTTTTACAAAAACTCAGCACTTAAGTGCGCTCATGGCATGTCTACATTTAGAATGAATACAATTTGACACCACTTTAACTACAAAAGCTCAATGCAATGGAATCATGGGAGTTGTAGTTTTACAAGGTCTTTAACGTTCTCTGCCAAAGTATGGTGGAGCCTCGCCAAGCCACTACTCCCATGAATTTACAGTGTAGATGCACCCTGAATGCACTGGGCCCTTGGTATCCACTGGAGTTCAGTTCCAGGACTCCCTATGGAAACCAAAATTCATATGTTCTCAAGTCCCATTATGGTGTTCCTTATATAAAATGGCAAAAGCAAGGTGCGCTTTTTGCATTTGTAAAAAATAAATGTAAAGAAAGTCAAGCTGCAAATGGTTGGATCCATTTATGCAGAATCTGTGGATATATAGGGACACTGTATATATTAGGAACAAAATCTGTGTTTTGCATTTTTAACTATTTCAGTCTCTAAAAACTCAATTTAAAAGGACATAGGGGAAAGATCCCATGATTTCAGTGTAGACAATACTGCCAGTCATTGTATGGGGCTAGGTGAAACAATATTTTTCAGTTTAAGACCACTTCATATAGTGAAAATAAATGTGTCATGTACACAGACCAGTTGTGAAATCCTAGCAGGTCAGGCTGATGGAATTTGCATATGCCCAATTGCTCAGAGCTGCCATATCTATTGTCATGATTTTTAATCCTTTTATAAGGCTGTAGCTGTGTGGCACACTCATTGCACTACAGAGAGAGCTGAATGAGGAGATATTTTTCTATTTCACTGCATGAGTGACCTTGCGGAAGTGCTAGAAAATGAAACAGATTGTGTCTTGTCAAGCTATGAGGCTTGAAACCTCACCTAACCCAAACTCACCCTCCCGTTGAACGGCAAGAATGTGAAATGGCCTCCACAAGGTACCGTGGTGCCATGTTAAGTATTTCACTCCCCCATTCCCAATGTCTTAATGACATTCACAGTCAGGAAGTGAAGATGGGAAAAAGAAGTATTAGGAGAGATTTATTGTCAGTGAAGTACATCAGTTTGTCTTTTGCTGCACTGATGCGTGGAAGTGAACAGCAGCACCTGGCTGTAAGTGTCGGCAGACCATTTCATCTGAGAACACAGTCAAGTTACTGAGTAACTAGTGCTGCTAATGAATTGGTGTGCGTTTACAGTCTATCTGAGTAGCATGTCGCTTTCTACACGGTGCCTTCTAATAGATGTGATTTTCTTGCACTTGGGATCACAACATTCGAGAGCACCGGCAATAGGTTAGAATTTCTCAAGCTCCAATTTTGCAAAGGTCAACGGCTGTTTAGAGCTGCTATGGTGCTAAGCGGTAAAGTAATCCTAGCATTAATAATGAGTGCCGTTTGCTAGTGAACAGCATGTCGATATACATTTTAAAAAATTAAATGGACTTCAGTTGCAATAGCAGGCTGAATTACTTGGACCTGATCCTGCTTTCATTCAGATCAATGGATGTTTTACTTTAAATTTGAATGGAAGAAGGATGTAAGCCCTGAGGGTCTGATATTGGTGCCAGCTTCTTTATTTTGTCGATGGTTGGTGCCCATTCCAAAATATGCCTGTGCTTTGCACCTGCAATTAATTTGCATCCTCAAAGAGCCATGGTCAAAACCCCTTAAAATATAGCCTTGGATGCATAATTTGAATCACCATCATCATTATAATGAGCATTTCCTGCCCAGTCAAGCAATTTTCCTTACTATTCCTTTCTGTTCTCTATGTTGCTGCAGCTCCCAAGGAGACTAACATTCAGACAGAGTGTATGACATCAACTCTGTGCATTAGAGAAAGACACATTTGATCACTAAGCTGATCCAAATTATCTTGGACATATGGAGCAACATTCCCAAGGGGAATCTGATTTATCATGGGGACCATTCCTTCAATTTCTCAATAAATTTATGATTTAACTCTTGCCTAGTATTTTTCAGTGTTCCAAACACCACACTGTATCATTACAAGGACTGAGAACATAGAATCTGAGGTTGTACCTAGGCAGAGTGTATAATATGGAAGGATTATTTGAATCCAATATAATTGCACTGATGTAGTTGGTGTATATCGACTACAGAAAAAAAAGTAGAACCTTCCAGTTGACAGACACAATAAATTCCATCTGCATACATGCTGCACAGTGCACAAAAAGAGACTTGTAGTAAATTAAGAATAAGAGTCATGAAGCTCACTAAATGATGTTGGGCTACTTCCCTCAGCAACAATGGCCAACATAGCTAAGTGTGAAGGTTACAAGGAACTGCAATGCAAGATTATTTTGGAGGGCTGCATAAAGTATAACATGGTAGAATTGGTAATTAAAAGCTCTCTTAAAGGTTATGATATGGTGGTCAGTATTGGGCTGGCATTTGAGAGATGCAGTTTTAAGTTCACTCTCAAACATACAACTTAGTAGATGACCTCAGAGCAGTCATTTTCTCTTAGTCCAACCAGCATCACATATGCTGTTAATATAATGCAGTTGAGCTTCTGCTCCTTCTAGAAAAGGTGAAATACAAATATAAGAAATAAAGATACCTAAATAAATAATTACTTGATTTTCTGCTGGAAATGAAGCTCTTTTATAGAACTTGTTATTTCTGCATATTGCTACCCTGATTAATGTACATACACATACCATTATTTTTCTCAGTAAATTGCTGTCATGAATACATTTCTCCATAAGCCCAGTATCAGGTTCGAGCCTCTAACCTTCTTGATGTTCCATTTTTGGCACCAATCAAACTCTACTGATTCATGGTCCAATCTAATTATTGTCCTATGTCTAGAGAAGCAAGAGTCAGGAAAGTCAATTTCTAATAGAGTGGAAGAGTTGTAAGTGTGCCTGACCAGGCCAAATAAGTGGATTATAGAGAATTATCTAAAAATGTGGGCAGAAACACTAGCAATATGTTTCAGAATCATTCCAAAACAAAAGCCAATGGATATGACTTGCAAATTCAAATTGGGAAGACACTGATAAGATATGCAATGCAAAGTCCTTCAGTTGCTGGGAAAGTTATTGCTATTTGAATATGTCATGGTTTACGATTGGTATTTCCCATTTTCAGTCTTTTTGTGAGGTGTTAACTCCTCCAATGTGGCTGTTTGGCTTGCCATTATTATGAAAATGAAGGAGGTCTCTCCACAGCATCCATATGCTCTACCACTTGCTTCCCTCCTTTGAGGAATGTATTTGGGGCTTTCAGCTGCATTACTAATTGAAATGAGACTAATCAATAATGGCCATCATAAGGAAAGAGAAAGCTGGCGAGGTACAGTAGTTCTTGGCATAGGTGAGAGTTGCTAGGGCATTTTTTTTTGTTGTAAACCCATACTGGTGATGGTCTTCTTATTCTGGCAAATGGCTGACTATTGTGTGAACAGAATGTTGGCCTATATAATTTATTTATTTATTTATTTCCAACATTTCTACCCCGCTCTTCTCAACCCCCGAAGGGGGACTCAGAGCGGCCTAACAAAAGGCAACAATTCGATGCCGAAATACAGTATAAATACAATATAAAACCAAAAACATTGAGCATTAAAATACATTAAAATACAATTAACATTAATACATCATATACATTCACTTAAGTTAAAAACAGTGTTCCATCCATAATAGGAGCATTGAGCCATATCCATCAACTTGCCATTACAATCAATCCAAAGTGCTGTATTGTGCTAATGTGCAAACGCCTAGTCCCATAGTCAAGATTTCACTTTTTTCCTGAATGCCAGGAGGGATGGGGTGGATCATATGTCACTTGAAAGTGCGTTCCACAGAAGGGGAGTCACCACCAAGAAGGCCCTATCTCTCGTCCCCACCAACCGTATTTGAGAAGTCGGTGGGAGTGAGAGCAGGGTCTCCCCAGATGATCTTAAATTATGAGGTGGGACATAGAGGCAGATGCGTTCGGACAAGTAAGCTGGGCCAGAACCGTATAGAGTTTTAAAGGTCAAAACCAGCACTTTAAATTGAGCTCGGAATTGGACAGGCAGCCAGTGGAGCTGACACAACAGGGGGGTGGTATGCTCCCTGTATGTACTGTAGCTCCAGTTAGTAATCTGGCTGCCGCTCATTGGACTAGATGTAATTTCCGAGCTGTCTTCAAAGGCAGCCCCAAGTAGAGTGCGTTGCAGTAATCTATTCAGGATGTGACCAGAGCGTGGACAACCGTAGCCAGATCAGACTTCCCAAGGTACGGGCGCAGCTGGTGCACAAGTCTTAACTGTGCAAAAGCTCCCCTGGCCACCACCGAGACCTGGGGTTCCAGGCTCAGTGATGAATCCAGGATCACTCCCAAGCTGCGAACCTGCGTCTTCAGAGGGAGTGTAACCCCATCCAACACAGGCTGTAACCCTATGCCCGGTTCGGCCTTTCGACTGACCAGGAGGACCTCTGTCTTGTCTGGATTAAGTTTCAATTTGCTAGCCCTCATCCAGTCCGACACAGCAGTCAAGCACCGGTTCAAAGTCTGGACAGGCTCCTTAGTGACAGGTGGAAAAGAGTGACAGATCTGGACGTCATCTGCGTACAGATAACATATAAGATTTCTGCTCAAATCAAAATCACCTTTCTTCTGTTCTTCCTGTCTACCAGATTTTCATTTTCACAGGTATACCAACCTTAATTGCCTCCTTCAATTTTGATCCCAGTTTTTTTTAGGGAAAAGCTTGTCAAGTTTTTTCCCCAAGACAGCAACACAATTTTTGGTTTCACTTTAGGCTGTACTATATAAAGTATTGTTATGATATTAATTGCTAATGATGTATGTAATACATATTTCATTTTCATTTGATTTCAATTTATTATTTCATGAGTTGCTCTCCACTGAAGTGCTCCAAGCAACTTACAATAGCAATAAAACATACATATATATTATCACATGATTACAAGTTAAAAGCTTTAACGAAGAGCCAAGTTTTAAGAGCCTGGGTGAATAACCACAAATTGGGCATGGCTCTAACATATGGAGGCAAGGAGTTCTACAGGGTTGGAGCAAGGACTGAAAAGGCCCTATGCCTTATAGAGTCTAGACATGCTTCCCTGGGGCCAGGGATATGTAGAAGGTTTTCCTGGGCTGATCTTGGTGGTCTCTGATGGCAAACGTATGAGAAGCAATTCCTGAGATATTTAGGACCCTGACCATGAATGGCCCTGAACGTTAAGACCAGTGTCTTATAGGAAGCCCGATGTTCAATTGGGAGCCAGTGGGGACGTTGCAACACTGGTGCTATGTGGTGTCACATAGGTGTCCACGTGAGTAGTCTGGTGGCTGCATTTTGAACAACTAGTATCTTCCGTATCACTGAAAAAGGGGTACCAGCATACAGTGCATTACAGTAATTCAGCCTCGAGGTGACGGTGGTATGGATCACCATTGCAAGGGCGTCACTTGGAAGATAGGAAACCAGCTACCTCACCTGGCGGAGGTGGAAGAAAGCCTGCTTAATAATGGCAGAGACCTGAGCCTCCATCGACAGCTGGGAATCCAGTAGGACACCAAGGTTTTTCACTGCTGCGGATGGAATTAGAGATTCACTGTCAAAGGTGGGCAGCGGGCAGGCCAGCTCCAGGGGCCAACCAGGCCATAAGATTTCAGTTTTAGCTGGGTTCACCTTAAGTCTACTCATGCGTAGCCAACCTATCACGGCTTCCAGACACAGGGAGAAACTATCAGGAACTGTGGTTATCCCAGGAAGAGCTGGGTGTCGTTGGCATGCTGGTAACATTTCAAACCAAAGCTCCTCACCAGCTTGGCTAATGGTTGTACATAGATGTTAAACAACACCAGGGAAAGAATAGCACTCTGTGGTACTCTGCACTGAAGAGGGGACCTCTCAGATACCTGACCCATCCATTCCACCCGCTGGCTACGGCCTCGTAGGAATGACTCAAACCATTTGAGGGCCAACCCTTGGACTCAATTATCAGCTAGATGTTGAATTAACAAATCATGGTCCACAGTGTCGAATGCTGCGGTGAGATCGAGGAGCACCAACAGAACCGATCCACCCTGGTCGAGCTGACGGCAGATGGATGTCATCAGAGAAGACTACCAGAACAGTCTCCGTCCCATGGAAAAATCAATTGATCTGGAATTTTGCCTTATAGGTTTCAAGCACAAAATGAATTTTAAAAGAGACAATGGGTGATGTCCCAGTCCTTTAAGACATCTTAATGTGTAAAAAAAAAAGATGAGAGGGGAAATGATAATAACCTGTCCTATTGGTGTGAACATAAATATTTTGTCTATTTCAAAAAAATATTTTGGGGAAACCCCAAATTAGCTATTTTTGTGAAAATAAAAAGGCAGTACATTTTGTTAAAGGCCTTCTCAGCATCTAAAAAACCAATGGCTAGCTGATAAGTTCTGACTGAATTTAAACCAATCCTGTCCAATCAAACATTATTGACTCCCTGTCTGTTTTTATCAATTCCACCTGCTTAGGGTTTACCAAATAAAAAAATTCTTTTGTAATCCATTGTAATCTAATTAGCTGTCAATATTTACATAAATCATTTCTGCAACTGGCACTTCATTACTTAGGAACATGCTACTGATACTCCTAGCCTGCACTTTTAAATTGCTTACTACAGAGTCAGTGTAGCTTAGTTCAAGATATGCATCCCACCCTTTAATAACCTCTGGAAAACAGCAATGCAATAGGGTTTATATAAGTGTAAAGTTACTACAGGTTGTCAACCAAATAAAGTAACTATTTTAGTGAAGGGTGCCACGCATATCTTTGTTCTTTTAATATGGTGGTGGTTTCCCTGTGGCTGAGTTAATACTTTTCTTTAATTTGGATTTCTAGCCCTTGGTTGTTACTCACTGTTCTCTGCTCTTTCAGTCTGTGTCCTTGCAAATGAGATAAGACCATATGGCTGCTGGGCTGATGAAGCAATAAACACCAGCTCCTTGTAAAGAAAATGAAAAGACTATCATAGCTATGGCTCATAATTAGGACATGTTCATCAAAATCCAAAACATATTTTTAGAAAGAACTGCAGCCCAAGACCCATCAACACACACATTTGTTTCATAGAAAAAGGGAAATATAGATTGTACAGGTTTAATCACTGAGCTAAGATTACCCCACACCTAAACTTGAAAGAAACAGCAGTATTGCAGCTAAAATGTGTTCAGCATGTTAACAAGCCTTTATACTGCTCTTGCAGTGGCGGTACATATGGACAGACACAGGAACCCAGAAGAACTGATGTGTGTGTATGTGTTTGTCAAACTCTCATTAGGTGTTTGTTCTCATGCTGATTCTTAGATTGCAATTAGACCACTGTGCTGTCATCCAAATTATATGCCAGTTTTGTCATGACTGGCATTCATATTAGCACTATATCAACAGAGGTTAATAAACATTAGCAGCTGGAGACATGATGCCAGTGGGATGGTAAATGTATTCTGGGATTCAGGCGGGATTTTAAAAGAATGCTCCTATGTGGAGGATAATGTTGTTCAGTCTTTTGAATAGCTTCTTTAGATGGATTAAACACTCAAATGGATTCATATCCTATGGATGTTGGAGCCATGAATAACAATACAACAAATAAATATCCAATAAATAAATAATGATTTCAAATGGATTACTGATGAAATCAGAAACAAAATTCTTATAACTGACCAGCTTATGAGAAAAAAAGAGTCAGTTTGAACTCTCCTTTGAACTTTGAGGATCAGAATTTACTTGGAAAGGAAGGAGGATGAACCAAACATGGTTTTCTTCTCATCTTCACATCCAATAAAAGCCTGTTATTTCAGATCAGCAGCCAGACAAAGCAGGGTTTCCTTTCAAGATTATGCTGGTGGAAGACTCACCGAAATCAGCTCTCTACAGGCCAGATGGAGAATAATCTCAGGCCAGATTAGATACATGGCTGAAGATTTTCATCCTCAGTGATGAACAATGGAATGAAATCATGCATGGAAGGTGAACTTCTAGTGGTTCACATCTGCTTTCCTATGCACTGTCTATACTAAGGAGAACCTTGTTTTTAAAAGCATGAATGGAGTAATGGCGGAAACAACAGTCAGAAATACCTGAAAAATATTGAAAATATGTTTTTGAATATTGAGAAACCCTGATGAGAAAAATCTAGGACTAATTAGAATTTTTGCAGTTTAAGATTTAGCTCACCATGAGTAAGACACTGAAAACCATGTAGGATTCAAAGCCTATCCCCAATGTAAAATTTACTCTGCACAAAACTGTGCATGGTTATTTAGTGCAGGAAACAACATTTTTCTGCACAAGTCACAATGTTTCTATATAGTACTATTTTATGTAGAAAATACCATTGTTTGCAAAACAGCTGCATAAAAATGGCAGACAACATAAATTTCAGATTGTGAATAGATCTAGAAAACTGTATACTTTTGGAAGACTTTCTCACAAAAGGAAGAAAAGTTCTAAAATTGCTTCAAAAAGAATTTTAATGAAGAATTGCATCCCTACTATTGGAAACAAAAGACTCCCTGATAGAGGTTTGCTCTCAATACACAGAAGTTAAATCAAATCAAATCTTTTTATTATTAGTATGGTCATAGAACAGCATAAGAGGGCGTGAGTACAGTTTCATAAATGCATAATACATTAAAATCATTATAATCTAGGCTAAGAGCTAAGATACTGAGGTATATTAAAAAGCTAAAACACAAAATACCAATTATTAATAATAATTTTTAAAATATAGAAGGAAATGAAAAAGGAAAACGGAAGATATTTTGGGTATGAGCATTAGAAGTTAAAGAGAATAGACACAAAAATATAATAATCCGGGCATGCTCATCCTTTCATTATTTACTCTGCCACCTCCATCATCAAACATTCATTGTATACTCTACTGTAGAGGTACTATATGTAGGTATTATACTCACACCACATTCAGCCACTGAATGCACTTTCACAACTTCTAGAGCAGTCTAGCACTCCTACCCCAAGTTGAATTTGAAAATCACCAAGAGCTCAGCATTCCTCCCAAACCTCCCACATTTTCCATTTTGTTGTATTCCTTTTCAAAATGATAATAAGTGATGTTATCTCTAACTGTCATTTTTGAACATACTATAAACCCCCAACACCACATGGCAAGGCTGATGTGGTAATGAGAGACTTTTGAAGGCCCCAAGCAAATAAAGGCCAGGCTCGCATCACATAGGGCCATGATGGCTTTGTTTGCCCTTATCACATGATGGAGCAGACCAGCACTCTATAAGGAAGGTTGGCTGTCATGACAGCCTTCTTTCAGTTCACCGTGACCCAACATCAAAAAGTACAAGATCATTCTGGTCACATAAGGACCAGGTAGGATTTTCCTCCTTCTTTATCATTTGGAGGAGGGTGCTACCCCACTCTGCTGCTGCAGGACTGAAGAGATTGGCTCATGGTGTTGTCACTTAAAGAGCTCACTACTATAGTTGATAACATTTAATTAGATTGTGTGGCTTGGGAAGGAACAGCCTCAGGATGGTCTTCCACTTAAAATCATCCAGGGAGTAACCAAAGTTCTTCAGATTGCCCTCAAGGATAGGTGCTTGCCCAAGGGTGATTCAAAAAAGTCATTGTGGGTTGATACCTGTCCCTTGGGCTCTCCCCCTGATTAATGGGTTCTTTTTTCCACAAATTAATTAATTAATTAAATACACAAATAGGTCAACAAATGGACCTTGATTTCCAATTTACTATGCTTACTCTCTTTATTTCACAGTGGGAATTCAAATGGGTATTTGGACTGGTTGTGGATGTGCACCTTATGGATTGGTCTGGGGAAAACTGGGCCCTGTCCCCCAAGCAGTTGTACTTAAATATTATTTATTTATTTACTGCATTTATATACCACTTTTCTCATCCCTGAAGGGATTCAAAGTGGTGTACATCAAATAATGGTAAGACTGAATGCCAACATACATACAAAACCAAAGCATAATATCTAAAATGATGGCATACAACTATAAATTAAACCTAAAATCATATTAAACACAAAACATAAACAAACATTTAGGTAATTAAAGCATAGCCTTTTAACACATTAATATGAACATTAAAATTACATAATCCAAAATCGTAATCCAAATCCATTACAATTGTCAATTGTACATATTTCTTTTTCATTTCTTGTATTTCATTACTTTACTGCCTGAAGGCTTGGTCCCATGGCCATGTCTTTATATTCCTTCTGAAGGCCAAGAGGGAGGGCACTGATCTAATTTCACTGGGGAACTACTGAGAAGGGCCTCTCTCTCTCGTCTCCACCAACCACACCTGCAAAGGAGGCAGGACCGAGAGCAGAGCCTCCCCAGAAGATCTTAACTTTTGAGAAGGTTCAAAGAGGGAGAAGCATTTGGACAGGTAAGCTGAGCCAGATGTTAAATATGATAAAGACACCAGATAACACGGTCTTCTAAAGTAAATAGGCTCCAGTTCTGTCCTGGTGGTTAGCACTGGGTGGCAGAACTCCAAATGAATACCAGGTACTATTGGCTGTATTTAAGGGGAAGGAACGAGTAAAATCTGAGTGTTCCTTCTTCTAAGAAAACCCTGAGTGTTCCTTCCTCTAAGAAAACCCTATGGCAGTGGTTTTCAACTCAGGTGTTTTGGCTCTCAGAAATTCCAGCCAATTTATCTGCTGTTAGGATTTCTGAGAGATGTGGGCCAAAACACCCGGGAATCCACAGATTGAGAACCACTACCCTATGGAATTCATGGGGCCACCATAAGTTGACAGACAACTTAAAAGCATGCACACACTCAAGCAGTTGCTGACTCCTGATTTAAAATTCTTCAATGTTCATGCAATGAGAGAGAGAGAGAGAGAGAGAGAGAGAGAGAGAGAGAGATATTTTCATCCCTTTAGCAATGTCAGAAATGTTTTTAGGAAGATCTGTTCATTTTTTAAACACACACACACATCGTTACTCAAAGAAGATGAGCTTGATGGTAATTGATTTGTTTTTATTTTAAATTCCTGGAAGATGAGGTTTCACCATGGGCTATAACCTAAGCTGCCACCATAGCTAAAGGTGGTAGAGGTGCCAAATGTTAACTGACCTTTAACAACCCTGACTACTATCTTGCATTCTAATACTAATGGCTTGTTCACCTAACATTTGATCCTCCTCCTCCTAACAGGCAGGTGGAAGAGCTGTAAAATCACAGGTCCTTCCTCTCTTGTCTTTCTACCCACTGTGGAGATGCAACTTTTCACCTCAGGTGTCATGTTTATGACAAAGATTGGAGGTTGATCATCAGCTTGGATTCCCTGCTGAGCAAGAGGGCAATGCATTTAGCAACATGTAGGGAAAGAGGGAAGGGGAATGTCATTGCTGAGCATGCAGGAGCAAAATATGAAATGTAAATCTGAGCCAGAACACTGTAGCAAAATCTTACTATGTATTCTGATTCAGACTGTGCAAATAGCAACTTCTCCAAAGTCATAGGTGTGGAAATTGCATGTTATTTCCACGCTATGGGAAATAATTGGATTATCATAGCATAGTACTGTGCATAGCAACTGTTATTTGTTTTATCCTTTCATTGGAGAATTGCATCCATCTATGAAAAACGTGTAGGTGAGTTAGAAACAGAAATATAGTAGAAGTACTGTTGATTGTTATATAGTTTGTCATACTAATTGTATATTCATCTTAGTGAATATTACATTCACTGGGTGTCAGTATAATTTCCCCAGCAAAATGCAATGTGAAGCTTTAATTTTTGAGGGTGTATTAGAGGCATTTTTGTTTAAAACTCAGTGAGATGTGAGAGTGGTGCATAAACATTCAAGGTAGAAAATTAGCCCATGGCAATGTATAGGATCAGAACACTCTAACCCTGAGATTACAATGGCATAACTTTAGAAACAATTAATTTCAAAAATTGCAAAAATGTCTTAGCAAATTTTGACATTGAGGCTAACAGCCACCACTATTAATAAACTGTGGGCACAATATGGCATTGATCCTTAACTTAGTACCAACAAACCCACCTAAAACCACCGCCAACAACCAGCAATATTCCATATCAAGGTGCTCAAATAGCATGGTTCTAAAGTATGTATCTTGCCACCTTTGCACTTAGGTTTGCCACTGATTCATTACATTCCTTTTGTTCTTTCCCTTTTCATCCCATATCAACATGCAATACTGTTAATTTGCTCATTAAAGATAATTGTTTAAAAGACAATAGGATCAGTTGTTGAAAAATTCAATGATAATGCTGCTCTCTTAGAATGCCCTTTAAAATAGCTAAAATATTACACTCATTGCATAAAAAGCATGACACCTACTCTATCAAAAAGTAATTTCCTTCCTGCTCATTTGCTATGGAAATACAGTTCCCTTACAGGAAAAGATTACTTCTTATAGTTAGCTGTGACTTTGTCTTGTTATTTCCAATCTGTGACTGAAAGTCAAGAATTGGGAATCACTGATAACAATTAAGGCAACTTGAGTTCCTTTATTAATCATGTATCTCATACATTTGCCAATTGCGATTTTTGTTCCACACCAGACTTTGGTGTACAACAAAGCTTAATTTAAACTTTCACAAAGTCGTGAAGCATACTTCCCAAAGAATCTCACTGTGTTGAAAATGCAATCTGAAAAATTTACAGAGCACAATTTGACATTAAAAATGGAGGAAAAAGATATACGATCAAATAAGCATTATTTCTAACCAATGAACTTTCAATTTGTTATTTAATGAAACAGGGCAATGAAGCAACCACTTTTTACACCTGGAGCTCTTCCACATTCCATTTTCTGTAGTGCTACAGGCATTAATCAGTTGAACTATTGAAACCACCAGAGAAAACATATTAAATGGTTCTTTAAATAGACAAATGTATAATTTATATATTAAACATCTTGTGTCATGCCTGGTAATATCACCTTCAGATGAGACTGCATTAAAAATTATCCTCCTTCAATTTCTAATTTTCTGTTGAAATAAAAGCAATTCTTTCCCACTGAATGTACAATTCCTTTTGTCAACCAAAATGATCCCCTATAATATTTTCTTTTAGCTAAAATATATTGTTAGAGAGCTTTCATGATCCAATATCATTTTTCCTCTACTTGCATGTCTATAGTATCAATAATCAGAATTTTATATTCTGCGAACAGATGCACTACAGACCTGGTCTAATAAAAGTCAAGAAAAATGTATGCCCAAACTTCTATTGCTACCAAATAATTTAATTACCTCAGAGAAAAAGTAGAAAAGAGACAAACCACCTGATTCTGAAATGTCATCATTACACTGGTAGAGACCAGTAACTGAGATTTCAATGGGCCAGTGGGTGATGACAGCAGAGCCACATTTGCTTTATTTCCATCCCACATTGCTTGGTTACTGTAGATGTACTTTAGGGTATTCAATTGAAGTTAATAGTTTGCCTGAGAAAGCTTGTCAGTGAATCAATTTTGAGAAAAATGCAAGGGAGTTTATTCTTTACAGTTCTGCACCTAAAATCTTCTTTAAAGAGTAGTGAAGACTGAGATTTTGAACATATTCCATGCAAAAATGTAATTCCTCCTGAATGAACCATGACACCTCTAAGCAACAAACAGCAATACTGGAATTGATAAGGGAGAGAACAATATATTTTTTCATGAACTTTTTCAAAAGCTTTAACAGCTTTTATTTATTGCTGCATTGGCATAGATATATCTGAGCTTAAGATCACTAGATCCAATTATCTGACGATGTGTTGTCTCACATCTATCAAATCTCTCATGTGTTGTGGCTTTAAAAAAACAGTGAAGGGTTTCCAATTGAGGATCTGGCATGCTATTTTGGCAATGGCAGTCTTTGTATAAGGACAGTATTTACCACCTGCATTAGTATTAGATAATCATTGCTTTCTTGAGTTGACAGCAGGTCTCCACCTTGTTGCTGACTCATATTTTGCCATCTGGTTATGTTTTATGGTGCTATTTATTATCTGTTTAGCAGCACCAGCAGGGTGCTAATGTGCTGTTTTGTCAATATGCTGACTCTTGCAATGTTTCAGCTTTAGGATGCCACACAATTGCAGAATTTGTTGAAAAAACTTCTTTAAAAATAGACCTGAATCATCCAAAAGCATTCCTGTATGACTGCTTGTGATTCATCTGTCTTTATCGTTCTGTTTACAATGTTTAATACTGACAGAAGGCCTTTTTCTTTATTATTCTTGTTCTTCAGTCATGACCAGACCCAGGTATATCTGATATCGAGCAGAATTTGGGGTCTTGCCATGAAAGCAGAGACCAGTCAGACCCACCAAAGAGGATCCAATATTGCCCTAGCGAGATAGGAAGCAGTCAATCCCATTTTCGCTGAATTTCCCAAATAAAGATCTCACCAAATTGAAGAAATGCCACCGAGTTGTTTATTTCGTTCCAGCTGGAGTGGATGTCAGGCCACAATCATTTTCCCAAAGCTGACATGAAACACAAGGCAAAACATTACATTTTTATAGAAATACAGAGCTGTCAAAGTTCAAACTTCCCGCCCCCTGCCCTCTGCTGGCTTCAAGCTGATTGGTTGTAGTCATCAGTTGCCTGGGAGGCACGGCCGGCTTGGCCCCGCCTCAGCCAATCAGGAAGCCAGTGCCGCTTCGGGCTCTCGTCCAATGAGAGCAAAGGAGGCAGTCCAAGCGGGAAACAATGAACCAGGAATGAATGCTGAGTGGTTTAAGTGATTAAATGACTGTCCAAATTACTTCAAACAAGCTAGCAGTTGTATTGTCCAAGTGGAGGACATAAACATATTTGGTCTGCCAAACCCCAGTAGTCCTTTATCCCATATATGGATCAATTGATAGTATCTTGCCATGGGTTTCGGCCAAGGGGAATGAAAACAAAGGGTGAGGCAGATTGAGACATCCAAGGCTTTCTGAAGGCAGGAAGTTCCCCTTTATGAGAAATGACCAAATCATGGGGCATGTCTCCCAGACGGTCCTGCTCTGATATCTGAAAGTGTGTGCCCAAAGGGCATTTTCCTTAAATGGCCCAACTCCGAAGTTTGAGGAAGTGCGCTGTGTTATTGTTCATGCAAAGTGCTTTTTGTTAAGTCCTTTTTGTTTTGGGATTACTGTCCTAGGACATTCCTGAGCCTTTGGTATGCTGGGGTCATGAAAAGGTAGCATTTCATATTTTTATATGGGAACACATGGAAGGGGAAACATATAGGGAATACATTCATATAGGGGGAAATAGGAATCGTATCATCTCATATCAGCCAATCCCACCCACCAGACTTCATTGGAGTCATAGATCATAAGAAAATTGCATGTGGTTTGGAAAGGAAAAGTTTCCAAAAAGTTTCTGAAAGTTTTGTAAAAGTGGGCAAAAGTCCATAAAAGTTCATTAAAGTTTATAAAAGTTCAAGAAAGTCCACAAGTGTTAAAGGGGAATGAATTGGTGAGTCCATGTGATCCACACTGGGGGTCACAGCAAATGCTGGCAGTTGGGGTCCATCCATATGGAAGTAGCAAACTACAAATCCCATCTCATCATGGGGGCCAGAGTGGCCATGCTTGCTTCCCAGGGGTCCCACGGGGTGATCACAGCAAGCTCCCCAGGTCACAGGCTTCTGAACATCGGCGGCAGGATCAGTTGATGCAGTGAGGAGCCATGGATGACAATCAGCTGGTCTCCATTTAAACTTTATTTCTTTATGATCAAAAACAGGTTATTCCCGGGGCATAGGTGCCCAAAGAGCAAAAGTGAGATAGCCGTTAGTGTTATCATTAATCTAGGAAAAATATGGCACCAAAATGGAGGTGATCCATTGACCCGCGGATACGAGGGCCTGATGGGTTTCCATATCCACGGTTCAGGGGAATGCAGTTTTGGCCTCCCCAGGATGCTGTAAGAGCATCCCAGGCAAGCTGGCAGTGATCTGCAGCTTGGGAAAGAGTTGGAGACAGTAAAAAACACAATGTATCACTATGGAGATGGAAAAATTGCAATCTAATGATCCTTTATTGGGGGATTTGTTACAATGTTAGGCTTAGAGGGGAAAAAACAAAGAGAAGATTGCTTTTTTGAAGCTGCTGCTGTAGCCACACTCCCATTGATTCTGAAATGCTCACCATTTACCATGCTGGTTAGAGCTACTGGGATGGGTGTCATAGTTTCATTCTTTCCCTAAATTCGATTGCTGTTCATAGAAAAAGTAAAAACTGTTTAATCAATGAGTGTTGAAATAACAAGTTCCCAATGATTCAACAGTCCATTCTAGATACAACTAATAATTGTATCCAGGCCCCTATGTCTAAATAGTGTTCCTTAATAAAATATAATCCTTGGCTAAACTGGGCAGCAAGAAATCATCGGTTCTGACTAGCAGTCACTTCTAGTCTTGCCCCCCACCAAAAAATTAATATGATTGAATGATGTGGTAAAAAGCAAAAGCCATTGATTATGCCACAGAATTGTAAATACCTATTGTAAAGTAGAAAAGAGATTTAACATCAGATTTGGGATGCCTGTACAGCAAAAGGTTTGGTTAGGTTATTAGATATAGAGATTCTTGAAAGATGGTACTTTTTGTACTCTGACAGCAAATAAAGAAAAAACATATATTGCCTGTTTCTTTGTGTTATCTTTCCACTTAGCTCATAGCCACAGAGAGTGTGACATTTTTCTGTCTGCACTGATCATTCGACTCTACCATCTAAAAGTGAGATGCAAGCTTAGGACTCTTAATATCTTCATCTTTCTTCACCTACATGATTTGTTAACACTTTTGCCTGGTGAGGAAATCAGATGGACTTCTAAGGCTACAGAGAGGAGTTTTGTACCTTTTGATTGTACCAAGTAAAGGTATCATTACAATGTGCATTGCCAAAACAAAATGTTTTTAAAAGACTGAGGTGAGAGTCCTAAAAAGGAATTGGGATATTCCCAGCTTACATTCATACTTATGTACCAGTGCATGAACAAAACCTCTCCTTCAAAATAAGCACTTATCACAATTTTGTGGTGGTCCCTCGGCTGTGGAACTCTCTCCCAGGTGATGTTAGATCCCCCCCCCCCTGTTGTCTTTCAGGAGGCGGGTGAAGACTTGGTTGTGGAACGAAGCTTTCCCAGAATAGGCTGAGATTGATTATAGTTTGATATGAGTGACCACGTTCACAGATCGAGTTGAATTTGTTTTAAATGGCAATGTGATTTGTATGTATGTATTTTGGTGTTTTATGTTTTTAATATATTGTTGTAACTGGTTTTAAAATTCTATAGCATTGAATTTTGCTGTAAGCCGGTCTGAGTCCCTCTATGGGGATGAGAAGGCCGGGGTACAAAAGTTTTAAATAAACAAATAAATAAATAAATATACAGATATGGTAAGGAATACTGCACATCTCCATATTTGTGTAAAGTGTGAACATTGGCAGAATGGAATAAAATGCATGAAGAGGAGAAATGTGCACTAAAATACAAGACATTAATGTCACCATAAACTAAAAAGTAGATTTTGGTGACAAAGGTTGTCCTTATGACATTTTAACTCACTAATAGGGTACTATTTTATTCTTTACTAGCTGTACCCAGCCATGGATTGTTGTGGCCCAGTCTGGTGAAATGGGAAAGAAAGAAAAGATGGTTTCTAATATATGTAATTTCACACACACACACCTGCCCAGACAATGGAATAAAAAAATATAGTATACCCACAAGCACTATGAAATTACATATATTAGAAACCATCATATATATATATATATATATATATATATATATATATATATATATATGGATGGTTTATCATATCTATGGCTGCTTGGAGGGCTTATCTGGTATCTTCTTGCATGGTAGAAGAGTGAAGGATTGGATAGCCCCTTGGGGTCTCTTCCAGATCTATGATATTTGGTGTGTGTGTGTGTTTGCAAGTCTGTCCTATCTGTGGCCGGCTAGCCATCTGCCTGTTGGGCTTTGTTGGTGTCTTCTTGCCTGACCTGCTTCCCCCAGCCCTGCCGAGGCCCCTCTCTCACATCACCCTCACAGACCACCTCCTTGGCCGTCTCCATAGAGTCCTTTCCAAAAGGCTTTTGACGTCCCTGTCCTTCTCCTTCTTTCTTTCACATTGGCAAGACGACCATCACTTGCAGCATCCGGTGAGAAAAAAGTGCCAAACAGTGGGAAAGGTGGCTGCCTGGCCATCTGTCTGGAGGGCTTTGATGGTGTCTTCTTGCCTGACAGAAGAGAGTTGGACTGGATGACTGGGTTTGTAGTTTAGGGAGGAGCCTTTAACAGCCTCACTAAACTACAAACCCCAGTATTCTGCAAAAGGCAGAAACTGGATTTTAATTGGATTTTTTCTCTAGTGTGATGGAGTAGAACGAATCAGCAGTACTTCCTTTATTTCATAATCTCTCTGTGTGTAGTATTTTCAAAATTATGCAAAGCATTAAATATACCAATTTTCTGTTAAAATGGTTAACTCTTTTCAGAATTACATACATTAAATGTAGATGTGAGCAGTTAACTGGGCCTTTTAATAGCAGTCATAATAAAATAATACAAAATAGAATTTTAGAAAAGCTTTGATAATTTGTTTTTAAATGTTTGCTTTTTAAATGTCAGTGTAACCTACATTCCATGTACCATAAGAAAGGATGAATTACATCATTATGCTACATCCATTATACATACCCAACTAAATTATCTTTTTAATCTTTGGTCTTTACCAGAATTTTAATCTTTCTCTTTAATACCTTCACCACTGTCTTCAATCATTTTTTGCTCCTTCTCTCTGAACAATTTTTTAAGTCTCATTTTTAATGAGATGGACCAACTCTGAAAATGGCATTCAAGGACATACAGTTATCATGCATATATATTGTGACCGATTATTATTTCTCATATTGTTCTCTTTTGTCCTCACTTACTACTTTTTGAATGCCATTATGCTTTCAAATGACATATGTACTCACCAAATCCACCATGGCACCCAAAATTTGCTAATGGCTCAAGTTGGTGTACAACAAAATCGAAACATTTCCACCTAAATGCAAACAATAAAATACATATAGCGAAACACACCAATATAGAAATATACACGAAAACACAGTGTACAAAGATCAATGTACATCGGCAATAGAATGCAAATCAAAAACCCATGATTCAAAGTTGACTTGGTAGGCCTGCAGGAAGATATGGTTCTTCAGTTGGCTGTGAAATTCTGATAGGTCATTTAGCTGTCAGAGCTCTTCCACCAGGTTATTCCACAGTCTTGTGGAGGCAGGTGAAAGGATCTTCTGGGTGATGGTTTCCAATTGGTTTTTGGCTGGTTGGAGTAGGCTAAATGTTCCCCAGAGGATTTAAGTGTTCTAAGGGGCAGATTGGGTGGGAAAAGGTGATCCTTGACCCAAACGATGTATGACTTTAAAGGTTATAACTATCACTTTTTACTTTGCACAGAAACTAATTAGCAACCAATGGAATGCCTTTAGTATGGGTGTAATATGCTCACTCCTAGATGTTCCTGTAATCAATCTGGCTATCTTGTTTTAAACTTGGTTTCTGAACTTGGTACAGAGGTAACCCAATGCTCGTACAATGCATTACAGTTAAACTACATTATATGAGTCTACACTGTCCATATAATGTGGTTTCAAGCTGCATTATATGGTAGTGTGAATGGACACAAAAACTCTCTACAAAAAGGTTTTGTTATCTAGGATGGGATGTAGATCATTTGGTAATATATTTAAGTGTTGCTATTGGGCAAACCCAGAAAACAGAGTTTTATTGTCTTCACAAATTGTTCCTGGGCTGATCTTGATTATCTGTTGCTTATTGTGTGTATGTGTATTGGATAGATTTGTGTGTGTGTGTGTGTGTGTCAGGAGTGACTTGAGAAACTGCAAGTTGCTTCTGGTGTGAGAGAATTGGCTGTCTGCAAGGACGTTGTCCATGGGACACACTGATGTATTTAATGTTTTACAATCCTTGTGGGAGGCTTCTCTCTTGTCCCCACATAGGGAGCTGGAGCTAACAGAGGGAGATCATCCGTACTCTCCCTGGATTTGAACCTCTGACCTGTTGGTCTTCAGTCCTTAACCCATTGCACCATCGGGGGCTCTTATGAATATGGGTAGATATAAAATGTCACTACTTTAATTCTTGGACTATGAATCTCGGCCTGCAAGAGATTGGCTATTCAACATTGGCTATTAGCTATATATGCATAGAGTAATAAATATCTCCTAACCCGACCCACCAACCTTACTTTAACAACTAGCAACTGCATTTGGTGAAGGAGATTTGTTCAACAGCTGATTGTGACTCAGGGAGAATGAGATTTCCAGCCCATCAGTGAAGGTTAGCATAAGGAATTGCAACAGTAGTTCTGTTTTTGATTGTTGCAGCCTCTCTCACTGGCAGGAGTCTGGAAATCTCATCCCCCTTGCACCCGGATTGGTAGCTGAACAGGCCTTTTTTGCCCACTGTAGCTGTGGGCTGGGAGAATGTGGCAATAGTGCCATGATTGGAACTACTTAGCTTAACTGAACATGGAGCAGTTAGAGATATAGAACTCTAGGTTAAGAATTCTTATCTGCAAGACAGGATACCAGCAATATATTTTGATGAAGTGTTCTAACTGGAAGCTAATGAATGTGTGTTTAGTTGTTTGGTGCTTGAATTTTCCCTTATGTAGCTGCAAAGTAGTACTTAGAAAGTGGGAATGCTGGACACTAACTTAGGCTTATGTTGACATTGGGGGGGGGGCCGGGGAGTTATTTAGGTCTGGAGGAAACTTCATTCAGATACTTTGTCCATGAGTCAAACTAATGAAAAAATTGTCCATGAATCTCT
This sequence comes from Anolis apletophallus, assembly GCA_030556195.1. Classification (NCBI taxonomy): domain Eukaryota; kingdom Metazoa; phylum Chordata; class Lepidosauria; order Squamata; family Anolidae; genus Anolis; species Anolis apletophallus. Next base: position 114,031,149 of record JARBWK010000003.1, on the reverse strand, counting down.
GGCCAATTTATACTGCTATATAATTCCATTTGAGTGAGTGTAAACTCATATAATACAGTTCAGTGCAGTTAAACCATATTATATGAGTCTACACTCACAATATAATGTTATTTCAAAGGGCATTATATGATTGTGTTGATCCAACCTCAGTCAGTCAGAGAAGAGGCTTTTGGGGGACAGGAGAGAGAAAAAAAAATCTTGTTCCAAAGCAGCCATGAAGATATCGGTATGCTGATTTTAATCACTTCAAACTAATAAAAACATCAGGTTGCACATGATCTAATCATTTTCCATATGAATCGTCATTGTGATGTAGTAGTTCAGCCAGTGAAATAAAACTTTTGTCTTTTCCTCATAATTGCCTGTGATTCTTGGTACTCATAGATTGTACATCTATAAAACTGGAGAGCTAATGATTCCCCATCGTTGGAAGATGGTTGAGTAGGACCAGTAATACAGTACAACCCCAGAATTTCACCTACTCACATTTGGTAAAATATGTTATATCTAGGAGCCTTCTAGGTCCTCCAGGGTGACTCTATGATAACTTCCAGTGGAAGTTGTTCGTTTTAATAGGGTTTGCTTTTTAAATTTAAATGATTTCCTGTTTCCATGGTAAGTTCAGGAACACATTCCCCCTCGGATACATGGGTCTTATTGTACTGCACACACATATATCACTCTACTCAGTTGCCCCAGTCACCTCCATTATTATCCTCCTACTGTTCAGTGTTGAGAGAAAATGAAGATTATAGTGAACAACTGGAGGAAAGAGAGAAGGGAAAGGCAATAAATTAAATAAAGCTTTAGTTAAATTTCCTCTGGGCTTGTCAGGAAGGATAGTCTCACTTTGCTTACAAAGTAACATGTTTATAATAGCTGTAATGGAAAGTGCTATGACACCCATTCACATTACATAGTGTAATGGTAATATTCAGTGTTGGTTATGAGATCTTATGAGTAATGGGCCTTGCTTCAGTCCATTTTGTGCTGCTCCATTGAGTCCAAAGATGATTTAGACAAACAGAAGCAACTCCTGCCAAGATTGCAAAAGCCTTAGAGGCTGGCATGGACCTTACTTTTTAACTTATCTTTAAAATAAGGTTAAATAAAATGAATCCCATACATTTACATTCCCACTATAGACAAGATCTTTTTGAGATGATATAATCTGAACAAGTGCTGTTTTGCACTATGTTCCAAAATAGTCCAAAGGTTTTGTTCCCCTTTTTATTTTACATTCATGTATTCCTGTTTTCACATATTTAATGCATAGCCTGCCTTTCTCCCAGACTTGGATGCTAAGGTAATGCACAACATGATCAAAACCAGATAAAAATAGAAACATACTAACACATACTACTTACAAACTGGGCGTGGCTCACTGCTCCTGCTGTGGCTTCCACTTGGGGGCGGCTGCTGTTGGGTGTGGGTCATTGGACAGTGGTCTCAGTGGTAGAAGCAGTCCAGAGGGTAAGAGCTTCTACACCAACATCACATTTTGTGGACATATTACAGTAGATCAACCTTGCCAGAAAGCCCTGTCCGCCATTTTCTCAGCGTTTCTGCTACGTCGTCCTCACGACCCTCTCCACTCAACGAAACTAGCAATTTTAGAACTTTGCACTAGCTTTACATTGTGTGAAGCTGTTCTGGGGAAGGGGGTTGTTTTGTCCAATGCTGCTAGCCTGCTCAATACTACTGCACTTTACTCAGAGAACTACTTGAGAACTGCCTCCCATTGACTGCACTTTACATTCCACGGTGCACCTTAATATCTTGAATGCACTTTCAACATCACAGTGCACTTTAACACCTTAATCGCACTTTAAGAACTATAACTCCCAATAGCACTTTATAGACTTTATATTGACTGTGCTTAAATTTTATACCATTCACCCCTGCATTTTATGATCCTTGTGGAGAACTCTGCCCCCCATGTTGCTACTCAAAACCCTATTGATATTAATTTTAATTATAATCTGTGGGGGAAGGGTGGTTCAGGGAGGGCTGGGACAATCCAAACATTGCAGAGAGGGGGTGGGAATTGAAGGGAAGGGAGGTTTTTTTATCAGAGGAAATATTACACGAAGCCGTTAGGGGAAATCATCCGGAGTTTTGGGGTGCAGTGTCATCTGTACGCACATGATGTCCAACTCTGTCACTCCTTTCCACCTGCTACTAAGGAGCCTGTTCAAGTCCTGAACCGGTGCTTGGCCGCTGTAACAGACTCAATGAGGGCTAACAAATTGAAACTAAATCCAGACAAGACAGAGGTACTCCTGGTCAGTTGTAAGGCCAAACAGGGCACAGGTTTACAGCCTGTGCTTGACAGGGTTAAACTCCCCCTGAAGGCACAGGTTCGCAGTCTGGGAGTGATCCTGGATTCATCGCTGAGCCTGGAGCCCCAGGTCTCGGCAATGGCCGGGAGAGCTTTTGCACAGTTAAAGCTTGTGCGCCAGCTGCGCCCATACCTTGGGAAGTCTGACTTGTCCACGGTGGTCCACGCTCTGGTTACATCTCGAATAGATTACTGCAACGCTCTCTATGAAGACTGTTCGGAAGCTTCAACTGGTTCGACGGGCGGCAGCCAGGTTGATAACAGGAGCGGCACTCAGGGAGCGTACAACTCCCCTGTGGTGCCAACTCCACTGGCTACCAGTTTGCTACTGGGCACAATTCAAAGTGCTGGTTTTGGCCTTTAAAGCACTAAATGGTTCTGGTCCAACTTACTTGTCTGAACGCATCTCTCCCTATGAACCATCAAGATGCTTAAGATCATCCGGAGAGGCCCTGTTCTTGGTTCCACCTGTTTTGCAGGCGTGTCTGGCGGGGTCGAGAGACAGGGCCTTCTCAGTGGTGGCTCCTCAGCTTTGGAACTCCCTTCCTAGTGACATCAGATTGGCCCCCTCCCTCCTGACATTTAGAAAGAAAGTCAAGACTTGGCTGTTCGAGCAAACATTCGCAGACGAACATTAATTAATCAAAATCAAAGGATTAATATGACGACGAAAGGGAAACCGATTTTAAGATTGTGGAGCTGAGATTTGTATTTTGTAGTTTTAATTGTTAATTTATATGGTTTTATATGATTGTTTTATCTTATTATGATGTGTTGTATGTGGGCACTTGCTGCCGCTTGTTCACCGCCTCGAGTCGCCTTCAGGCTGAGAGAGGTGGTATAGAAGCATAGCAAATAAATAAATAAAGTTAAAAACAGTTTAAAGCATAGCATGTGAAAACACAGAATTTATATATTATATGTTTCCTTTGGCCTCATTTTGAGAGGAAAGGTACACATAAACGAATGTAATACAATCTATGACCCATCCTTAGCTTCTAATCAGTTACTGAGAGTATGGCTGAATAGAAAAGTGACTGCCTGCTCATGAAAGGACAATGGGAACATGGCCCATGCAGCCTCCACTGGAAGGGAACTCCACAATCTTTCTTGAGGCAGCCATCAAAAAAACCCACAGCATTGTTCTCCTCTGACTCATTGTCTTTTAGATGTGTTTTAACGTTTATGTTATCATTTTGAGGTGTTATCATTTTGAAGTGTGTGATGCCTTCTGCTTACAGATCTTTCTACTGCACTGCAGAATTCCTGCCTGCTCACACTACCTAACCTGAAAAAAAACACAATGAAAGTAATGCTTTAAGTGAAACATGGACATGACAGTTGCAAGCCAGTAATATGGCTGGTGGTTGCTACATGTCTCCACTTTGCTTCTTTTCCTGATGGTCTTTGAGGACTATTTTTTATTTATTATTTCAATTTATATACCACCCTTCCCAAGAAGGCTCAGGGTGGTTTACAACAACAACCAACACAATCACTGTAAAAGATTAAAACATAAAAACAGCTTTAGACCAGAGTGGATTATGCAGCATTAAAGATTAAACGCCTGTCAAAAAAGGTAGGTCTTACAGGCCCTCCTGAAGGCCTGCAGATCAGTTATTGATCGGGTCTCCTCAGGAAGGGCATTCCAGAGAACAGGCACTACTGCAGAAAAAGCGTGCTGCCACGTCGATAATAAGTGGCAGACCTTGAGAGATGGAATCTCCAATAGAATTCGATCCCTGGACCGTAGTAGCCTCTGGGGAATGTGCGGGGAAAGACGGTCCTTCAAGTACACTGGCCCCAGACCATGCAAGGCCTTAAAGGTTAGCACCATCACTTTGAAGGCAATCCGGCACTCAATCGGGAGTCAGTGCAAATGCTGCAAGACTGGCGTGATGTGGCATGATATGAAGGCTACAGACAGGCAAGGAAATGTGGGTGGAAGTAGGGAAGTCAATGGATAGACAAGGAGCTCCTCAACTTTGCTCTACCCAATCCACTCGAGTCCCTGTTCCCCTTCTTAACATGGGAATACTACTTTCATTTCAATTCTTCAAAGCAAATACTGTGGCAGGCAGATAAGAAGAATCACATTGTTCCTGCAGACTCTAATGATAGAAAGTGGACAAAGTAACCATCCTTGTTTGACTATGCTAGACTCCAATAAGGAGGGGCGCCATGTTCTTTTCTTGGAGCAAAGGCAACCAAGGTAAAATAGCTTTCCACTCAGATCTAGAACACCTCAAGGAGTAGCACTCACATCCTATCATTCCAGTCAAATTCACTCTGCTGCCAGTATACACAAAGATATAAAAATGCTTGCCTTCCTCATACATTTTTATAAGCTCATCCCACAAGTAATCCTCAGCAAATGAGCAGTTTTGAGTCCTTCTCATGCAGGAAAGGATAAACAGTTTGTATTATTCACTCTTGCTTGCAAGAACAGTGTCACCACAGATTTACATCTCTAAATGGGGTAGTAATTCCATGAGCAGTATATCCAGTGGGATCCAGCTGTTCTCCCAAGAAAATAGAGTCGTTTCTTGGGTTTCGATACAAAAAGATACTTTACAAAACATAAGGAATCTATGCTCACATAGAATTTTCAATTAAAATTCAACACATAGAAAACAACAAATGAAAACCAGGATAGGAAATTGGAATATTCAAATAAGGACTCTATGGTTGCTGCAGTTGGATGTTATGTGGCATAGTTACAGAGTTCAATTTCAATAGGAAGGGAAAATGGGGAGTTGTGCTAAACAGCTTTATAAAAGAAAGCTGAGGTGGAATAAGCAATTGAGATTTAGTGCACTAGTAAGACAGGCAAACTGAAGGTCTCATCTTTGTGAAGATAACTATCAAGATTAATCCTGGATTAATTTTTTAAAATGCTACCAGCTATTTTGTATCTTCCACAGAGGATGTGTAAATTAATTTGCTATATTTGCTAGAATATACAGTAAGGTGTATCCTTTATTCTTCTACACAGTGTCTATATACTGCCCAATCTTGATCAATCAACTGCCAAAATATCTGTGTGAAAATTATGGGCATCCCAAAACATAGATAAACCATTCAATTAAAGCCACTATTGACCAGCAGGTGGTGCTTGAGAACCAATGGAATTTAAATTATTTTCTTCCTTTTTTGCTTTGCTTTTCTTTTGTTCCTCCCTCCTCCTCTTCCTCTCCTTCCTTTATTTGACACTTCTCCAAATGGAGGTTAGACTGAATCCTGTGGCAAAGAAATAAGCAGGAATAATAGATGTAAAAGTTATCAAAAACCAAGTTTAATCTAAACAATAGGCATAGAGCAAGGATCGGTTTAAACAGAAAATACATTGGACATTTCTGTGTCACTTCAGTAACACCTTTTCCACACACACAGTTCATCACTCACATATACTTAGAGAAACAGCTGAATCCTTTGGTAACAACTGTCATCATATAGTTAGTTGACTTCAAAAAATTCCTGTATTCTCAAAAAAAAAGTATTGTTATGTATTAGTAGCCGAGTCTGGTCATTCTGTTTCTGGAATGAACAAATGCACCAGTACTCTTCCTTGTAATTGGAGATGATGGGAGATGAAGTCCAAAAGTTTAGAAGGTGAAGGGCGACAATAATTTATACACATATTGCATTGCTCCCTGATGCCCTTGTGGCATATTGACTCTCAGCAATACATTCTACCTGTGGCCTGTTGTCTGAAGGGAACTTCTTCATGCACTGAATGAAATATCCTTCTGTGTGGAGTATGATCCATTAGTCTCTCTCTTGATCTGCCTTTATCTCATCTATTTGTTTCATATATGATATCATTTTTACTTGAACTAAATCTTGTAGTTCTCTACAATTAAAATCTACCACAGTATGCAATAGAAGTATATGAGTTAGGCGAAGAGGGATGAAATTATTTGTAGCTCACTTTTCCAGCATTCAAACATTTTGAGCTGGGTTTCGTTTTTTATTGTTTTTTGCTATAGCTGATTAGCTAGTTTATTCCTTCGGTGAATTTTTAGTGGAAGAGGATTTTAATTGTAATCTACTTTGAGAACCAATCTAGGCTGAAAAGCAAAGTATATGTTGATTGAAAGATGGTTGATAGATAAGCAGGTTACTAGGGAAACAAATAACTTCATACATTGAATATCCAACTTTCAACATATTGCAACTTTCTCAAACTTATCATTCTTCATATTTGTTGAACTATAATCCACATTAAGCCCAGATAGTATGGTGGGACTGTACACCAGCAGGTTATACATATAAAATAATAAGAAATTCCAATGCATTTACTTAACATTGTTGAAGATTGACTTCCTGAATAAGTACAGATTTTAAAATAAATAAATAAATATGAGTCAACATATTGGTGCCAGTTTTTCAGTTCACTTAACCACATATTCCTCTATACAGATAACATTGTCCACAATTCTAAATTATATAATGCACATCCATTAGTTTTTATCAAGGGCCTATACCCATAAATATGGCACTTGGGGCATCTTATTGGGTCTACACAAAACAAAAATCTTTCAAATCCTCAAACAGAAGAGATTCCTTATAATAAGGGACAAGCTTCCTGGTCCCAAAATACAGGCAGTCCCTGAGTTACAAACATCTGACTTACGAACAACTCATAGTTAAGAATGAGGGCGAGACAAGAGGAAGAAAGAGAAAGCTACCCCTGGAAGGGGAATTCACTCCTGGAAGAGTTATCATGGGGAAAAGGTATCTGAATGGAAGCTTTCTCTCAAATCCTTGATTCCACAACAAGCCAAATTTCTCAAAATCCAATTATCACATGGACAGAAAGAACAAAACTACAGAACCTACCTTTTTCGTAACTTGGGAACTGCTTGTAATAGACTTTCCTTATAACAAGTGAAATCTGGCAATCTTACTTCACATCAAAATTTTGCCTGCATCAATTTCACAGTCATAATAGGAGGCATCAAAGATTTCCCTTGCAAGTTCAGGGCTTTACCACATCACAGCTGAAGAACTCTTGTTCATACTCATCTTAACTGACCAAACAGCATTTTCAGTAAAATGAAAATTGTTCATGTTTTCTTCACAGCTCTTCCGTGTTAATCCTGTTATGCAATTATGTAATGTTTTTCAACTTGTATTCAACAGGGAAAGATTTTTTTTAACTTTCTTGTAAATAGTGATCCATATTTTTCTTAAGCATGATCAATGAGTGTTTGTCCCACTAGAGTAGAAATAGATTCACTGAACAACTGAACATCCCACAGAAAATGGCTAATTAATTGAAACCAATAAATAGAAAGAAAGGAAATCCTATATATTGACCCTAAACTATGGGGAAAATATAAGACTTCTTTCTCAGTTTTCTTTTCTTTCAAATTCTTTTCTCAGGAAAAATAACTACACCTGGCTCTTGTTGATTTTCCGTGAAGATATTTTTGACACTCTGTTTACCAAAGGAAAACTTTCAAACTTACTACAAACCCTAAACTTAAAAGCTGTTTTCTTTGGGAGGAAAACCAACCTGGAATTTATTCCCTTTCCCTCCATCAATTACTTCTTTTGCCAGGACCCACACACATAGTACCACTTCATTCTCATCCCAATTAATTCATACCAACCTTTTATGTATAGGCAGCCACTGTAATTCTGTCTTCCACACCAAAATATATTACTTTGATCATAATGGAAGTCCGTGGATGATACCTTTAATAAAAGAGAACAAGATTTATTCAAATGTTAATGAGTACCAATGGACACAGTTTGCTTCATGCACACATGTCTCAGTGTACACCAAGTTTTGAGATTGCAAAGGAATTTCAAAGCATTTCACATTGGAATGTGTCACCAAAACCTATTTGCTCTTCAGATCAAGACACAGGATACTTTTTTCCTTTGGTCAGAAAAGACTATATGGCACATTGTGATTTATCAAGTAAAGCTAGAAACAGAAATTGCCAATTTTACATGTGGCTGTCAGTGTGGTGATTGACCCTTAAAACCTGGGCTGGGCCCATCATTAGGCAGATTGTAGCAACTGGTTTAGGGAAGAGATGTGGGAGGAAGGTCCCAGCAGCAGCCACCTGGATGTTCAACCTTAGCCCCTTGAACTGCTCCTTTCTGCTGAGTACAGAGATACAGAGTACAGACTTGTCCTGATAGTGCAATTGTGCCTCCTGGGCTATTGATCATAGAGTGAACTTCTATATATGGGGTTAGCAAAGAGGCACCATCTTGTTCTCCAGCTCAAGTAGCAATATATCTAATACCTTGAAATGGAAAGGAAGTAAAATTGAAAATCACATTCTTGGCAGTATCCCCTGTGCCAGTGGTCCAATAGATTTCTAGATACAGACTTAAAAGAGTAATTAAAAGAGCCTTAGGGCCATTGACACAGGTACCTATCTGGGGCCAGTCCAGGGCATTGCTGATTTGAACTGCTCCTGGATTCAGCAGATATGTTTTCATCCTCCACTCTTGAACTACAGCACCAATGGGTGTGGAGTCCTGCATGGTGGCCACCTTTGTCTTTGCTGTTGTTTGTCACCAGTAGCTATGGAGCATTTTGTCATGAGAAGCCATTGAGCTCTGGAGAACAAATAACAGCTCAGGTAAGTTCCATCTCATTTTCCTTTCACTGTAAGGAAAATAAAAGGAGCTAAGTGCTCCAGAGCTTTCTAAATCTATCAGGATCTTTCTACATGAACTATATAATGCAGTTCAAAGCCAACTTGAGACTGCACACAATGCTAATGTGTGCTGCAGTGTGCATCTAAGAGTATACCACACATTTTTAAAAAAGGTCTCAGGAAAGTCCAAGGTCTGCCAAAAATGTGCCTCAGCAGATGCCATTGTACTCCAGCTCCAAGGCAAAAATGGCTCCAAAAATTGCAGATCTCATTGTTGTCACCCATCCCTGTTGAAGAGCAGTAAAAGACCCCACATGTGCATGGCCGGGCAGTAGGGGACTAATTGATCCTCTGGGAAAAGTAATGATTGATAAAATAGATCAGTTTATTGCTTAGTCCAGGGCTGTCCAACTGGCGTCCCTGGGGCCATACACGGCCCCCGAGCCCCTTCCCTCCGGCCCCCTAACTTGTTTTAATAAAATAAAAATTAAAAATTAAAAAATACCCACTTCCGGGTTCTGGGAGGAAAGGCAGGAGGCGAGCTAAAGCAGGAGGAAGAGACATGAGTCCCTTCTGCTTTGGCCTGCCTCCGTCCCGCCTCTCCCCTCGGCGCTCCAATCAGGAGCACTGGGAGGAGAGGCAGGAGGCGGGCTAAAGCAGGAGGAAGAGACGCGAGTCCCTTTTGCTTTGGCCTGCCTCCGTCCCGCCTCTCCCCTCAGCGCCATATTAGGAGCCCGGGAGGAGAGGCAGTGAAGCAGGAGGAAGAGACGCGAGTCTCTTCCTCCTGCTTTGGCCTGCCTCCGTCCCGCCTCTCCCCTCATTGCACTGGCTTCCTCCCTTCTCTTTCCTTCCTCCTCCTCCCTCCTTCCCTTTCATCCTTCTTTCTGTCCTCCTTCCCTCTCCCCCCTCTCTTTCTCCTCCCTCCCTCCTTTCCTTTCCTTCCACTCTTTCCTCTTTTCTTCCTTCCTTCCACCTACCCATCCACCCTTTCGTCCCCCTCCCTCCTTCCCCCCTCTGTTTCTCCTTCCTTCTACCCATCCACCCTTTCGTCCTTCCAAGTTTGGTCCTGATCCAACATTGTTTGAGTCCACAGCGCTCTCTGGGTGTCGGTGAACTACAACTTCCAAACTCAAGGTAAATTCCCAAGCAAACCCTTTCTGTTAATAATGAGAGTTCAATATGCCAAGTTTGGTTCAATTCCATTGTTGCAAGAGTTCAGGATGCTCTTTGTTTGTGTGTTAACTATAAATCCCAGAAACTGTAACTCCCAAATGTCAAGACCTATTTCCCCCAAACTCCATCTGTGTTCATATTTGGGTATATTGAGTATTCATGCCAAGTTTGGTCTAGATGCATGCATCATTATAGCCTTCCAGTATTTCCTGTTGGTCATGGGAGTTCTGTGTGCCAAGATTGGTTAATGCCATCATTGCTGGGGTTTAGAATGCTCTTTGATTGTAGGCGAACTACAAATCCCAGCAACTACAATTCCCAAATGTCAAGGTCTGTTTTCCCCAAACTCCATCAGTGTTCACATTTGGGCATAGGTAGTATTCGTGCCAAGTGGAGGGGGCGGAGCTGGGGAAGGGGTGGGGAGGGGGCGGAGCTGGGGAAGGGGTGGGGAGGGGGCGGAGCTGGGGAAGGGGTGGGGAGGGGGCAGAGCTGGGGAAGGGGGCATGGACGGGGCGGAGCCAGGGGCAGGGGCAGACCCTTCGGGCCCCCAGGTCATCAGTGACCGGAAATCAGGCCCCTGGGTCGGTAGAAGTTGGACAGCCCTGGCTTAGTCCACTGACCATATCAACAATTAAGAGACAAAAACAAAAATACACAGACAAATAGATATTAATCACTATGCAAAAATTTTGGTAATAGTTAACTAAAATAAATTAAAACACAATAAAACTTGATTAAATAATACATTTTGTTAAATAGGGTTAAATTACAAGATGAAAGTGGGGGGAGTAGAATCTGCCAGAAAATGACAAGGGATCCCGTTTTGTGAAATAAAGAGATCTCTCAGGCTTTTATGATGAATTTGCAGTGATGCACATTCATCAGGAAATGGGGTGGCATGCCTGCAAAGTGGCCTGAGGTCAACCAGTTCCAAGCATAACAAATGTCGCTGCAACTAAACTGGTTTCTCATAAACTGGCTTCAAGAAGGATTATAGTGACTGTAGTAGTACCACCAGTTTTATGAATCTGACCTAGTAAGAAAGGAAGGATCGAAGTAGTCAGCAGCCTAAATAAGTTTTGTCCCTCAGCCAATTTAGCTTCAGCTCTCACCAATTTAGATATGGAGGAACTAAGGAAAAGAAAATGGCATACACACATTGACAACAATTACAGCAGTTTATCCTGATGACATTTCACTGATGACATATTTGTTTGTTTTTTCTTCTGAAGATCTCATCATAAAGAAAGGGAAATGTTGCAAATGCAGAAATGTTGACCTTTTTACCAACAACAACAGAACTGGTTTAGTTTGATCCATGCATGGGAAATCTCACAATTATTTATCCTTTCTTTGTATTTGAGGGACCATCCAGACAGGCCTTTAAACCAAGACCTGCTTTGGTCTTACTGGAGGCATCCAAATGACTCCTACAATAAAACTGAATTAATTCAGAATTAGATCTAGGCCTTCCTTAAAGGTCTGGGTTTAATAGGGCATTGGACCCATGGGAACTCCACACCAGAAAGATGAAAGGACTACTGTAATGGTGACCCTGTAAAGTTTTGAAGTTTTCAGGCTTGGTTTGGAGAACTTTGGGGTGGCTAGATTCCATCCCAGTAGTTAGTATTGAGACACACACACCCCGGAAAGCCCGAGCTTTAGGGGTGGGGGTGGGTACAGAAATGTGTGCCAAATTAGGTTTTTAAAACCTGTTTTGGCACTCATCTCTTTCCTGCCTGGAAGCATCTTGAGTCGATGACTTGGTTACTTCTTACTGAGCCAGTGATACTTGTACCTGAGGTAATGTAACCTTCTTGACTAATGTGCAGTTCAAAATTGAAGAACAAACAAATCAGCTTTTTTCACTCCATGCCACTTTTACATTTGTTTTATCACATTTCTGAATTAATCTATATTTTAAAAGAAAACCTAATTTTGAAATACAAATAAATCATGTTTTTATTAACTAGCCTATTTTCTAATTGTCTGCCCTTCTAAACGTATTGTATCTTCAAATGTGCATTTTGGGATAAATAAATTTAATACATAGAGAAATTATAGAAAGACAGACAGATAGATAGATGATAGATAGCTATTTCACTTGAAATACAGTTACGTTATTCAGAGAAGTGCTTAAAGCTGAGAAGTAACATTTAGATGTTAGTCTGGCAAGTATGGATGATGTCAGTTATTACTGGAATTGTCAGGAAATCCCTCAAGCATCTCTCATCAAACTGAACATTCAGAAATGAAATCTTCCATTATTACAACTTAAATTGAGTTCTATAATAATCCAAGAAGTTTATCCTATCAGCTGTAATGAAAATACATTTCCAGGCCCAAGTTGCCCCAAAGTAAATACATATGGGGATTAACAGCAACAACCATTGTTGCATGTGATCCTTGACGTTTATGAACTAAAGGGAACAATTAAGAACACGGCATGGTCTAAAAAATTAACTACATTATCATCCTCATATTATGTCAGAGGCCATAATTTTAACATAAAATTAACATAATTTTCCCAGCTGAAAACAAACAAAAAACCCAGTAGTATTTGTAATACAACTTTGTTAAAGTTCTACTCACATCACTTTTATTTAATGGAGTGTGTGGTTTAAAAATTGAATGCCATTAAGCAAAATGGAGAGCAAAGAAATCAAGGAATGTAGGAACCATCATAGTTTTATCCACATTAGGAAATATATAATTCTTCTGAATACATGAATTGAAGGGCAGACATTTATGAGCTTATGTGTGTTTCATGATGACATGTCAGACAAATCAAGGTTACATTCCTATGACAAAAGTCCCAAACCCTGGATGGCAAATTAAGCAACAAGACATGTCACACTATGAGCTGCACAAGCTTATTATATTTAGACATTGTGGCATTTTCTTAACTACTGAGGGGTTCAGTGAAACAAGCCCTGTACACGATTGGATTGAATAATTAATTTGAAATAGACTGTACAACTCATGATCCACTGGGTAAAATTTGTTGTTATTGTTAGCTACCATTAAGTCAATTTTGATCCTATGAATGAGATACCTCCCTGTCCTCAACCTTCCTTCTCAGGTCTTGAAGGTTTAGACAGAGAAAGAAACAGAGACAGAAGGTGCATCTACACCACAGAATTATTGGAATCTGAACTGCCATAGCTCAAGGCTATAGGATTGTGGGGTTGTAGTTTTAGAAGATCTTTAGCCTTTTCTGCTCCAGATTATCCAGTGACTTTGGGGCCATCTAATCAACTGTGCTGCTTCCTATTCCAATAAGCGGGTAACTAGGGAAAAGCCTCAAGTTTTCAGTTCTATAGGAGGCCCAAGGCACATGAACAAATATTTTTCAAATGAAAAAACTCTTTCCATAATTGGGTATAAACAATCTGTGGGGTTTGAATGCCTGATGTGGGTTCGAGAGGGATGAAGATGAGTATTGTCATAGGAGTCAAAGGAGAGCTATGACAGGTGAACCAATTTCCTAAATCAGTTTAAGGTGTTTTCCTCTTCTTGTGCCAGTTTGGATAGTTTTGAAAACAGCTAACCACATATTAATTTACAAGATTTTTTGCTGCCTTTCCAGGCAAGGAACCTCCACAGAGGAGTTTCTAAAGAAGTTACCAAATTTCTACCAACATGGAAGAATGGAAAACACATTCTAATAATTTTGGAAGAGAGGCTCTCCATGTTTCTGAATATGCTTGTGGAAACAAACAAGGAACAGCAGTAGCATAGGAGCGTGTAAACATGCTGAATAGAAGGACAATAGTGTTTAAACTTAAGGCACAACATTGATTGAAAACAAATAGAAAGGAATTGCTGCCTTCAAATGAAAAAAACAGAGGCCTATACAGAAGTAAAAGTGCAGAGCTATACTATAATAATAACAATCACAATGTGCTAGAAACTATGCAAATAAGGAGAAACAAATACTGTGCATACTCAAAAATGCCTAAAATAATGAAGAAGAAGAAAAAAAGAAATGTGTGATGTAAAGACTGGAAAAAGAGAACTTGCTAGTGCCACCTACTGGTCCACAGTAAAACAGAATAGTCACTTGTGGGATTGTGAAACTCAACTATTGCAGCAGTTGATAAGAATAGTAATTAAACACTTTTAGTCCCCTTGAACAAATGTCATTATGACACTTTCAGTTACTGATCAGAAGTAGGAAGCAACAAAAAGTGTTGGTATGGTCTATTGTGAGGGTGACTGGCAGCCGGATTTTCAAACTTACAAATAATTGCAGAGAAAAAGTGCAACATTAAAAAAATGCCTCCATTTCAGAGTTTTCATGGATGAAACTTTCCCCCCTCCTCTACCCACATATCCCCACCATTCTTGGATATAAATCAAAATGAAAATAGGTCCACTGTGGTCACTTACAAATGTTGGGACTATCAATTGCTTTCAGCCAACCTGGCTTGGGAATGGAAAAATCTTTCCTACGGCATCCCAAACCATTTGCCTGTTTGAAGCAGGAAGCCAGCAGCAGGGGACTGACAGTTCCATATGCGTTCAAAAGTTTGCTTGTGCCTTACGTGGTGCTTTTGTAGAATTCAGCAAGGGCTGCTGTCAGAGAAAGGATAGAGGGTGAGATGAATCATTGGTCTATTGGATCCAGTAATGCAATTTTTATGGGGTAGTGGGGAGTGGTGGTGGTGGGGGAAACCAGGTCAAAAATGTAGGCTACCTTTATGTTCTTATGAGTCATTAGGTACCTGGTAAGCTTTCATCCCACAGCAGGGAGTCTAAGTGGTAACTCTGATGTAACCACTGTTCACCACAATTTCTCATTTATCAAAAAAAAAAACCTTTTAAAAATGCTTCACTCTCATCTAATTTTTCCCATCTGGGCCTCTCCTTAACAGTGTTTCCAAACTGAATTTAGATGGGCACATACTTGAGTAGTAGGAGAGTAGATTTTTTTCCTCCAGTGTCCCTACTATTTTGGGGAAGTTGGGCTAAGAGTGAGGCTGCATATATTATTTAATCAAATGTATATGCTGATTAAAGATACCTAAAATAATATATAGAAAAGGTTAATGTTTCAGTCCATTGTGGGTTGTATGGGAGTGGTTAAATCCAAAAATGGCTACTTTGGGAAAAGTATGTGATGCATGCACAAAACTTGCTTTTATGTTTATTATATTTTAATCAGAGAGCTGAACATATGAAGAGATGCTCGGTTTTACTCATGTGTCAGCCTGTATTTTATTAATCAGCATTAAATGAAATAGAAATACTCATGTCAACCCACTTTCACTCATATACATTAATTCCACAGTTGACAAAGATTAAATTAAATAAAACTACAACATATGCAATTAAAAAAATAATTACATATAAAATTGAAATTAGCACTTTGAAGGTTACATAAAATCTTAGTATTTCTGACTTTAAAAATACTGCTGTTTTGTCTTGGTTGTAGTTTTAAATGTTTTCTGTCAAAATATAATTTTAATAGGAAAGAGTTCTTAAAATTAATACATAAATACATGACAAATGTGAGTTATTTTTCCCCAACAAATCATCCCTGCACTTAATATTCAAAGTGGCCCTAATGGATCTAGCTATTTTGTCCATTAAAACAAATCCCTGTATTTTGTCAAAACATTCATTAATAAACAATACCTGGCAGAATGTAAGAAATTCATCAGATTGCACAGTTAGTCATAATGTCTATTGGGGGACCATAGTATAAGGATATAAATCTGTGCTTATTTCATTCCCATACATAAAAAACAAAAAAAATTCAAAAGCTTTCTCTTCTCTGCTCAAGATTATCAGACATCATATGCATTTGAGGACATTTGGGGACTTCTTTGTCAAAATGCTTTTCACACAAAAATTGTATTTTCTGTGTATTAATATTTCTCCACAAAAACATTTTATTTTGATCAAATACAACACATTTTTGTTGCATTTTGTGTAAGCTACAATTTCTGTACATTTTCTGTTAGGAAATGCAAACAGTTACCAAAAATGTACAACATATTTTGTTATATTTCAAAATACATCAAGACATAATTTCTCATTGTAGATGAGAAAACTGGCCAACCGATAATCACTGTCTATAAAGATTTACTAGCTAGGAATGTTGTGAAGGTAAAACTAGAACCAGTGAAACCCAAGGGAAATCCATATATTGGTCTGAATTGTTTTGAAGAACAGCATGCTATAAATGTAAGAAATAATTAGAAATAGATACATATCAGGCTAAGATGTATGATCAACCCGGTGTACATAGAACTGATGACAGTTCTGCACTGACAGGAAAATCAGGCTTGATCCAGCATCCCAGACACCAGATATAGCCCACTTGGCATCCCAAAAAGGACTCCTAAGCCTTTACTTGGGAGCAACAGAGGGTCCTCATTTCCCAGCCATAGTTTAGTACTGCTGAACAGGACCGCAAAGAGCACCCCTTCCCTCCATGTCACAGCTAGTGACAGCCATAATACAAGGGGAAAGGATGGCCCCAAGGAGTGCAGGATGACTGTCAAAATGGCTGAGGCTGGTTCCACTTAGTAATCAGGGAAGCTGTCTGAACAGTTCTTAACTCTTGGACAACCCAAATTCTACCTCAGTTCCTGTGTGGCTATTAACCACCACAGGGTTGACTATAGCTCATACTTAACTTATCAGTATAGATATGCCCTGAGATAGAACTAAACCAAATCTTTATGAGACCCCTTGACTTGATTCTATGCCATCTTCCTCTATCATCTACTGTTTTATATGAGAGAAAGAGGGAGGTCTCATCTTTGGATACAGGCAGCATGTAGACCATTTTTAAAGAACAACTGTCCTTCCTGTTCCAACCATCAACCACCACTACCTCAAAGACCGAACAGTGGATCACAAGTAGAAAAGATATACAATTGTTGACTACATATTTCTGTCCAGTTTGGTAACCTCCAGATATGGAGTGCAGCCTAAGTAGGGTCATTTACTTAGAAGTAAGTATTGTTACGATAAGTCCTTGCAGGACCAAGATTATGTGTGAATGAAAATGCTATGTATGCTATGTATGTAATAATGCTGTGCACCTGGGTTAACAGGCAATCAGCAACCTAGTGCCACACCCAAGGGCCTATAACTGCTTGTGTTATTTTCTGTGTGGTGTGGGGTGGTGATAGAGTAAAGGTCAAGAGTAAAGATTTGTTTTCTTCAATTTTACCTCTGCTGGTCTGGCGTATTTCTTGAGCTTATGGACATGGGCGTTAAATCACTAGATTTAATGGCAGCCAAAATATCTATGGAATTGCAACCCAAATGAAACTGTGGAATCATAATGCTGCAATACCTTTCAATCCCTAATATGGGTGTATGTATTTATAATCTCATATTTATCTATAATGGTACCTGGAAAGGGGGGGGGGGTACAACCTGCAGCATATTGTTTTTCTATACAGATTTGAATAAGTCATAGAGACCAAATACAGGATGAGTGGCAGCTCTCTAACACATCACTGACAATCTAGAAATTGGGTTAGATAATTATGAAGACCAACATCTGGGAAGAATTCCATAATGATTATCCTTCCCTCTCTCCCTCCCCAACCTTCAATCAAATAAAAAGGATTTCAGCATACATACCCAGAAAGTTTTTGGCAAGGCCTTGCAGGTACTCTAAATTTCCACCATCACTGAGTGTCCTTGGAAATTGCGCAGACTCCGGTCTTTTTGATACCACAGTTCTTACAACCAACAAACAGTGTTGAAGAAGTTTTCGTTAGGCTCTGAGGATTTACAGTCTATTTTTGGTTTGCAGACATATCAATATATTCATATCAGGCGCCACATCCACTCCACAATGCAAGCATTCGTTCTATTTTTTTCATGCATTGAACACATCAAACAACAATGTATCTTTAGGGAAATTAAGCTTTGTCCATACCACATTTTAAAGAACTAAAATGAGGTGATTTAAGGATACTTGGTCCTCTGATACTTTCTCTCAAACACTTCCTACCTCCCACTGTTGTCTTGCCCGTATTTATCTTCTTTAGTCAATGACATCTGGAGATACTTGAATGCAGGCTTGAGTTTCAAATGTTCACTTGTAAAGATGTGAACATCTCTCTGTCTTGTGTTGCATTTTCCCAAATCATACCTGCCATTTTCTCCATTTTTTCATACATGGGGTTATGCCCCTGTGATTTTTTTTCTCATGCTTGTGTATTTTTTCTTTTGTTTCATGAAATACACACTTTTGAATAATAATAATAAAAAATATTATTATTTATTTGTAGACCGCCTTGTCTCCTCAAAAGGATTCAGGGTTGTATACCCTTTCCTTCAAATATACATTTGTTAAAATGTTCCTTTTGACTCTAGATCAGTGGTTCTCAACCTGTGGATTCCCAGGTGTTTTGGCCTATAACTCCCAGAAATCTCAGCCAGTTTACCAGCTGCTAGGATTTCTGGAGTTGGAGGCCAAAATATCTGGGGACTGCTCTAGATTTTCCTATTCCAGATTATCCTCTAATTGAACCTGTAAAAACATTTAATCCTATCACTGCTGCTAGAGAAAAATTACCACTTCATTCTTGTGAGATGTGAAAATGTTTTTCATAGTATGTCTCATGAAATATTTTTAAAGCCATAGTAACGTATGAGAAGGCCTGTGTGCTGGCACTTACTGATATTACATAGATTAATGGCATGCCAGTGAGGAGACCCTCCAACCACTTAACACACAAGCAGTTCATAATGATTCCAACACTCTTTCAGATACCTTAGACCTAAAGCATTCAAGGTTTGAAGATCAAAACCAGTATTTTGATTTGAGGCCAGCAATACACTTTCACCTGTTACAGAATTAATGTAATACAATATGTTCCTCTAACTTCCCAAGCAAAGACTGATTTTGTTGTGTGTGTGTGTGTGTGTGCGCGCGCGCGCAGTCTGTATCAGATTAGGCTTTAAGACTGACTCTAAGATGTAGAATTAATGCAGTTTGATGCCACTTTAACTGCTGTGGCTGAATGGTATGAAATCCTGAGATTTATTATTTGGTGAGGCACCAGAACTCTATGGCAGAGAAGGCGAAAGGCTTTGTACAACTATAACTTTCATGATTCCATAGTATTGAGCCATGGCAATTAAAATGGTGTTAAACTGGATTAATTCTGTGGTCTGTTTTCCTTAAACATGGTCTTGGTTGATACGGTATATCAAACTCATTTTGCAGAAGGTACTTCTGGCTCCTGCCAACACTAAGCTTTCCCACACAAATTCAACTCCAGAACCTCTTCAAAGCTAAAATTTCTTCAAAGGAAATGACATTATTTCTAATAAAATCTATATTCCTTCATCCAGGTAGAACCATTATTCTAACCAAGGTGCATCCTAGAGTATATCCATGATCTCCACCGACTTCCAAGATTGAAAGGTGAAAAATAGAGATAGAGCTGTATGTCCTCTGCATGCAGTATTCTGAGCAAAGTGTAGCCTACAGACTAAATGTGGCTGCCTCAAAGCCTTTTTATGGCTCCCAAATCCCCTTATTGCCCCAAAGTCCTCAGACATCCTCATGTTTTTTAATTGACTGAAATAATCCATTAATAACCTCTGAAACCATAAAACCACAGCAAAATGCGGAATTTAACATTGTACAAACATCAAACTTCTGGTCTCATTGAGTTTGCATTTTCTCATGATTTTCACCCTAATATGGTTTGAAAATCTGAAAAGACTTTTCTGTTTCAGGAAGCTTTAGGGAATAGTTCTTGTATGAAAATGGATTTTTAATGTGCCATACTACTCTTGTTCTTTGTTTTAATGTAACATTTTAATGGTTTTAATTTTGTTGTCAGTTTAATACTGTTTTAATCTTAGCTTTTCCCATGTATTTAATTATGTGTGTTTTTAATTGTAATTGTTTCTATTTTAGAAGTGACATTAAGTCTCAGTTTGGGGAGAGGGCATAGATATATAAAAGGATGAATGGACAGATGAGTAAATTGTGTTATATCCCATGGCCAAAGTATACTGACAAACTTTGTCCTCTCATTCACAACACTTCTCCTCAAATCTCCAGATAACTCATATTTCCAGATAATTTCATCCCAAAGCTCACAAGTGGAAAAAGAGTAATTTCCAGATGTTGCTGGACTACAACACCCATCAACCCTTGCTAGCATTACCCAATAATGGTGTGAACTGCAGCATAATACATTTAGTAACCACATTTTGATGTATAAGTTAAATACTATGAAAGACAAAATGAAAACCATGGAGTAGACTGAAAGTTCCCCAGCAGCATCTTCTGAAGTTAATCTACTGGGTAAATTGTACATACCATGCCTACCAAAACCCACAAAATCATGTTCTCCAGCAGAAAATTATTTGTAAATGTGAAATACTTGATTTTTCTCTTATACTATTATTTCAAAAAACATCTATAGTCTACATTAGCCTCGCTGAATTATTCCTGACGGATATCAGTGTAAATGAGGAGAACATCAGGCCAGCGATTTTTATCTGAGATGTGACACTTTAACAATGAGGTTAAAGTAATTTGTACTTCAAAGGAGAAAATATTTCACTGCCGCTGACCTTTTTCAGTATTTTGTTTTTACTGGCAATTCCATTTATTCCCTGCAGATTTCTGAAAATGTTAACTGAGAGAAGAGCAGTATCAGATATTAAGCAAACCTAATATAATCAACAGTGATGATTTTCAGTCCAAAATTCTGTGCTTTAGGTAAACTCCAGAAAATGCTTTTAGGCAATAAAAACCTGCTATAGAGTCAAATATACTGATTTTTTTTCCTGAACATGAACAGTAAATATAGAATTCCATTGTTGAATAAAGTTACATGCCTTGGTAAGGATAAAGATAGCTGTTTCAGCATGGATTGAAGTGGAGACAATATTGATGGTGTAAACTGGGGCCAATTCCAGATTTAGGATAAATGAGGCCCTGCGCTAGTTAAGTTATGAGGCCTTTTCCTTGGGCCCTGAAGGTTGTAGGTCTGGTAGACCTTCTCTACCTGCTTAGTGGCACACTCCCATAGACTATCAACAGTAGCATTATGTATGGAATTGCTCGGAAACAGAATGCTTTCAAATTTAGAATTGCACCACATAAGCAAAATCGATCGTAACAATCTGTGTGAATTCAGGACACTTGGAAGTAGGGCAGATTATTCTGCATATGTTCTAGCTGATCAATTCTTTTATATATATATATATATATATATATATATATATATATATATATAAAAACCTGAATCAGCCAATTATGCCTCTGAAGAGATTACTTTCTCTAAGCCATGAAGGATGCAACACCCATATCTCAGTTACAAGCCATGTATATATACAACACACAACTGGGTGATGGCTTCTTAGAGGAAGCCCCTATAGGTTTGTAATTTTGCCACCAGCCTGATCACAGGAACTGGAAATCACAATCTACAAATGTTCATTGAGTCAAGACATGTATATCAAATATCACAAGTACATATAACATTAAGTTCATTGGTATCAAAACACATTTAACAATACAGTTCACGTCCATGCTCAACAGAGGTGGGAAATTCCAGTTCACATCAAAAGGCAATGTTTGCCCAACAATCGAACAGTTCTGAGGGGCTCAAAGTGCCGTAAAGGTCAAAATATATAGTCCTTGGGGACCCGACAACTCACGTCCGACCTTCTGGTCACGACGCCGACTCCTCTGTGTGTTCTCCCGGGACTCGTGAGTTGTCGGGTCCCCAAGGACTATATATTTTGACCTTAACGACACTTTGAGCCCCTCAGAACTGTTCGATTGTTGGGCAAACATTGCCTTTTGATGTGAACTGGAATTCCCCAACTCTGTTGAGCGTAGACGCAAACTATATTGTTAAATGTGTTTTGATACCAATGAACTTAATGTTATATGTACTTGTGATATTTGATATACATGTCTTGACTCAATGAACATTGGTAGATTGTGATTTCCAGTTTGTTTGGGCACTCTATATCCAGCTGCTTACTCTCCAGTAGCCCAGTTTCTATATAGTGCTTATTTCCAGTGCGTTACACTCAGTGTTTAGTTTGTATTTCTGACCACACCCTGGGCCACATCCAGATTCTCCTTTCTAGTCTCTAGTCTCAAGGAGATGACTCCCAGGAATAAAAAATACCTACTCTTTTTTTCTTTCACAATACTTGGCTGCTCCAGCCATCTATGTCCTTCTCTTAAAATGAAACAGTACAGGATGGACAAAACCCCTGTGCACAAATGAACAATTAAAATGGATTAGGAAAAAAATCCCTACCAAGCCATGAAGTTACCAACCACTGCTAGGGTAAACTAGGGTAAGTGAGTTATTACTAAAAACAAGGGGATGTGACTCATAACTTGAAAAGGGCTGCTAAGGTAAAATGTAAATACATCAACCACTATTGTGGCCACTGTTCTGGGAAACCATGAAGAAGGAGCATAGCTCCCCAATTCTACATGCTCTGAATACAAGATCCTAAACCAGTGTTTGTTTGTTCTTCCAGAAACATTGCTGATATACCATATGGCTGTCTCCTCACAAGAAATATTCCAGTCCTTAATTGTCTTCACTAATTGTCCATTAAATTTATTTATTTATTTATTTATTGCTTGGACTTATATGCCGCCAAACTCCCTGAGGCTCGCAGCGGCTTACAAAGCCAAGAGGCAACAAAATACATGATCAATAGACAGACAAGGAACAATACAACACAGTAAAAAAGGGAAAAGAAGGGGAAGGGACAATGGGACAAGATCCAGCGGGAGAGTGCCCAGCAGGTCAAGCGGGCCCTACTCTCCCATCAAAGGAGGGAAGCAAAGGTGGTCTCCAAGCAATCCCACAGGAGTGGTCCGAATGTTGGGCTTAGAACAGAACTGCTTTAAAACCTTAAAATAATTTTGAAACATTTCCCTGTGTCAGAGAACAAAAAAATGACTGGTTTTATAGAATATGAACTTTTGGGTTTAAAAAATAGTTTTATTTTCCAGCTTTGCAAATATGGAATAGGTAAACCCAACAGACTGTCATGTAAATATATACAGTAAGGACTGTGTAAACTAGGGAAGAATAATCAGGGTAATTCCTGGAGGGACTTTTGTTGTGTAGATATTAAATTTTCTCCATAACTGATGACAGGAAATGTGCAAGCATCCACTGACAAGTGAAGGTGAGAAAAATATATTCTGCTTGTTTGCTTACTCTTGGAAAAGTTTAAATAGTATCTTACTGGATTTTTTTTTATTGGGGTGGAGATGATTTGAAACTGTTTGCTATATTGCAGCTCTTCTTGTAGCATCTGAAACATTATCTTCAGCTCAGGTAAACTGTTTGCTAATGGGCAATGAACCACTACAAATTCCCAAAAGGTCAGAAGCATATATTGTGTAAATCAGTATTCAAGAAGGAATATCCTGGCTCCCAATTTTCTGTTTCTATTCATGCCTTGTGGCATTATTAACTAAACATAACCACAGTTTTGGGGCCAGAAGAGCAAAACTTTATTTTGTCTCCAAAGAAAATTAAGATACACATATACAGTTACAGGGATATGTTACAAATAAATAACAACAGAATTCCAAGGGGAGCTGAGCTTATGTTGTATCACTGTATCTTTCAGAGTTTGGAACAATATTTAAATAAGTAAAGAAGCTCCCTCCTCTTCCTCATTCTTCCTCATTGTCACTCATTATTTAATATTTACCATGTTAAGCATGTCTTGTCAAATGTGTTACTTTACCTTTACTTGATTAATTGTTTTTC
Organism: Anolis apletophallus; assembly: GCA_030556195.1. Taxonomy (NCBI): domain Eukaryota; kingdom Metazoa; phylum Chordata; class Lepidosauria; order Squamata; family Anolidae; genus Anolis; species Anolis apletophallus. The sequence goes on along the minus strand of JARBWK010000003.1, from coordinate 114,007,243 downwards.
TTTTTAAAAGCACTTGAACAGAAATGTTCAGAAATCCCTTAAAATGATTTCCCCAATGCAATGTTTACTTTAGGAGTAACCTAGACTTTAAAAAAGTAAAGATGTTACTTATTAAAGATGGCATTATAGCCTTATCACATGACAAAGAAAACAACAACAAAAAGCAATGCAACTTTCTTCCACCTGTAAAATGTAGTTAAGGATGCAACCCCAATCCCTTCCCAAAACCCCACGGAAAAGCCCTAAAATGGTGAGGAACTTACCAGGCTGCCACTAAGCCTTGGAGGATACTTCCTGGAATATACCATTACACATGAGAAAGTGAGGGAGGGGGAAAATTGCCATAGCTCAATGCTATGGAATCCTGGGAGTTGTAGTTTGGTAAGCTACCTGTACTGCCCCCACACTATGTTAACTACTTGGAAGGTGAACTGGCTGAGCAGGGAACAGATTGGAGACTATATAGTTGAATCAAACAGGAATTTATTAACTGACAAGAATTGTAGACTTTTTTTCCTCCAGAGTCTCACTACCAAGTCTTTTTGAGGAGAGGTAAAGTCTTTGAGAAATAGACACAGTTCTATCTGGCTGAACTGAGGCTCTTGAATCTTTATTTCTTCTAAGGTTGGATCCAGACTGGACTTTATCCCAGAAGCATCCACGTTAAACTAATGTGGATGTTTCTGGGGGCCTGTCCATACCCATGTCAAGAGAATGTCCGGAGGCCCTCCCACGTCCCCCCAAGCCCCTCAGAAAACTAAGAAAAACTCAATGCATGTTGTAGCTCAGCCAGCTGAGGATGATGATGAGGGGTTTGGAGCTGCACGGACTGCGGGGCCTGATGCTTCTGGAGGTGTTCAGACAGAGGGGATTCCCCGGTTGGGAGAATGGAGGGGGATTTGGTTGATTCTCTGTGTGAAAACGAAACTGTTTTAGAAGCCGGCAGACAGAGAAGTGAGGAAGGGAGGTTGGACAGAGAATCAAGGCTGCTTCTGCGGAGGAAGATTTCCAGGTGTAAGCCAGGCCATGGGAAAGCGGGGCTGAGAGAGACTACTCAAGGCTGAAGGAATGGTTAGGTTGCTTACCTGTAACCGTGTTTCTTCGAGTGTAGGTCTGTGAAATTCACACAAGTGGGTTTACTCCCACGCATGCGCCAGAATCTCGGACATACTAGCTAAAATTAAAGATTTACATAGGCCACTCCCCGCCCCCCCTCACCCCCAGAGTGAGCTACCTCCTTAGTTCCTTGCCGCCAGACAGCAGCAGAACGAGGCATGACAAGAGGGGAGGACGGGTGGGTTCCGTGTGAATTTCACAGACCTACACTCGAAGAAACACGGTTACAGGTAAGCAACCTAACCTTCTTCTTCGTGTGGTCTGTGAAATGCACACAAGTGGGTGACTTAACAAGCTTATGTACCTTGGAGGCGGGTCATGCCACACAGGAAAACAGGACGGCTCTGCCAAAGGATGCATCCTTCTTTGCGAGAACGTCGAGCTTGTAATGGGCTGCAAACGTCGAGGGGTTCACCCAGGTAGCAGCCTTGCAAATTTGATCAACAGAAACACCCCGCAAAAACGCTTGGGATGTTGAAACTGCCCTTGTGGAATGGGCTTTAACACCAACAGGTAATTCCTTATGGGCTAACTGATAGGCCAATCGGATTGCCAGGACTATCCAAGAAGCCAAACGCTGAGAGGTAAGGGGAAGTCCTAGGAAATCCTCTATATTTAAGAAACAACTTAGGGGATTTTCTATAGGAGGCTGTCCTATGCAAATAGAAGGACAAAGCCCTTTTAACATCAAGGGAGTGGAGAGCAATCTCCAGGGGAGATGAAGGGTTAGGGAAAAAGGCTGGAAGGACAATGTCCTGAGTCATATGGAAATGAGAAACTACTTTAGGAAAGAAAGTGACATCCGTCCGGAGGACCACTTTGTCTTCATGAAAACGAATGAACGGGGGATCAGAACGGAGTGCTGTGATTTCACTGGCCCTTCTGGCCGAGGTGATGGCCACGAGAAAGGCCGTTTTCCAGGACAGGTGGGAAATATGACATGTTGACATGGGTTCAAATGGGGGTTTAGAGAGTTGGGAGAGGACCAGCTCCAAACTCCAAGATGGAGGAGGAGGAGAAATGGGTGGAAATGACTTTTTGTATCCCTGTAGAAACATGCCCACTAGGGGATCTTGAAAAAGGGACGGAACGCCAATTTTTTTCCTGTACCAGGAGAGGGATGCTAAGTAGCATTTGATGGACGAAAGGGAGAACCCTTTAGTGGAAAGGTCAATAAGGAAATCTAACACCACAGAAGTAGGAGCCGACTGTGGCAAATGGCCAAGTGGTTGAACAAATTTACGGAATTTATTCCACTTGTAGGTGTATGCCTTCCTGGTGGATACCTTTTGAGCTGCCTGAATTATGAGGCGGACAGGGTCGGAGAGGTGGGAGAGGGCCTGATCCTCCACGCTGTAAGGTGGAGAGATGGAAGGTCCGGGTGTAGAATGAGCCCCTGTTGAAGGGATAGAAGGTCGGGATCTGAGGGAAGACGGAGGAAGTCTCCCTGGGAGGCCTGGAGAAGGGGCGTGAACCATGGCTGACGGGGCCACCACGGGGCTATCAGGATGCAATCTGAGTTGTCGGAAAGGAGTTTCGTGACCACCCTGGGTAGGAGTGGAAGGGGAGGGGAGGGGAGGCATAAAGGAGGCCCGGGGACCACTGGTAGAGAAATGTGTCTCCTAGACAGTCTGGGGATGCAAGAGGGTGGAGTCTCGTGCAATATTTGAGGCAGTGAGTGTTGAGGTGTGAGGCAAAGAGATCTATCTGAGGAGTATTCCAGCGTTCGATCAGTAAGAGAAAGTGGCGGATGTTGAGCTGCCACTCGTGAGTGGTGGACAGAGTCCTGCTCAGCGAGTCAGCCAGAGTGTTCTGTAGGCCTGGAAGGTGGACAGCTAGGAGGAAAGTGTCGTGGTGGATGCACCATTCCCATATCCAGAGGGATATGGAGAGGAGAGTGGGGGAGCGGGTGCCCCCTTGTTTGTTGATGTAATATTTTACTGAGGTGTTGTCCGTGAGGACTTGGATGGTGTGGTTTGAGACTAGGGTCACAAATGACCGGAGGGCTTTCTCCACTGCTATGAGTTCTAGGGTGTTGATGTGGAGCCTCCTTTCAGAGGGAGACCAGCGACCACTGATGGTCAGGTCTTGGAGGTGAGCGCCCCACCCTGTGGAGGACGTGTCTGTCGTTAGAGACAGAGACGGCTGAGGAGGAGAGAAGGGAAGGCCCGAGCACACATTGGACCTGTTTGTCCACCATGAGAGGGACTGTAGGACGTGGCTGGGGGGGGGGGGTGGAAGATCATGGTCTGGCTGTCCAGACCTGGCTGGAACACAGAGAGGAACCATGCTTGGAGGGGGCGGAGGCGGGCGAACGCGGTAATGTTCGTGGTGGAAGCCATATGGCCAAGGATAGATTGAACAGCCCAGGCAGAACACTGGTGGGTGGTTTGCATGACCCGGATAGAGTGGCATAAATTGAGGAAGCGATCCTCCGGGAGCTAGGCCCTCTGGGATACGGAGTCTATTACTGCACCTATGAACTGCACCATCCGGGAAGGTGAGAGGTGAGATTTTTCTTGGTTGACAACAAGTCCCAGGCTCTGTAAAAGAGATAAGGCATAATTGAGATCAGATGACAATTGGTCACATGACCCAGAGCAGAAAAGCCAGTCATCCAGATAAGGGAACACGGTGATGCCCTGCTGGCGAAGGTGGGAGGCGATGACCGCCATACACTTAGTAAAAGTCCTTGGGGCCGTGGAGAGGCCGAAGGGAAGGACATTAAAAGAATATGGAGTATCGTCCACCATGAAGGTGAGGTACTTCCTGTGGGACTGTCTAATTGAAATATGGAAGTAGGCGTCTTTAAGGTCAACAGTAGCCATCCAGGCTCCCTTCGGAATGAAAGGGAGGATGGAGGGGAGAGTGACCATCCTAAATTTGCGTGGTTTGATGAATTGGTTAATTTCCCGGAGGTCCAAAATGGGCCGGAGACCACCATCCCTTTTATCCACAAGGAAATATCTGGAAAAAAAGCAAAATTGAAGTTGGTGGGATGGGGTAGGGGAAATGGCTCCCTTAGAAAGGAGAGAGTCAATTTCTTTTAGTAAGGCAGGGGAAGTCTGGGTAGAGAGAGGTTTCCCTGGGGGTGGGAGGGAATTGAACTCTATAGCATAACCTCGGTGAACAATATCCAAAACCCACCTATCAGTGGTGATGGACTGCCAAACTGAGAGGAAAGGCCGAAGCCTATCGAGGAACAGGCTAGAAGCGGCGCTTTCTATTGTCTGAGGATCTACCACCTCGATACTGACCCCTGAATGGAACACCTGGACGCTTGTATCCCTGTGAAGGGAACTGCGGTCGCTGTCCTCCTCTATACGGAGCGGAGTTGTAGTATCCGCGAAAGGACTGATGGTAGTAGTAGGGACGCCAACGCTGCCTATAGGGTTGATAGGGTTGATTGGACTGTTGGCCATATTTGTTTAACGTTTGTTTCATTTTGTGAGAGTGTTCCAATTGAGAGTCTGTTTCAGGGTTGAACAGGCCAGCTTCATCCATAGGCAGATTTTCTATCAATGAGCGTTGATTGGACGACAATGCTGCGGATCTCAACCAAGCATGTCTCCTAAGGGCAACTGACCCAGCGATCAGTTTGCCTGAGGTATCTGCCCCATGTTTGGCCAAGTCCTTTTGTAGGGTGGCCAGAGTGAGGGCTTCTTGGTGAAAGGCCTTGGCCATGGGTTGATCAGATGCAGGAAGTAGGTCTAGATATGGGCCTATCTTGTTCCACAGGTATGATTGATAGATGCTCATATAAACACCATAATGTGCCATTCTGCCTGAAAGGCATGCTGAGGCATAAAAAATTTTGGCCATAGCATCGAGCTTTCTACCTTCTTTATCAGAAGGAGCAGCTTGGTTATTTTGAATTGGCTTAGGCTGAGCATCGGTCACAATCGAATTAACTTTCGGAAGTCTGGCCAACCAGGGAGTGGTGGACAGGTCAATCCGATAGAGGTTTTCTGCCCGCTTGGACGTGCTCGGGACGGAAGCCGGGGCAACCCCAGAAATTTTTAGAAGTTTGACTAAATAAGGTATAGTGGACAAAATGGTAGACTGCTGTGTTTGTTGTTCAGCAGAAGTAAAATAAGGGTCTTGGACCACATCCTCAGATTGAGGGGGCTGTATGCCAAGGGATCTGGCCAGCCTGATTAACAGTGCAGAATTTTTTTTGTATTCTTCTGCCTGCTGAGGATCAGCCTCAGGCTCAGGCAAGGGAGGAATAGGAGTCACATCTGAAGAAGACTCCAGATCTGCATCATTATCTGGGAGGTGGGGGGTGTGGGCTGGAGGCGCAACTGGAGGAGCAGGGACTTGAGCGGGAGGGGCTGGGAGGGCTGGAGGAGGAGGAGGGGGTGCCACGGATTGCGGGGGATAGGAGGGGGGGGGCACGGATACCGGTATGGATCCGAGGAATGGAAGGGTTCAGGAGGATAATAATGTTGGTAATAAGGGAAGGGGGGATAAGGAGGAGGGTAGCCAAAGGGATACCCATAAGGTGGGTCCCAGGGATGGCCTCGGTCACCGGACGCCTCCTTAAGCGGGCTCTGGGACCTAGAACGAGGGAATTCAACTGAAGAGCGTCACGCAGCTGCGCAGCGCTGAGAAGACGAGCACGCATTTGCGCGCAACGGCAGGAAACGCGAAGCGCTCGGTTGCCGGGGAGAAGAGGGAGACCGTGTGGTGCTGGCCTCCTCCTGGAGCACAGCTTCGGTCTCCAGAGAAGGGGAGAGTGGGGGCGCCTGAGCGGAGGAGGAGAAGGAGGTGAGGAAGATCAGGCTCGGAGCCCGAGGACAGGAGGTGAATTGGGAGGAGTTGGGGGGATTTTCCACTCCTAAAGTCCCATCTTCATCGCCCTCAAAGAGTTACAGCGTCTCTGCTGCTAACAGGGGCATGCAAGGACTGGAGGCGCAGGGCCGGCCAGGAGCCTTGGTTGCTTTTGTGCCACAGCCTCTTTTGATTTGTCTGTGGATCTGAGGGGAGGTTTAGAGGCTGTTTGGTTCTTTTTCGGAGTGGCTCAATGGCAGAGTCAGAGGCCAACTCACGAATGGCACTATCAGTCGAAGCACTGAGAGGAGTGGGACTTTGAGGGATAGCAGGCAGGGATGGCTGGCTCATGGAATGAGAGAGCCCAGTCCCTGTGGAAGTAATAGACTGCTCGAAAAGAGCAGCTTTAAGCCTGGAGTCTCTGCTCTTAAGAGCTCTAGAGGAAAAAGACCTGCAGATTTTGCAGGTCTGGGGAATATGAGATTCCCCCAAACAGAGGAGACATTTAGCATGTTTATCCTCTTGAGGCAAAGTTGCTCCACAATCGGAGCACTTTTTAAAAGGAAGGGAAGACATCTTATCTGATAGTCGAGGCAATCCGTGGACTTAGCAAGGAGCTAGCAGTCTGAGATCCTTTCGCTGGCTAGGCGGAAAAGGAACTAAGGAGGTAGCTCACTCTGGGGTTGAGGGGGGGCAGGGAGTGGGAGGGGCCTATGTAAATCTTTAATTTTAGCTAGTATGTCCGAGATTCTGGCGCATGCGCGGGAGTAAACCCACTTGTGTGCATTTCACAGACCACACGAAGAAGAAGCTTTCATGCATTGCTGTCCTTAATTAGGGAAAGAACAGCTTTCAGTTCTCAGATTAAGCAACATAGCAAATAGAGCAAGAAGCTTCTACCTTGTTCCTCGTTTCAAGCCATGTCCTGGTCAAGTTTTGCTATCAGTCTTGGGATTTTACCATGGAGTCAAGCTCATGTATTGTTCTTTGATTCCTGGACTACTGAAGTTGATGTTGTATTCCTTGTCTTTTGGATTAATCAAGATCATGATGATTCCCTGCACCTTGGATTAATGTTCATGCTTTAACCTTTGCATTCGGGATTTATCTCTGGCATTTGGGACTTCTTTTATCTTACATATTTGTTTTTTAAACTCTTTTACTGTATGTGCTTTTCCAATAAACAGTTTATTACTATGCTTGGCTTCCTGGTGAGTGCTTGAGCAAGGTGAACCCTAGCTGAGCTGCAACAATTAGAAGCCTCGGCTGGCTTTCCCGGCATGTAGAAATAATGCACCAGGAGAGCAGGGGGGAGCAATTTTCCTCCCTCTCCCCTCCTCTCCTGGTGCATAATTTCTATGTGCCAGGAGAGTCAGCCGAGGCTTCTAATGGAGACCACATAAGTTTTTCTTAGTTTTCTAAGGGGTCTGGGGCTTTCGGGGAGGGGTGGGTATTCTGCTGTCCAGACCCAGATATAGTGGATTTATCCTACACCTTCCAAGAAGAGGGAGAATAAATTCACTATCAAATTAATTTGCTGAAAACCAGGGTTTTCCTGGTTTGTAGTGAATTAATGCAGGACTGTCCAGAATTTTGTCTGGACAGCCCCTCCTTTATTGCAGGAGTAACCTCAATAAAGGCCCTGTCTGGGCGGGTCCTTAGTGTCTCTTTCTAGTGTGGCATACAACTGTCGCTAAGATGGTCTCAATATGTAACTCTGACTGGACTTGAATACAACTCATGCCTCTCGGACTGGACATGCTATTTTGTAGACTTTCCAGCCTTCCTCTCTCTTCACCTTCCAGTCATGAAAAAGCAGACTTTTCCAAGAACCAAAAGTGCCTTGCCTGAGGCTCCACCCCTGAAGAGATTCCTAAATGGTCAGGGCAAGCAAGGCTTTAAAGGGAAATAGGCTATCGACACTGCCCCCCTCCCCCAACAGATCTATACATACAATGCTAATACTTTCTAACTAGAAAAGAGGCTGAAACAGGGTGAAACAATGAGAGTTCTTGTGGACATACAACATTCCCGTCTAAAATATCAATAAGTTTTACCACTTATTTTTGTAACAAATTAATAACTAATCTAATACAGCATATCAACTAATCTAATAAATGTCTCAAAGACCAACATGGGCTTTTCTTGCATTGTTTCTTTGAATGGAACGCTGGAGTCAAATACCACTATGACTTGGTTGGGTTTCTGTGCATGGTCCTAAGAGTGGTAAATAGCAACATTCTTGGTGTTTTCCGATGTCAGGAGCTCTCTCTGAGTAAGTTTTGACACTGTTCTTTGTCTTTTCTCAGGTCTTGAATTTTCATATTGAGCACGGAGACAAGGATTTTATGTTTATCTTTATTGTTAGCCTTTTTGTTATGCAACTGCAGGAGCTGAGTTTGTAAGTCAATATTCTTTTTTTGCAGCATTTTTAATTTGGTCTCCAGTGGCAACTGACCTGGCTCCCAATTAGCTGTTTGTTTTCTTTATCAACTTTATTGAAGTCCTTCCACAATTGGGGCTTATCTTTCCTCAGAGACTTGACCAGTTGTTTCATTTTTCTGTGCTCTAGGAGTTCGGCATTCAGGTTCCCTATTTGTTTAGCTTGGCGGTCACACTCTTGCTGCTACTCTTCCTGGTTCCATGTCCGGCTCTGTCATCTTTCTGGCATGAGATTCATGCAATAGATGTGGACATATGAAGTTACTAGGCATGGTTAGGTTCTTCGTAATCTATATATATAAAGGAGGACCTGTCATCGAACGACTGCCATAGACAGAGAAACCATCCAAGGCAGAGACACCAAACTTGGCAACAAAAATAGGCCTCAGGCATGGAAGGTTTTTAGCAAAGAAACTCCCTCCCAAAACCTAGAAGGCCCCCAAAACAACGATACAAAAAAACTACATTTCCCCAGCGTCCTCTGCGGCCGCCAGCGAATCCCATTGGCCAACATCGGGCCACACAAAATGACGGAAGGTTGAGTTCCCATAGTAACGGTGGGCAGAGCCAGCCAAGGCTAGGTTAGAATGCTGAGTGAATTGAATTTAGTCAGTTGGTGTTTGTGGGTTAAACTGTCAAGACCAAGCTCTAGGAGGGAGCAGGTTCTTAGTGGCAGTCGGAGTTTGGAACTGTAGTTCTGATAGATTGTGCTTTACAAACAGCACACCCACAACATGACAGCCACACAACCCGCGATGCCTACCTCTACAGAGCCACAACACAACAGACACACAACACACACAACACATACATACCACTGCTAAACAGAAACCTACACAGTACAACCAATAACACACCCCACCTACACACCGTACAGTACATCCACACCACACTACCACTGTACACTCACAACAACAAACTACACACTCAACACCACAAACTCTTCTCCAAGCACCATCCCACCCACACACCACCAATCCTCCACTTTACAAACACCACACCCACAACATGACAGCCACACAACTCGCGATGCCTACCTCTACAGACCCACAACACAACAGACACACAACACACACAATGCATACATACCACTGCTAAACAGAAACCTACACAGTACAACCAACTAACACACCCGACATAAACACTGTACATCCACACCACACTACCACTGTACACTCACAACAACAAACTACACACTCAACACCACAAACTCTTCTCCAAGCACCATCCCACCCACACACCACCAATCATCCACTTTACAAACAACACACCCACCCACAACATGACAGCCACACAACTCAATGATACATACCACTCTACAGACCCACAACACAACAGACATCCACAACACACACAATGCATATATACCACTGCTAAACATCCCACCCACACAAACCTACACAGTACAACCAACTAACACAGGAGGACATAACAACTACCAGGAGGACATAACCACTAACACAAATACCAGGGGCACACAAAGGGTCACCAGGGCACCACTGACAAACACATACCGCCGGAATAACACAAATTTGCAAAACCCACAAAAAACAATCCTGCAACACAAAAACACACCCCAACCAAAATTCACAACAAACATCACTGGCAAAAGCAACACCCCCTCCACATCACAACCAGCACACAGCCAGACTGAGACAACTATGTCACCACAACACACACAAAATACACCCCACAAATACCTGACAACTTCCCCAACACAAAACGCAGGACTGCACTCACTACTCATCACCACACACACATCCCAGGCACAATACTCCAGCAATTCCTACCCACACACACAACACAACTTCCTATCACAAGCCATCCCCCCAACCTTACGGGACCCAGCACACACAACACCTACCACCACCACAAACAAAAACCAACTCCACCTATACTCCAACCACAACACAACACTGCACTGATACTCTACAAACACGCACAAACACCCAAAACATGACCCCATCAAGACCATAAGTAACATCAACTTAGAACCCTTACATGCTCAGACTTTCTCGCATCTCCTAAATAGGGCACAGCAACGCATGCCGGGTACAGCTAGTCTATATATATAAAGGAGAATCCGTCAGAAGACTGCCATAGGCAGAGAAACCTTCCAAGGCAGAGACACCAAACTTGGCAACAAAAATAGGCCTCAGGCAAGGAAGGTTTTTAGCAAAGAAACTTCCCCCCCCAAAAACCTAGAAGGCCCCTAAAATAACGATGAAAAAAACCTACATTTCCCAGCATCCTCCGCGGCCGCCAGCGAATCCCATTGGCCGACATCGGCCCACACAAAATGCTAGCACTGCTTCCCAGCAGAGGCCACGCCCCCTGCCATACCCACAACCACTCCACCCCCTTCCCCCGGCCTGGCCCTGCCCCTGCCATCCCCACAACCACTCCACCTCTTCCCCTGGCCTGGCCCCGCCCCTGCCATCCCCAAAACCACTCCACCCCCTTCCCCCAGCCTGGCCCCCCCCCCACCCCCTGCGCGTGACAATAACTGCCGCCAAAACAAATCACCTCAGGACAGCATCCCACACACCACAGCAGGTCGGACTGCCAAGGTCATGCAGTGCCAAAAGGACAGGCTCCTTCAGCCTCGCCCGCTATCACCCCCTTGGGGCCTTGGCCACTTGACCTCCCTGGATAAACCACACAGTGACGAAGGTACAACAGGTTTTATTGATTATAGGTAAGTATAGGTAAAGAGTTGGAGGCAATCCTTGCGGTGCCCCAACTAGCAGCAAACAGGAATCAGCAAGGCAAGGGTGCTCCACAGTATGATGGAGCACAAGCGGCAAATGTGGAATCAAGCCGGATGCAAAGTCTCTATGAATCCCAGCTGAGGCAAAGAGGCTGGGATGCGTGGGTTAAAATGCAAAGAGTTCAAAAGGTAAAAGCGTCTTTCAACAGGAACTCCTGCCATTGCAATTAGGCAGGGAAGGTTGGTTTAAGCACAGGGTCTTGAAAGGGATCTCTGCCGCACCAACAAGGCAGGGATGCTTGAATCAGAAGCAAAGAGTCCAATACTGCAATGGTCCTTCTGGATCCAAAAGCAGAAGCTAGAAATACTTCCAGGATTCAAAGCAAAGATTTCAATAGCTGGCAAGATCTTTCAGGAATCAAACTCAGGACCTCAACGACAACTGGAGCAGGGATGGGAGCAGGGTCAAGCCAGCCTGGAGCAGGCTGGCTGGCACAGCTTGTAGGAAGGCCCGCTTGGCCTTCCTCGCAGGATCTTCACTCAAGTGTGATGTTGGTACAAGACGAAGACTTGGGGGTTCGCAGAACAGATATAGGGTTTCACAGTTGCATCGGACGTCAAAAGCTAAGATTGATGATCCCTCGAATGTTTTGGGAACTCAATGCCTTTGGAATGTGGCTCCTTGTTAGCAAATGCCATCTGGGCCGGGGAGTTAGGCTTTCTACTCCCGCGGCCCGCTTTCACTATCAAGGAGTTAGTGAAGGTACGACCTTGAAGGCCTGTTAGCTTACATCCCTAGATCTTCACTTGGGAAAGGATTGGGGCCCAAGCAGGGTTAACAGCTAAGCAAGTTGGATTAGAAAATGCACTCTGGTTTCCTAGACTGAAACACAGCTCAAGCAAAAGCGATGCCTGAGGTCCTTGGTTAAAACTGTACCCAAGCAAAAGTGATGCCTGAGGCCTTTGAGGTGTGACACCCACACTGGCCAAACCACAAAAACTAACCACTGGTAATCACCACAAACCACTGACCACGGTATGACCAGGCACACAATCACAACAACAAAATCAACAAAAAACACCACACACTCCTCCAGACACTACAACTCTCACAACCACACCCGAGAAACACAATCCAAAAGACCAAGCCAGCACAAAATACCACAAACGCCAATATGCAGAAGATACACAACTATGTGCACAGAGCACATACATACCACTCACAGGACAAAAGACACCCACAACAAAAGACACTTAACAAACACCACACCCACAACATGACAGCCACACAACTCACGATACTTACCTCTAGAGACCCACAACACAACAGACACACAACACACACAACGCATACATACCACTACATACACACCACACTACCACTGTACACTGACAACAAGAAACTACACGCTCAACACCACAAACTCTTCTCCAAGCACCATCCCAAACACACACCACCAACCCTCCACTTTACAAACACCACACCCACAACATGACAGCCACACAACTCGTGATGCCTACCTCTACAGACCCACAACACAACAGACACACAACACACACAACGCATACATACCACTGCTAAACAGAAACCTACACAGTACAACCAACTAACACACCCCACATAAACACCGTACATCCACACCACACTACCACTGTACACTCACAACAACAAACTACACACTCAACACCACACACTCTTCTCCAAGCACCATCCCAAACACACACCACCAATCCTCCACTTTACAAACACCACCCCCACAACATGACAGCCACACAACTCGCAATGCCTACCTCTACAGACCCACTACACAACTCATACACAACACACACAACGCATACATACCACTGCTAAACAGAAACCTGCACAGTACAACCAACTAACACACCCCACATACACACCGTACATCCACACCACACTACCACTGCACACTCACAACAACAAACTACACACTCAACACCACACACTCTTCTCCAAGCACCATCCCAAACACACACCACCAATCCTCCAATTTACAAACACCACACCCATAACATGACAGCCACACAACTCGTGATGCCTACCTCTACAGACCCACAACACAACTCACACACAACACACACACAACGCATACATACCACTGCTAAACAGAAACCTGCACAGTACAACCAACTAACACACCCCACATACACACCGTACATCCACACCACACTACCACTGCACACTCACAACAACAAACTAAACACTCGACACCACAAACTCTTTTCCAACCACCATCCCAACCACACACCACCAACTCCACAGGACTTCAACATCCCACCCATCAGAACAACCCACAATGACACAGTCATGACCCGACAAAGACCGTAAGTAACATCATTTCCAACCCTTACATACTCAGACTTTCCCACATCTCCTAAATAGGGCACAGCAACGCGTGCCGGGTACAGCTAGTTCAGAATGAATTTGGAAAGATTTCCTTTTTGAAGTGATTTCGAAGGTTTTAAGGAAACGGGAAATCCCTTTGCCCTTCTGAAACTTTTTCCACCATTTCTCTTATGAATCAGTAAGTGAGTCAGAAATGATTCAGCTTTTCAAACCAGTGTGGATGGATTCCCTTCGTTTCCTTTCCCTCCCACATTAGTCCTGGGCGAGAGAAGCAGTTTAAACCACTGTGGATGGATCTCCTTCAGTTTCCTTTCTCTCCCTGTCAATCCTGGGCGAGAGAAGCAGTTTAACCCAGTGTGGATGGATGCATTCTTCATCAGAGAAGGCTAAAAATCTTGTAAATCTACAATTTCAAACTGCACTGGTTGTACAGTGTAGATACATCTTCAGTCTTCTTTTCCCCAAGCTAAGCATACCAATGTTTCTAAATAACTACTCATAGCAACAACAATTCTTTATTGATTAGTCCATTTTGACCATATCAAAACATACAAAACATACACACTTACCCGGAGGATCTCTGTCAGATCTGGTCGCCAGATGGGATAGTGTGCTCTCTAGGGCCATTGATCAGATCGCCCCAAGGCGCCCTTCGCCTCAAGGAAAACCTGCTCTCCATGGTTTACAACACACCTGAAGCAGATAAAACATCGGAGGAAGCAACTCGAGTGTTCCTGGCGACGAAAGCCGAGCGTGGAAACCAGAGCCGCCTATAGAGCCCAGCACAGGCTATATGAACTCGAGATCAAAAAGGCGAAGAGATCCCATAACGCAGCCCAGATTTCTGCTGCGGGCTCCCACTCGGGCGCAGATTTTCAAAGTTGTCCGGAGTCTCCTCGCCCCCCCCCCACAAAGGGAACCTAACAACTCGGCGTTAACAGCTGACGACTTCCAAAGACACTTCATTGGAAAAATCGCGGCCCTTCGGAAGGACTTACCATCGATCCCCGAGGAAGACGGCCTGAGGTCCCAGCTCCCCATCCGGGCAACCGGACAGCGTCTCTCAGAGTTCAGCCCCCTAACAACGGAGGAGGTGAGAAAGCTGGTGACCGGGCGAGAGCGACGACCTGCCCAACGGATCCCTGCCCATCACATCTAATCAAGTCCAATACTGACATCTTGTCCGGTGCTCTGAGGGACCTGGTGAATCTCTCTCTTGAAACAAGTGCCTTTCCGGACTCCCTGAAAGAGGCGAGAGTCACCCCCCTCTTGAAAAAGACATCGCTTGACCCCGAGGTTCCTGCTAACTACCGCCCGGTTGCCAACTTACCCTTCCTGGGCAAGCTCCTTGAACGAGCAGTAGAAAGCCAAATTCGGTCTTCTTAGATCAATCCGGGGCTTGGACCCGTCCCAGTCGGGCTTCCGCGGGCCACGGAGTGGAGTCCGTTCGTGGCAATCACTGATGACATCCGTCGACAACTGGATCGGGGAGGCTCGGCAATCCTAGTCCTCTTGGACCTTACGGCGGCCTTTGATACCGTCGACCACGACCTGCTTCTCCATCGCCTGGCGGCCTCCGGGATCCAAGACAGAGCTCTGGCCTGGCTGGAATCGTTCCTGCGAGGCCGCTCGCAGCGGGTCGAGTGGCAGGGTCAAGTCTCTTTGAAAAACGAATTGGAGTGTGGAGTTCCTCAGGGTGCCATTCTATCTCCCACCCTCTTTAATATCTACATCCAGCCCCTGGCTAATATTGCTAGGAGCCATGGGTTCTCCTGCTACCAATACGCAGACGACACGCAGCTGCTCTTGAAGCTTGACCCAGGGTCATCATCAGTACCGGACAGTTTCAGCCTAGGATTGAGGGCGGTGACGAGCTGGCTCAGGGCATATAGACTCAAGATCAACCCGGCTAAAACGGAGATCCTCTGGCCGGGTCGTCCCGACCCGGCCCACCACTTCCACTCTTCGAGGGCGAGTCCCTGGCTCCAGCCCCGGCGGTGAAAAGCCTGGGAGTGATCCTAGACGAAAATCTCACGATGGAGGCCCAGATCCAGGCTGCAGCTAAGGGCGCCTTTTTCCATCTCCGTGGGGCCCGTCGGCTGGCTCCCTACCTTCCACCAGAGGCCTTGAGAACAGTGGTCCATGCCACTGTCGTCTCACGCCCGACTACTGCAACGCCCTATATGTGGGCCTCCACCAGACAACAACTAAGAGGCTGAAACGTATCCATAACGCCGCAGCCAGACTCATTACTGGGTCATCAGTGAGGGATCACATTTCCCCCATTCTTAAAGAACTTCACTGGCTGCCCCTAGAGTTCAGAGCCCTTTACAAACTCCTGGTGCTCACCTTTAAAGCCCGGCACAACATTGGGCCTTCCTATCTGAGTGACCGGCTGACGGCCCAATGCAGCGAGAGGCCAGCACGCTCCATCAACGGTGACCGCCTGACTACCCCTGGAGTGCGGGAGGCTAGACTGGCGGAAACTCGGCGGAGAGCCTTCTCCGTCGCGGCCCCTTCGACTTGGAACTCACTGCCGCCCACCCTCAGAGCCTCTCCGACTCTATCTGGATTCCGGCCAGCCTTGAAGACCTGGCTCTTCCGCCTAGCGTTCGGGACTGGCTCGGTACCCTGGACTACCTGAGCCACCCCTCCTGTTCATATTCCATGTTTTTAAACTGTTGTACATTGTTCACCCTAGGGTTTTAACTGTTGTAAGTCGCCCGGAGCACCGCCGGTGGAGGGCGACTCACAAATATTAAAGTATTATTATTATTATTATTATTATATATACAATGAATGCATATATGAGTACAAAGCATACCGACCTACTGTCCTGTCAACCCACTCCCACTCCTAACTGCAGAGTTTTTATGTTTGTTTAAAAGATTGCAAAATTAAAAGATCAAAAATAATTATTTCCTTGGAATAAAATTTGAGCGGGGGCAAGGGTAAGTAAAACTAGCGGCATATCCATGTTAAATTTTTAATTTTTAATTTTGTTGATGGCAGTAATATCACAGCTCTCTGCTTCCATCTTTTCGTGGATGGCCAGTGCTTTTTGTGTAAAAAGGGTCAGTTTTAGAATAGAATTTTTATCTGAACTCTGTAGGAGAATGTGCAATTTCTCCTTATTCTCTAGATGAGTATGATTCTCCAGCAGAGACTCTAGATAGTAAAGTCGAATACTGTTGTAGTAGGGACATTTTAAGAAAAAATGTTCAGGATTCTCCACTTCTTCCCACGACATCCACAGGTTC
Organism: Anolis apletophallus; assembly: GCA_030556195.1. NCBI lineage: Eukaryota > Metazoa > Chordata > Lepidosauria > Squamata > Anolidae > Anolis > Anolis apletophallus. The sequence goes on along the minus strand of JARBWK010000003.1, from coordinate 113,990,577 downwards.
TCTTCATATAGGGATTTTCTTATGTTGTCCCAACTTGGACTTAATGTAGAGCAGCTCGAATCTAGCCCTGGTAAAAAGTTTTCTAATATATAATGGTAGCATGAAGGAAAGATAAGATTCTATGCTCATGTTAAATTTAAATTTAGCCAGGTATGGAGTGGCTCTAGCTTGTGCTATGACCATTAGATCATTTTGTGCAGCAATGTCAAGAGCTCTTTGGTATACAATTGAACACACTTTTGCCCCAAGATTTATTAACTCGTGGATTGCAAAACCTAGCCTACTGGCCAAGTCTGCTCAGCCATGATTACCACTCTGTAGTTTTCTTGTTCTTATAGGCATATGGCTGGTAATCTGTGTGGTTGCATTTGGCTTGTTTTGTACCACCAATTGATCGGCCTCTTCAGGATTACAGTGGAAATTGGAGGTACTCCCATCTCTGCTCTTACTGCAGCTGACAGGGATGAGCCAATTTTCAGGTGGTGAAGTTGGAATCTTTCTACCATTGAAAGATCTTGCTTACCCCATATTTCAGCTCCGTACAAGGAACTACTCGTAGGGTTTGGTTTTCTTTCTTTCTTTCTTTCTTTTTCTTTTTTTTTTTACCATGGTGGGTTCTCTCCAGCTTGTTAATGTCCTTGAATGGTGCTGCCTAGAATGGGATACTGGGGGAGTTCACTTTAAAAGGTTTTTGTGTTTTTTGTGCATTTTGTGCTATATGCATTTTATGCCATTTTGTATAATGAACTGAGGAATGTTGGGCTTCCAGGTGTTTTGAACGAAATGCCCTACAGTGTCTCAACACTGCTCATGCTTGGTGGGGCTGATAAGTGTTGTAACCTGAAACATCTGGAAGGTGAATGGTGCTCTGGTGGTGGGTTAGACGGTTTTGTCTGATACAAACAAGACTGTATGACTAGGTGCCCCATGCTAAAATTGCCCTTTGCTGGTAATGTATTTATTTATTTATTTATTTATTTTGGGATTTTACCCCGCTCTTCTCAACCCCCAAGGGGGGACTCAGAGCGGCTTACAGTACGGCACAATTCGATGCCCACATAATAACAGTATAAACCCCAAAACACTTCAACAATTAAAATACATTAAAAATACATTAAAATACAACTACATTAGCACCATACACATTCACTCTGGATTAAAACAATGTTCTGTCCATAAAAACATTGGCCATAATCACCCACTTTCATTAAAAACCAATCTAAAATGCTGCCTTGTGCTGGTGTACGAATGCCTGGTCCCACAGCCAGGATTTTACTTTTTTCCTGAAGGCCAGGAGGGATGTGGTGGATCGTACATCAATAGGAAGCGCATTCCACAGGCGGGGAGCCACCACCGAGATGGCCCTATCCCTCGTCCCCACCAGCCTCATCTGAGACGTAGGCGGGAGCGAGAGCAGGGCCTCCCTGGCACAAAGCTCTACAGTCATGACCTTGTGCTCATGTCAATGACTACAACTGGTATGTTGTTCATGGCATCTCAGCATATTGACCTGCAGTAGCCGCAGCATGCAAAATGCACTCAGAAATATTTTCTACAATGCTCCAGTTGGCCGCAATGGATAAGAGGACAAAGCTCTATATAGATCTCTGCTGATTTCAACGTAGCTAATATTGTTGAACTAGAAGAGGGTTGTGGAGTGATCTAGGGAGCAAAGTGTTGTTATTTATAGTAGCAGGAAATTGGCTCTTTATAAGCTTTTGTTCCTTACGATTCCCACCGGGTTGAGTTCAGCCGAGTAAACTAAAATGTATCAATCTGGTTAATATGCTCAGTCAAAGTAGCAGTTTTGTTTGTGTGCTTGTTTGCCTAAAGTTGAATATTGTGTGAGGTGAAATTACCACACTGTGTTACCTTACACTTTTAATTATGGAAGGTTACCAAGGGAAACTCATATATTTCTTGGGCTATTATCTTGGTCATGTTGCAGTCTTTTAGCAGAAAGTTAAACCCATATAATTTCATTTTTTCATTTGATATGCAAGGGGAATGGCAGAAATTCTGCTTTGAGTGGAATGTGAGGGTGTAGCAGGAGTGTAGGATGGCATTTTAACATACCACCAGTTGAAACCTAAAGTTTTAAAATAGATTTAATATATACTTTTATTACAGAATAATCTACTTAGTAACTTGTTCTTTTAATTTAAGAGGGAAATGGGGTCTGAAAAAAAGATTAATTTTATATATATAATGATTATATATATATAAGAATGAGGTGGCTGTGCATCTTATAGATATAGATATAGAAAATACAGAAGTAAGATCCAAAGTACTGATTGATTTCTGAGTGGTTTGCAGTGGTCATTTAGTGAGAGATGTAAACATAGAAACTGTATGGGTTCAACAAAGCTTTCTATCCTTGACACTGAGACAATACAGTTTGTCCAAGCTCAGCCACTGTGCTTCTGTAGCTGGGGGGATTCAAACCATGGCTTACCAGAGTTCTAGTCCAACATTTAGATCATTCGGTCATATTTTTTAAATAGAATTACAGAAATACAGAGTTGAAAGAGACCACAAGAGGTATCAAATTCAATCTCCTCTCATGCCAGTGCCAAGATACATTACTGAATACTAATTAGGATTATCCATACCATTGAATTTCCATTGGTTATGAAAGCTGGACAGTGAAGAAAGCTGATTCTGCTCACTTGAAATGGCCTGGACTGCTAAAAAGACAAATAGCTCCTAGAACAAATCAAGTCTATATTCTTCCTAGAAGACAAAATATACTTAGGCTATTCATGTGAAAACATGACTCACTAGTAAGACCATCATGCTTGATAAGGTAGAAGGAATGAGGGAGACTGCATTACAAGTCGATAGACTCAGAGCCCTTATACTCATGCACTAAAATCCTGAAGTAACCAGAATAAAAAGTGGGTGGCTAAGTCACATTTGAGGAAAGTATGGGTGGATTCAAGTTAACAGATGAAAAGCACGTGTTTAAAAGGTGTACTTTTAATACAGGACACTATTAGGAAACTGAAGAATAACAAAGCACCCGGTCCTGACGGACTTACGGCCCTATACTATAAAACATTTATGACAGAATTAATCCCACCACTACAAAAAATTATGAATAATGCTTTGCAAAACGCTATCACCCCAGACTCCTGGGCAGAGGCATTGATAACGGTGATACATAAAGAAGGTTCGGACAGGACAGAGATGAAAAATTATAGGCCGATCTCTCTGCTTAACCTTGATTACAAAATATATACAGGAATAATGGCCGAGAGACTAAAGATCTTATTGGTGAAATGGATAGATCCGGACCAAGTGGGATTTTTACCAGGAAGACAGGCAAAAGAAAACATTAGAATTATACTGGATGCTCTGGAGTACTACAGAACTAATAATCAAAAAAAGGCAGCCTTTCTCTTTGTAGATGCTGAAAAGGCTTTCGATCGGATAAATTGGAATATGATAACACTATTAATGAAAGAATTAGATCTGGGCCATAACTTTATCAATGGAGTATCAGCTATATACAAGAAACAAAAAGAAAAAATAATTATCAATGGAGAGAGTACAAAAGAGATATCACTACATAGGGGCACCAGACAGGGGTGCCCCTTGTCACCTCTTCTGTTTATCTTAGTCCTGGAACTTCTTATGAAGAGTATAAGAACAAACAATAACTTGAAAGGGCTAAAAATCCCAAAGTGTTCCTTAAAAATAAGAGCCTTTGCGGACGACATCGTCTGTTTGATTGAAGACCCCATCAATAATATAGAAGAATGGTTTAAAGAACTAAACGATTATGGAGAAATCTCGGGTTTTAAAGTAAATAGACAAAAAACAAAGATATTAACTAAAAACCTAGAGACTAAAGAAAAAGAAAAACTAAAACAAAAAACAGACATAGATATTGTAAATAAAATAAGATACCTAGGAATTACATTATCGACAAATAATCTGGATTTGATAAAAGACAACTATGTAAAAAAATGGATAGAAATAGAACAAAGTCTGGAAAAATGGAAACATTTAAATTTATCGTTGTTAGGGAGAATATCCCTGATAAAAATGAACATACTTCCGAAAGTATTATTTCTTTTTCAAAATCTTCCATTATTAAAGAATAAAAAAATCTTAACGACATGGAAGAAGGAACTGGCAAAGTTCATCTGGCAAGGGAAAAAACATAGGATAAAATGGAAAACCATGATAGATGAAAGATCTAGAGGAGGGTTTGGAGTCCCGGAATTAGAATTATATTACGAAGCGGCCTCACTTGAATGGACAATAGAATGGAGCACCCTACAAAATGTGAAGCTGCTCACTCTGGAGGGTTTTGACCTCAGAGTGGGCTGGCACGGCTACATATGGTACAATAAAGGAAGAATAGAAAGAAATTTTAATAATCATGTCATAAGTCGATCTTTATTAAAGACATGGCTAAAATATAGAGACAGACTTTGCGAAAAAAACCCCAATGTGGTTGTCTCCTGAAGAAGCATTCTTCAGGAGACAATACGGAAAAATAACATGGCTAAAGTACTCCCAGATATTGAAAAAGGAAAAGGAGGGACTCGTGTTAAAACAATATGAAAAAATAAAAGAGGAGACAACTTCCTTGAACTGGTTACAATATGCCCAATTAAAGGAGATATACAAAGAGGATAAGGCCAGGGGCTTTGGACAAATGCCAGGCTTCTGGGATAAATTAATACAGAAAAAAAGGAAAAGAATTACACTATTATATAAAAAGCTCTTAGAATGGGCTACGGAAATAGAGGAAATAAAAGATAGTATGATCAAGTGGGCAAAAATTCTAGGTCGTAATATCAAACTTGAAACATGGGAGAGAACTTGGAAAATACACCTGAAGTATACATATTCATACAGCCTAAAAGAAAACTATATGAAGATACTGCATAGGTGGTACATTACACCAGTATCCCTAGCCAAATATAGTAAAAGACAGGACTCAAGGTGCTGGAAATGTAAAAAAGAAGAAGGAAATCTGTATCACATGTGGTGGGGGTGCAAGAAAGTAAAAAAGTATTGGATGAAAATACACAGAGAAATCCAAACAAGTCTGGATATCAAATTTGAAATGAGACCCGAATATCTATTGTTGGGATTATTAGACTTTAAATTGGAAAAAAAAATGTGGAGAAAATGTTTATATATCTCATTACAGCGGCAAGATTAACGATTGCCAGGCGATGGAGAGAGAAAGATCTGCCATCACTGTATGACTGGAGGGCGAAAATCATGGAAATTATAAAGACGGATTGTTTGACAACGTCGTTAAAACATAATATAAATATGGAAAAAACGGACTGGAATATGATTTTAAAATACTTAAGGGAGAATAAGATTGATTGGATAGCTGAGCTATGAATATAATAGCAATATATGATTATGTTTCTATGGTTTTGTTATCTCAATCCCCGAAACCTGGACATAAGGATATCTTTTTCTTTTAAGCTGAAATAAGGTCACCTTGATGTAAAAGCTAATGATACCCATGCCAAGTGAAATTCTCTCTTTCCCCCCTTCCCTTCCTTCTACTCCACCTCTCTTGCTCCCCCCTGCCCCCCTGCCCTTGTACTTTTCTATCTTTCTCTATTGTTTTTAAAATGTATTATGTTGTTTTTTTATGTCTGTAAAACTCAATAAATTTTTTTTAAAGGTGTACTTAAAACCTGATTCTGCCCCAAAAATGTGCACCTTCGCATAAGTGTATATTTCTGCAGTCATGAAAAACACGTGGCTTCCCACCCTCCCTGTGTGGACTGCTCCAGTGCACGTGTTTTAAAAGCCCAAACAGCTGATCGGGCTGCCAAAAAATGGATCCACAGACACACAGGTGACTAAAGGGAAGCACAACTGGAATGCAATGAGAACTTCTGCAAACATTCCTTCTTTCTTATAATATTAAACAGAGCTTGATTTAACAATTGGGGAAAGAGATAAGAAATCTGCTTGTGTGTGTAGATTGGGATCACTGCATGTGTGCATATGAGGTCCAGGCATCTCAGAGATAATTTCTTTTTTAAAAAAAACTTCCTCCAGATATTCCCTCGCTGCCCTCCATCTTGATCCACTTCAAAGAGGACCATTTCCCAGGACTGACAGGTCTGTGTGCAGACTTGCTGTCAGGTCTTGGGATCCCCCCCACTCTTAAAACCTGCTGTCTGAAATCACCCTCAGTCAAGGAAGCCATATATCTGAGTCTGCAAGACCTGATGTTCGGGTGACCAAGAGGTCCTTCATTCATAGGATCACCATAGGTCAGAGTCAACTTGACAATGATTAACAACAAAAATAATTGTATGTTGTGAATAGGTCCAACATGCTTTGGATAGCTAGTGCCCCTTTGGATGGAGTGACAGCAGATACCCTGTCACTTCCCTCCCTGTCACTTTTGATTTTAACTCTTCTAACTTGCCACTATCTGTGAGAGTAAATAAATGGTGTTCTACAGGAGATAAAGCATCAGTGGACTAGGTGATTTTCTAGGGAAAAAACTACAGGAGGGCAGGCTTTGTGTTATTTGCCTTTCTTGCTATTTCTTTGCTGAATGTTAGCTGCTCACCACAACCAAGATACTTAAAAGCAAGCAATTTCTTTCCCCTTGCCCTTCTCTCCACCAAAGGTTCTTTGGACTATAATTCAAATAGTTATAAAGATCAGCCAAGTAGAATAGCACCCATCTGGCTACTTTTCAGCTGGCCACCCACACAGATGGCTGTATGTGTGAAAAAGATCTTTCTTCTAAGTAAATGTAAGTGTGTTTTTCAATTTTTATTCCAGATAGACAATTAGATGTTACCCATTCACCATGCATTGAGGGTTTCTTACAATTTTCATATAGTTGTACCTATTTCTATCAAGATTTCTACCCCTCAGTCTTTGCTATGCTATCTCTGTTATGAAATTGACTTTTTAGCAAATGAGGGAAACTGCTTGGTTTTAGTGTAAACACATCAAAGAGATACACATTTTTGTAAATAGATGTCAATGTATATACAATTTATGTATTATCACAGACAGGAGTGAATTATCACAACAATTTTTGCCTTGCTGCCCAAGAAAGCTTCAGATTTGGCAGAGTTTTTAGCTTGCTATTTGAGATGTCTTTTAGGAAAAATTGTGCAGAAATACACTTGTGTTTATATGTAGAAAACATGATTTCAACACATAAAACAATACTGGGGCACAGATAAGATTTATTTCTATGCAGAAAACATTTTATGCACAAAAACTTAATTTCTTCTGAAATTTTATATGCAAATACTTACCCACCCACACAAACTGACCTCCACATCTCTGTGTAGTCAACATTTCATAAATGAAATCCTGAACAGTTAAGAATTTTGCAGCCATTATTTCATTACTTGGAATTTCTCAAGTGCCAGTGCAGTCGTTTTCTTTAAAAAGATTGTCAGCACTACAAATATTGATAAATATTCTTTTTCGTCTTGCTGCTAATAGGCTGCTACTCAGACGGAAATGCCTGTAGACTAGTCACACACAGCTGTACATTTGTCAATGTTGGGCCAGCTGCAGAAGGTTCCATATGGTGTTTTCCCCAATTTAGTAAAGGCACCAAAGCAATAATAATAAGGGAGAGAAAAGCAATGCTGCATTATAATTAAGGCTCAACCTGGTTGTAGAGTCGAAATGATGAGATCAGAATGATGTATGGTGAGATAGCTTTATTAGAAACTAGTCCTGCTACTCTGGGGTAATACAGCTTTAAACTCAATCTAGTTTTCAGTAGACCTTAGCAACAGAAACAGTTATGGTTGCCATTAATATTCCTCAAATAATATTCAACACTCATTTTAATAGGGATTGCCAACTATCATACTCTGAGATGGTTGGAATATTGACCTTTTTCATCTTTTTGACAGCATTTCCGATGGTGAAGATAACATTGCCTTTACCCCTAAATAATCTGTAATTTAGTTTAATAGGAGATTTAAAGCCTTCAATTCTCTTGCAGATCAGCTGTCATGTTAAGAATAAACTGTCAGTGGGTTGTAACCAGGTTTAGAAGATATGAGTATGAAGTCATTCTATGTTCATTTCAGGAGTGGGGGCAGAATTTCAGACATGTTTGCTTCTTTGGTCTAGTTTCAGTAATTTCCCTTTATTGCTTAATCATTTGCCTTCTTCCTCATCATTTATTTACGGGAAGTAATCACAAACACTAGTAGTCACAAAAACATTATGGTTTGGACTGGTGGGAATGGTCCAGCTCCTCTCCTAGTAAATACAGGTTTTACATCCAATAGCCATCTCCAAGTTGTTGCGATAGGTTGAAGATCTCATACAACCTATGATGTCTATATTATTATTTTGTAGGCACCATGCATGAATGTAGTGCCAGTGAATAATTAAAGCCAGTGGATACTAGGCATGAGAAAAAAGTTATGAAAATGAATCGTTTCGTAAGAAATTTGTAAGAAATGCTACTTTCGAGCTTTTCCGCACCTGGAACGCCAACCAGGAAGTGGACTTAATTTTCCGAACTCGGGGCCAGGATTTTCTTAAGTGTCATTATTAGGTCGTAAGGGGGCATAAGGGGGCACCCTCCTTCTCTCTCACCACCCTCCCGCCTCCCTTGCCAATATTATGGCAAGGCAAGCCCTAAACTCGCTCCTTCGCTCGGCTGGAAGGAAGCCTTAGAAAATGTAAACAGAGAGGATTACTCAGTAAATCTGCAAAGGAGGGCACTTTGGATGAAGGGCCCTCCTTTGTGGATTTACTTCTGAGTAATCCTCTCTGTTTACATTTTTTCCAGGCTTCCCTGCCTCTCCTGCCTGCCAGCCAGGATCTAAGGCATCAAAGAGTATTGGGGTGAGAAACCAACCTAATGTATAATACAATGAATGCTACTGTAAGTGCCACTGCCTAATATTATAAGTAATCCAACTGGTCATACCTACATTCCATGCACATGCAATAATACAGCAGTAATAACAATGGGTATAAGAAGAGGTAAAATTCAAACCAAAGTATTCTGACTGGTCTCTCCTCATGCGGTGCAAACGGGGCTCGGGAAATTAGCCTGGGGAAAAGCCAGCGTTTTCTGCTTGGGAGCACACACATACATATTCTTGGGAGGGGATTTGCTGCAGAATCTTCTCTATGAGGCCGGGATTCTGCAGCAAATCCCCCAAAGAATATGTATGTGTGTGCACCCAAGCAGAAAACGCTGTCTTTTCCCGGGCTAATTCCCGGCTCACAGAGAAGAGCCCGTTTGCACCGCATGAGGCAGGGACCACTCAGAATACTTCGGTTTGAATTTTACCTCTTCTCATACCCATTGTTATTACTGCTGTATTATTGCATGTGCATAGAATGTAGGTATATGACCAGCCTGGGCAAACTTGGGCCCTCGCTCCTGGGGATCGGGGTGAGAGAGAGGCAGCGAGGAGCCAGGGGGCTCCTCCTCCTTTTCTTTGCTGCTTCCAAGAATAGAATACCCTCCTCCCTCCCTCCCTCCTTCCCCTCCCTCCTTCCTATTTGGAGAGTCCCATCTAGAATTCAGTGTGATTTATTCAAGTTTTGGCCTACAACTCCCAGAAATCCCAGCCAATTTACCAGCTGTTAGGATTTCTGGGAGTTGTAGGCCAAAACCATCTGGAATGCGCATGCTCTGGCATACGAATTACTAACGAATTTCGTTAGTAATTAAGTTACATTTTAGAACTTTTTTGGAAATTTTTTTTGTAAGTCTTCCTATTACTAATCAACCCCCCCCCCCCCCCCATTAGATTGACGATTTGCTATTTTTGGGTTCTAAACCATGCCTAGTGGGTACAGTTTAAGTGGTGATTACTTCATAAGATTTATTGCCAATTTATAATCTAGATCCTTCATCGTCAATTTATCTCCATATAACAACCTGAGACCTGAGGTCAATAATAATACACTTTATTTATATTCCACTTTATCTCCCTGGAGGGACTCAGAGCAGATTATACATGTGAGGCAAACATTCAATGCCTTTTACACACAGACATACAACACAGACAATGGTAAAGGCCTTCCCCATTTTTCCATCTCTGGCGTCTTGGAGGCAATGCTCAACTCCATCCATGAGAAGGTGCTCTTGTTCCATTTTTCCATGCATAGGAGCTTGTTGTCCATAGATATCTCAAATTGTGTTGCCAGTATGTCTGCATATCTGCATGGGGCACCCTTGCAGGAGAGATCTACCTCTGAATCCCACCACCAGGATCAATATTCTATAGGGCAGTGATTCCCAAACTCTTTTCCTCCAGGTATCTTAAGTTCAACTCCTAGAAACCTCAGTTGCTTTGGTCAATGGTAAAGGAATCAAAAACACATGGAAGACCATAGCCATATTGAGAAATATGGCTATCAGAGGAAATGGTAAGCTTCTGTAATATAGTGTCTTGGTTGTGGAATATCCTCCTTTTAGAAGCCTGATTGGCACCAACATTGATATCATTCTAGTATCAAGTAAAACATAGACTTTTATTAAAGTCTTTAGGGTATATTTTGTTTTTTGCATGATTTGAAATGATATTAAAACTATATTATCTAATTTTAACACTCTAGTTTTAACTTGTCAATTTGTTTCATTTGTATTTGTATACTTTCAGGCAGTTAAATTTTCTGTTTCATAATGTCTAACTGTATTAACCTGATTTTATTGTCCATACAACATGATGCAATATAGGGAAGCTAATAAATGCAATCATTAAAGAGCCACCATGTGAGAGATTTCAGTGCTGGAACAAGAGGCTAGGGGTTAAAAAGTAGGCAAAAAGAGTATGCATCCCATGTGAAATCCTGTGGCTGCCTCCAGCAGAATTGTAGTTTAGAGAGACCCAGGACTTCTCTGGCTGCATATTTTAAAAGCCCTTCCCCTAAACTAAAAGTTCCAGAATTCTGTAGAAGACAGCCCCAAGATTTCAGATGGATGCATATTCTTTGCCTATTTTTAAGCTCTAGATCAGTGGTTCTCAACCTGAGAGTCCCCAGATGTTTTGGCCTTCAACTCCCAGAAACCACTGCTCTAGAGGGATATGAATCCAGTATTCAAATCCACCCTCAACACAGAAACCCACTGGATGACGTTAAGAAAGTTACAATCTCTATAAAAATATCATGGCAAATCTCGTGCCAATAAATGTTACCAAGAAAATTTAAGAGATTGTTGCCATTAAATTAGAATCAGTTTGAAGGCACAAAACAAGAAGAACACTAGGCTTGTATTCTTAGCATTTATTTTTCAAAGGTAGCTAGCTAGCTATTACTGGAAGCTTCTCAATCACACTCTGTTTAGAAATGTGCATGCAAGAGCTTTTTGCAATGGTGAGAATTGGCATACCATAGAGGAAAGAAAACTTGTTTGACATTTGTAAGAGCAGTGCTTGAAAATGGCCCTGCTAGCTTGACATTCTTGACACTGCCATCCAAAAAAGGAACTTTTGTGAGTAGTGTCGTGAGAGGATAACATCAGGGCCACTCCGGAAGTGATGCTCAATGCAAAGGCAAGCAAATTACATGTTATTTCCACTGCTACTATATCAGAGGATAGTCTGTTCTTCTCTGTGCGCTATTTTCTCACATTTCACTCCTGATTTATTATATTGTAGCTGCAAGACTTGAAGGGCCAGCACTGCATTTTTAACCTACACCAGGAGCAAAGGAAGGTTTCTCATCAAGAGAGAGCTGCAAGCAATGTCTTACCCTCCTCCTCCTCTTTCTTTCTCTCTAGCTCAATTAAGAAACAACATGTTTTTCTTCTCAGTGCCTTCCTTTTATCTACTCTTCTTCTCATGTTTCCCTCTTATTTTTTATCCTTCATGTCATGACAGTGGTGCTGAATGCTGATGAGCTCTTGCTCCATTTAACCCAAGACATCCCTTGAACTTTTCTCTTTATTTTAAGCATTAGAAATACAAGATGAACTTTTACCGGTTTGGTGCATGGTAGGTAAACTGATCAGCAGTTTGCACTCAAGTTTTCCCATGGGTTCCAAAACAGATTTAGGTTATTTCAGCCCATTAATGTCTGTGGATGAGAAGATAGCAGGGGAAATCAGTCTTTGCACCAAAATTAGGTGGCTGAATAGGCTGCCAGATATTTTATGACTTGCTGGACCAGCAAATTATTACTCAGAAGGATAGGTGACTTGTGGTACTGTGCAATATCATAATTTTGCTCATGCCTACTGTTGGGCAGTGTCTGTGACTGACAAAAAGCTGTTGAGAGGTCCCAATGGTGGTATGTTGAATCACACAACTTAAAATCATAGAATCCTAAAGTTGGACAAAACCGCAAGGGCCAACAATATTTTACCATGCAGAAATATGCAATTAAAGCATTCCCAGCAGATGACCATCCAGCTTCTGTTTAAAAACCTCCAGAGGAGGCAATTCCACCACAGTTCAAGGCAGCATATTCCAGAGTCAAACAGCTCTTGCCATCAGGAACATTTTCCTAATGTTTTGCGGAGTCTCTTTTACTGTTATTTGAATTTGCTGTTCTGTTGTTATCAGTGGAGCAACAAAAAACAAATTTTTCTCCAGCCTCAAAATGACTTCTTTTGAAGTATTTAAACTTGTCAATGTTACCTCTTAACATTCACTTCTCCAAGCAAAATATTCCCAGCACTCTACTGTATTTCATAGAGAATTGATTCCAGACCTTTTACCATTTCAGTCACTCTTTTCTGGACATATTTTAGTTTTTCAATACCGTTCTTGAATTGTGATGCCTAGAACTTGACATGATATTCCTGGTAAAGTCTGACCGAAGCGGAATAGAGTGTGACCATGACTTCCTTTAGCACTCTAGAATTGCATTGGCTTTTTAAAGCTGCTGCATCACATTGTTGGCTTGTGTTCTGTATGTGGTCTACTATTAGTGCTAGATCCCTTTTACATGCGCTCTTGTCAAGCCAGGTGTCACCCATCCTATATTGGTTGAACTCGCTTGTATTTCCTCTTTATGTCTAAGTTTAGTACTTTACACTTCTCCCTGTCAAAATTAATTTTGTTAGTTTTGGCCTTGCTCTCTAATCTGCCGAGGTCATTTTGGATTCTGATCCTGTCCTCTTATGTATTAGCTACCCTGTCTAATTTGGTTTCATCTGCAAAACTGGTAAGCATGCCCTCTATTCCATCATCCAAATTATTTATAACTTCTTACCTTCCTCCTTCACCCATAATCAGAGACAAGTTTATCTAGCCTGGGAATAATAGATGTACCAGCATTAAAGTCCAAGGGAAGTTCAGAAAACCTCAAAAATAATCCCTCGTAGAGTTCACCTTGCCAGTTCTGTCTGGAATATGAATAAGAGAAGGATGCTGCACAGTGGTGTATTGATGGATTTTCTCCTGTAGTGCAGATCAGGCCCAGACTACCCATAAGGCCACACTAGGCCATGGCCTATGGGCGTAGGCCTAGGGGGGCGCCAGATCAAGGACCAAAAAAATATATAATTTTAAGCAAAAGTGCAACGTGACTCTCTCTTTCTCGGGCCTCAGGCGGGGGGAGAGCACCATGCGGGGGCGGGGGAGGAGGGAATGGTGACCCCCTCCTCGCCATCGCCCCCGCCCCCAGGGCCTCTGGCACCCGGTGAGCATGCGCGCACTGCAGGAGGTCGCCTTTTTCTCCTCCGCCGTGTTTTTAAGTGCCGCTGCTGGCCATGAGCAGCACTCAGGAACACAGCAAAGGAGGAAGAGGCACCCTCCTGCCGTGTGCACATGTGCCCGTTAGCGGCTCCGGGGGAGTGGCTTCCCTCCGCCTCATCATCGTCCTTGCGCCCAAGGAAGGAGGGCAGGGCGAAGAGGAGGATGACGAGGCAGAGGGAAGCCACACCCCTAGGGGCGCTGGTGCCTGGCGAGCATGCGCATGTGGCAGGAAGGTGCCTCTTCCTCCTCCGCCGTGTTCCTGAGTGCCAGTCGCGCATGGCCAGCAGCGGCACCTGGGACTTCCCTTCTTTCCTCCTCTGGGATGAAAGAAGGGAAGTCCCCGGTGCCACTGACGGCCATGCGCGGCACACAGGAACACGGCAAAGGAGGAAGAGGCACCCTCCTGCCACGCGTGCATACTCCCCAGCGGCTCCAGGGGCATGGCTTCCCTCCGCCTCATCATCCTCATCCCGCCCTCCTTCTTTGGGTGTGAGGAGGATGACGAAGTAGAGGGAAGCCCCGGGGTGGGGCTTCCCTTCCTCCTCCTCCTCCCCGCAACCAACTTCCAGTTGTGGGAGGAGGATGAAAGCCCCACCCCCGGGCACTGCCGTGCATGCCCAGCAGCGCCTTGGGGGCGGGGCTTTTTTGGTCTAGGGCACCAAAAAAGCTTAATCCGGGCCTGGTGCAGGTCCTCAGCATAACAGTCTCTAGAGAAACATTATAGACAAACTGGGTTGATCCAAATAAACAAATCAGGCTGCCATTCACCCTATAGGATTATATTCCACTTTAATATATTTATTTACTACATTTTGATACTGCCCCTCTCAGCCCGAAGGCGACTTGAGGTGTTTTACATAAGGCAATTACTGCCCTTTAGATAAAACATAATTAAAACACTAAAGCAATAACCATATAAACAACTAACAATTAAAAACATAAAAATACAATTCTCAGTGTCTCGTTAAAATCACTTTCTGTCACATCGTCATCTTTCCATAGATCTAATTCAGCAATTATATTTCATCTGCAAATGCCTGCTCAAATAGCCAGGTCTTGACTTTCTTACGAAATGTCAGGAGGGAGTGGGCTGATCTGATGTCACTAGGAAGGGCGTTCCAAAGCCGAGGAGCCACAACTGAAAAGGCCCTGTCTCTTGTCCTCAACAATCGCGCCTGCAAAGAAGGCGGGACCAAGAGCAGGGCCTCTCTGGATGATCTTAAACATCTCAATGGTTCATAGGGAGAGATGTGTTCAGACAGGTAAGTTGGACTAGAACCATTTACGGCTTTAAAGGCATAAGCCAGCACTTTGAATTGTGCAAACTGGCAGCCAGTGGAGCTGGCACAGCAGAGGAGTTGTACGCTCTCTGAGTGCTATTCCTGTTATCAACCTGGCTGCTGTCCATTGGACCAGTTGCAGCTTCCGAACAGTCTTCAAAGGCAGCCCCACATAGAGAGCATTGCAGTAATCTATACGGGATGTAACCAGAGCATGGACTACCGTGGCCAAGTCAGACTTCCCAAGGTACGGGCGCAGCTGGCGCATAAGTTTTAACTGTGCAAATGCTCCCCTGGTTACTGCTGAAACCTGGGGTTCCAGGCTCAGTGATAAGTCCAGAATCACATCCAGACTGCGAACCTGTGTCTTCAGGGGGAGTTTAACCCCGTCCAACACTATGCCCTGTTTGGTCTTTCGACTGACCAGGAGTGCCTCTGTCTTGTCTGGATTCAATTTCAATTTCAATTTGTTCACCTTCATTCAGTCCGACACAGCGACCAAGCACCTGTTCACAACCTGAACATCCTCCTTAGTAGTAGGTGGGAAGGAGTGACAGTGAAGAACTGGAGCCACTGCAAGACAGTACCTCCAAGGCCCATTCCCGTGAGGCATCCCAGAAGGATACCATGGTCAACAGTATTGAAGGCCACTGAGAGGTCCAGCAGAACCAACAGGGACACACTTCCCCTGTCAAGCTCCCGGCATAGACCATCCACTAAGAAGACCAAGGCTGTCTCAGTACCATGAGCAGCCTAAAGCCAGACTGCACAGGTTCCAGATAATCCATGTCTTCCCAGAATACCTGGAGTTATGAGGCCACCACATGTTCCAGGACTTTGCCCAAGAAGGGAAGATTGGAAACAGGCCGATAGTTGATGAATTGAGTGGGGGCCAGTGATGGTTTCTTCAACAGCGGTTTTATAACAGCTTGTTTTAAGCTGGCTGGAATGATACCTTCCTGAAGGGAGGCATTAACCACAACCTTTACCCACTTGGCCAATCCCCTTCTGGCCTCCTTTAGAAGCCAGGATGGGCAGGATGCATGTGGTCACCCTCATGCCTCCAAGTATCTTGTCCACATCCTCAGGTTTCACCAATTGAAATGAATCCATCAAAATCAGAGAAACAGGTGCTCCAGCTATATCCACAGAGACTGCCGTTAACATGGTGTCCAGATCTGAATGGATCAAAGCGACTTTTAACTGTAACATACCATGGAATCTTGAGGTTGGCATTTTCGGAAGAGACATTCAGAACTCTCAGCAAGAGAACTCTCTTAGAACTGCAACATTGCAAGTCCCAAGACTACATAGGATGCTACTATGGAACCTGATATATAATTATTACACTATGTATTAGGCATGTGCGATCAATTAAAAAATTGTTCTAAACTGTGTTCAAAAGGAGGGGGCGCTGGCACTTCATTTCTAATTTCATTCTGAATTCGGGGGATAAAAATTGAAACTCTAAAGGAACTTATGAATCTTAATGACGGTTGCACATGTGCATTTAATAAAACATGAGCAAACAAACTTCGGGGGCTTCTTTCTCCCTTGTTTTTGAGCTATTCTGATGAAACTTGCTACACTGTTAGCACTCCACATTTCAGAATGTTTGATTGCGGCCTGCGCAAAGCTTGGCCTGTTTATATTGAATTTGTATGTTTAATTTATGTGCTCGTGTTTAATTACAGGCCTCATGTTTGTTATAAAGGTCTATTTACTGTTTGGGGGCTGGGGTTAGTGTTTTTATTATGGGTGGGAGGGATTCCTCTCTTTAGACTTTCCCGCCTAAATTTACCTCAGACC
Source organism: Anolis apletophallus (assembly GCA_030556195.1). Taxonomy (NCBI): domain Eukaryota; kingdom Metazoa; phylum Chordata; class Lepidosauria; order Squamata; family Anolidae; genus Anolis; species Anolis apletophallus. Next base: position 113,973,830 of record JARBWK010000003.1, on the reverse strand, counting down.
TTTCCCATTTAATTAGCACTTAGTTTTTTCCCTCCAAAAGTCACCTCAGAGTCCCAGCCAATCAGGGTCTCAGGTTTTCCCGCCCATTCTGAAGTCTATAAAGGGGGATACCTTTCTGAGTTTACCTCAGTGGCTACCAGGGACGTGTGACTGAGCCACGGAGTTGCTAGCTCCGGCCTGTCACCTCCTTTTAGTGAAAAATACCGCCTTCAACCAGCCCTGGACTTAACAGAGGAAGGACGTTCGACCTTCGATTTAAAGAAGTTCAGCGGCTGGGGTCTGTCCACCACCCGTGGCGGCGGACCAGAGAGAGGAAGGAGAGGCGTTGATCATTTACCCCATACAGACCAAGAAGAAAGAACCAAAGTAAGAAGCTCAAGATTCTACGAGCCTGTCATCAGTTGTAAAAGTTTTGGAGCCAGACACTTCCATCTTTGTGTCTCGTGTTAATAAACTTTGTTACTTTGTACCAGAAGCTTGGTTCTGTCAAGTCTTTGGGGCCCTCTCCCTCACAGGAAGGCAAGCCGCATCCCCTGGGCATAGGGTGCTTAGAGCTGTTAACGTAGTCACTCCAGCCAAGCCCAGGCGGACCGCCATACTAAAAGGAGATCAGGTTGCGGCCTTAGCCGCAGGGCGTCAGCCATCCAGCGTCCCATAGAAGGCCTCTTGGCCAAAAGCAAAGAAAAGTAAAGAAAAGCCTAAAGCAACTTAAAGTAAAGAGAAACTAAAAGGAGCACAAGTTGCGGCCAAGCCGCAGGGTACAGCCATTTCGTCCCAAAGTAAAGTAAAGAAAGGCTCCCCGGCCCTGGGAGGAAGAAAAAGCCTCTTGGCCTAAAGCAAAGAAAAAGCCTCAGGCCTAAAGAAGAGCAACTTAAGAGTAACCAGAGTAAAGCAAAGAAAAGTAAAGAAAAGCCTAAAGCAACTTAAAGTAAAGAGAAATTAAAAGAAGCAAAGAAAAGTAAAGAAGAGCTTAAAGCATCTTAAAGAGAATTAAAAGAAGACCCAGATTAAAGTAAAGAAAGGCTTCCTGGCCCTGGGAGGAAGAAAGGCCAGGAAAAGGGTCTCCATATCCCAGGAAAAGCCAGCCAAGTAAAAGGCATCTTAAGATCTCCTCAGAAGCCTCCAGGACCCAGGAAGCAAGCTTGAGGCCTACCTCACAAGCAAGGCCTTCAAAGCAAAGAAAGAAGGTCCCAAAAGCCAGGGACCCTCTCAGAACAAGCCTCCTTTTCCTCAGCAGAAGCAAGCCAAGGAGAAGGCCCAAAGGCCTGGGGTTCGCCTAAATTCCAGCCCCAGAGAAGCAAGGCAGCCTACCAGCTTCAGGAGCCTCCTGGCCTCAGCAGCAAACAGCAGCCCTTTGCCTTTCCAGTTTCTTCAAGAGGCAGAAGCAAGGTTTTCTAGTCCATTTTTCAAAGCTCCATGTTAAAGGCCCAGGTTTTGGGAAATTCAGCCATTTTGAAAGAAGGGCCGTCCCATTTCTCCGATTGGCTCTCAAGTGTTGGGAGCCGCCTCCTTCAGTTTCCTGCTCCTTGATTGATGCTCCGCCTCCAGCAGGTTGATTGATGCCTGCTCTGCCAGGGGGAGGGGCTGGCTTGGAGTTTGCTTTTCCTTTCACAGGCAACCTCAGGTTGATTGTTAGAGTTTACAATAAGATTATCTGTGTTATTTTTTTTGTATGTCTTCATTGCTTCACCCTATATATATTAATGCTTTGCCATAGATAGCAGTGCTTTTACATTGTAACATCTGCATTGCCTGTGTTATGCTTTGATGTATTGCATGCTATAGGATCTCATAGCATTTTGTTGATTACTGTCTGTACTGACATAGTCTTTCATTGCATGCCTCCGCATTGATTATTGTATGTCCTATGCAGATTTACTGTATTTTACTGTACAGCCATAGAATTTATTGCTCTAGAATATCACTGCATGTATTTTTCGCTTTGATTTCTAAGTGCTATAGATTTATTTTGCATTGCCATAGAGTCATTTATTACATTTGTTTGCATTCATTTATTGCATTGTTGTGCTGTATAAGTTTTTTGTTTTCACTATAGACCCTCCATTATATTTGGTTGTGCATTACTTAGATTCTGCACTCTATAGGAAACTATGAGCTATGGAGTGCTAAGGGTTCAGATGAGACTAGTTCATACTACCTACGCAGCCCCAAATCTAGGCATCCAACACAGAAAGGTCTAGAACAGCTCTTGTATAGGGAGGATGCTTTAAAGGCCAAATTGAAGTACGCATGGCAGCGCATTACAGGCCTCCTCCAGGGATATGAAGCAGCAAGCAACCCCACAGAGGCCCAGGTGTGTGGGGCCGAGATTAGAGATGCTCATCGTTGTTGGAGAGCATTAATAGATAGGATCTCTGCACTACTCCACGAGATCAATAGCCCAGAAGCTGACCTTAGAAATAACCAGCTGTGGGAGAATGTTGATTCTAAAGAAGCTGAAATCAAGGCCGTGTTGGACATTTTGGAATTTAGTCCATCCCCTAGGCAAGATAGGAGGCCGCTGACAGATGCCAACAGTCAAGCCAGTCTGATTGAGTGGTCACCACAGCCCGACAGTTGCAGATCTCATCATTCAAGTAAAGCTTCCATAAAGAGAGAACGGGCAACGCCTAGTCACAAGAGTTTCAGCTCCGCGTCCTCCAAAGGAAGTGTTATCTCGGAGAGAGCAGCCTTTCATTTGAAAGAGACAAAACGCTTAGAGTTGAGAGCTGCTATTCTAGCCGCGGAAGCAGACGCCGAGATTGCGAGTCAAGAGGTGGATCTCAAAAACGAAGAAATTCGCCTCAAAACTGAACAAACAGCTCTAGCCAGTAGTCAGGCCCAAAAACAGAATGACTTGGAGCTGCTCCGAGTAAAAGGGGAAGCCGCGAAAAGGTTTACCAGGGCCAGATTCCTAGCTAGGACTTTACAGGAAGAACTATCCGAGCAGAACGTTAGCCTCATGCCAGAGATGGATGCGACTTCCAGAGTCTCCGAGCATCTGAGCAAATTGAGCGCCCAGCTTCCAGTCAGCCCCATCCTTGCCAAGCCAGAGACTACGGGGCGACCATCAAAGATTAGTACCTTCAGTACTGCAGAGCACTTCAAGACGGGAAGAAGCAAGGCCGGGAGTCAAGCCATCAACTTGGGCTTTCAGGCTCCTATATCGAGCGTTCCAGTCATCGCAAGTCCAATCCAAAATGTTCCACCCAGCATCAAAGAAGGGCCAAGTTTACTCCAGTTCGGCCCCCTGCAAACAGAAAGTTTACACCACGCTTTTGAGAGCTCTACACAGCCACGAAGTTCGGTCGCTTTGACGCCGGATCAAGCGCTAAAGTCTGTCCAGCTGGTGCCAGAGTCTCAGTTGTACTTACCCTGTCGCAACCCGAGAAAAGACCTCAAAGCCAAAGGGGTCCAGAAGTTCTCTGACGAGCCTGGGGACTTTCTGCTTTGGAAAACCATCTTCCAACGGGCCATCCAGGAATATAGATTATCAGCTGATGAAGAGCTGGTTCTTTTGATCACCTGGCTAGGTCCAGCTTCGTCAGCTCAAGTCCACAAGATTTATGCGGCTCTCATGGCAGATCCAGAGAAGGCCTTGGCTACTGCCTGGAATCGACTACATAAGAGATTTGGGGCCAGTGCCAACATAGAAACAGCACTCATGGACCAGCTCAACAAGTTCCCAGTGCTGAAGCAGAAAGACTGTAGCCTTCTTTGGGATTTGAGCGACTTGCTGGCACAACTCCAGGCCGCCAAAGATGATCCTCGGCTCCCAGGTTTGGCCTGCCTAGACCAACACCTGTTTCAGAACAGTGTAGTGCAGAAGTTACCCTTTTCCCTACAGGAATTATGGGGAAAAGAAGTCTTCAGATACAAAAGGAATAACTCTCAGGTTTTTCCTCCATTTGCTCATCTGGTTGACTTCATTACTCAAACCGCCGAGGAACGTAATGATCCTCAAACAGGCTTCCAAGCGCTCTACCAAAGACAGCGCCAGGACAAATCCTCCAATGACATCAAGCAGCCAGCTAAAGAAATCAAGAGGTCGTACACCGTAAAGTCCACTGAAACCAGCTGTGAAACAAAGGTCAAAGACGACTGCGAAGCCAACAGTCCTACCCAAGAGCAAAGTACAGCCTCAAAGAAAATTCTCTGCCCCATTCACCAAAAGCCCCACAGCTTGGCCAGCTGCAGAGAATTCGCCAAGAAACCTCATAAGGAAAGGGTTGAATTGGTCCAAATTTCAAAGGTATGTTTTAAATGCTGTGGCAACATACCTCATTTCGCCAAAACCTGCAAGGTCAAGGTTCAGTGCGACCACTGCAAGAGTTTGAAGCACTGCACAGCAATGCACAATTCTGAGAACTTACCAGCTAAGAATGTGGCTCCCAGTTCCATTGATCTTCCTGTTAAAGATGACGCGAAGAACCCTCCTGAGTCGGCTGCCGTAGCTTGCACTGAGCTGTGTACCAACGCCGACAAGTTTAGAGTCTGCCACCCCATCTGTCTTGCCGATGTGTACCCTTATGGCAAGCCAGAATTCAAGAAGAGAATGTATGTGGCCCTTGATGCACAAAGTGACGCCTCTTTGGCCACCCCAGAATTCTTTCGGATGTTTCGCATCCAAGCTCAAGCCGTAAACTACATTGTTTCCACTTGCTCCGGCAAGCAGAAAACACGAGGCAGAATGGTCACCAATTTCGTAGTGTCCCCGGTTGGAGAAGAAAGCCACTACAAGTTGCCCTGCCTCATTGAGTGTCCCTCTATACCACGCAACAGAAGTCAAATAGCGACGAAGGCAGTTGTAGAGGCACATCCTCACCTCAAGCAACTAAGCAAACAGCTGCCTAGGTTCGAAAGAGATGTGGGCATCCATCTCCTGATTGGTTCAGATTGTCCGGACCTGTTCTATGTAGAAGACCAGATAAGGGGTCCCTCGGGAGCTCCTCTGGCACAGAAATTGCCTCTCGGGTGGACGGTGCTGGGTCCTGTTTGTTTAAACAAGATGCGTCCTCCACCATCATCCAGCTCCCTTGGAAATGGCAAACTCTCCAACAGAAGACCCACACAGATGCAAAATTGCCTGAGTCATGTCTCTGTTCTCTGCCAGAGCTTGATATCTGAGTATAGTTCCATCTTCAACACCTCAGAAGAGAGTGAGAGTCTGGCCTTTGCTAAAGAGCAGCTGACTGATCCCAGATCACCAGTCCAGAAAAGCAGTCTTGAAGTGAAGTCTGCAGACTGCTTGAACCGAGTTGTCTCTCAGACTGAAACAACTAGGCCAGAAGAGGAAGATAAAATATTTGAGTCTTCACAGGACAATAGGCCTGTCCTACAAATTGATTTGGGGTCTGAGAGTGAGAAGCTGCCAGGAGTGACAGCAGAACCACTACTGGTTCCAGAAGTTTCCCTAAAGACGTCAGTCGTTGTAAAGAGATCTCATCGACACCAGAAAATGGACATTTCCCGGTGCCCTGTGAATCCAAAGAAACTGCTCTGTCTTCTCCAACTGAAGAAGACTCCGCTGAAAGAAACCAATCTGTGGCCCATTTGCTGGGAGATGTTAAGAGTGAAATCGAAACTCGGCTACATGCCCCAGGACCACCAGTCCACAGCCCTCCTGCAGCTGAGCTCCAGGTGAAAGAAGAAATCTTAACTTCTCCAGAGGTGGAAAAGGTCAAGCAAGAAGCTTTCCCTTTGGCCAGCGAGTTAAAGATCCAAGCTGGAAAAAGAAAGAAACCCTCCTTAGAGGTAACAACTCTGAACCTGCTGCAACCCGAGAGTGCGATGGAGCAAGGTGGAACAGAGGCCAAATCCCAAAGTAAGAACCTTGTGTTTTCTTTAAAGAACTATTTGCCTTTCTTCTTAAATATGACAAAGGAAGAAGGACATAATTTGCTTAAAGAACTCTGCCTGCTACCAGATCAGAGGTTTGATGAGGAAAACGCACCTGTTCCAAGCTCACTCCGCTGTGAGCTCTCATTGGCTTTAAAATCTCATGCGCCATTTGACCCAGAAAAACAAGTTTCTGAGTCAGAAGATGACCTGAGTTGTAGTGAGATGTCATTCAATGAGACTGGACAGTTAAATGGTCTCTCAAGTGACTGTAAAGAAGGCAGACTTAAAGGCAAAGATCGGCCAAAAATGAGAGTAAGGCCAAAAGGCCAACTGGCTCTTCAGGGAGTTACCAGCGATGGTGTCAGTACAAGTTTTGTTGTTCCCCTGAAGAAAATCAGCCTTTGCAAATAATGCCGCGTAAAAGGCCTCAAGACTATACCGCATTCAGCAAGTTAGAAGGCTGCTACCTGCGGGACAGAGATGTCTACCCACGTCCAGGCATAGACATTTCCAGAGTTTTTAAGCAGTTCAAGTGCTTAAGTGTTCAACTGAACACCAAAACAATGATGAAAATGCAGTGCATTACTTGGGCCTGGTAACCGGCATGAGAGGTGGTCGTATTGCAGACAACATTTCATATTAGCAGTCCATCTGCGGGAGCATGGGCAGGAGCACATTGGACCTAAGCCTCACATGCGTGCATCTGTGGGTTGCTATGCTAGGTTTAGCTCTGCCAAAAGCAAAGCAGCAGTGAAGATCTGCATTATAGATGTGTGCTTAATGACCATAGTAGTGCTTTTAGTGACTTAGGTCAGCCTTACCACCATGTAGCACAGGTTTTAGAGATGCATTACACACTTGTAATCTCCATAGCTGAAAGGGGTCTTACTATCCCAAAAGTGAGTTTAGAGAGTGTCTAACACTATGTCACCCTATTGATTATGTCTGTTTTCATGCATTGTGATTACTGCTATTGCAATATTTGTTTATGTGTTATAGTTTGAAATTCTCGCAGCCGAGAATTTGGCCGGGAGTATTGCGGCCTGCGCAAAGCTTGGCCTGTTTATATTGAATTTGTATGTTTAATTTATGTGCTCGTGTTTAATTACAGGCCTCATGTTTGTTATAAAGGTCTATTTACTGTTTGGGGGCTGGGGTTAGTGTTTTTATTATGGTGGGAGGGATTCCTCTCTTTAGACTTTCCCGCCTAAATTTACCTCAGACCTTTCCCATTTAATTAGAACTTAGTTTTTTTCCCTCAAAAGTCACCTCAGAGTCCCAGCCAATCAGGGTCTCAGGTTTTCCCGCCCATTCTGAAGTCTATAAAAGGGGGATACCTTTCTGAGTTTACCTCAGTGGCTACCAGGGACGTGTGACTGAGCCACGGAGTTGCTAGCTCCGGCCTGTCACCTCCTTTTAGTGAAAAATACCGCCTTCAACCAGCCCTGGACTTAACAGAGGAAGGACGTTCGACCTTCGATTTAAAGAAGTTCAGCGGCTGGGGTCTGTCCACCACCCGTGGCGGCGGACCAGAGAGAGGAAGGAGAGGTGTTGATCATTTACCCCATACAGACCAAAGAAGAAAGGACCAAAGTAAGAAGCTCAAGATTCTACGAGCCTGTCATCAGTTGTAAAAGTTTTGGAGCCAGACACTTCCATCTTTGTGTCTCGTGTTAATAAACTTTGTTACTTTGTACCAGAAGCTTGGTTCTGTCAAGTCTTTGGGGCCCTCTCCCCACAGGAAGGCAAGCCGCATCCCCTGGGCATAGGGTGCTTAGAGCTGTTAACGTAGTCACTCCAGCCAAGCCCAGGCGGACCGCCATATCAAGGGACATCTAGATTGACTCCCTTCTTCTGGGCAATAAGGCGCCATCCAAACTCTTCTGACATCCATTTTCTTCCTCTATTGAGTTGGGGGGGCTTAAGACACAACCATATAGGTCATTATTTTTTACAGCCCAGCACAGAGATTGGCTTAGAGCAAATAAATCCCCCCCCCAAAGCAACAACAACAATCCCTTTGAATGTTTGTCTATAGGACACACAGTCAACCACATAACTTCAACTTCGCACAGATTTATACTATTACTTACTTTTAATTCAATTTGTAGATTCAGTCATCTTATTTTATTATTACTGACTCTTAACAGCTGGCTGGTTGCCCCCCACAGTGCCTTGCTCATGGCAATCGCAGTTTATGCTCTCTTGGGTTTGCAAAAGTTGCTTATTGCTTGTTTGCTTTAGACTTTTTTGTGGATCCAGTCAGTTTATTTTATATTTAGATTAAAACAAAGACAGCGGCAGCAAGCTATTTGGGTCCTTTAGCCATCATTTTGCTACTGTGCATATTTGCATTCTGAGAAATGTAGTTTAAGGCAGGTCCTTTTGCAATCTCTACCATTTGGGGACTGGCCTTCCAAAGTACAGTTAAGATGGCTGTGATTGACCACACCCACTGCCTACCTTCTGGCAGTGCCGGCAAAAATGTAGCCAAAAAACCGAGATTTTAAAAGTTCCCTTGGCTTTACTAAAGTTGCTTAATGCTTAGACTGAAAATTGAACTGATCTTGGGATACATCCGAACATTACAGAGTATTTTAAAAAAATGGATAAGTGATTCAAATTCTAACCCCCCCCCCCTCCACCTTTTCTGCATGCTTCATAATGAGCCCTAACTCTAAAGATCAGCCAGTCATTAAACTGATTTGACCTGCAGAAAGGAGTTCCAATGTTCCCCCATGCCCTGCAAGGACTGGACATTTTCATAGAATAATTAGGACTACGATTCAGGAGATCATAGGCCATTTCTATCCCTCTTTTCCCATGCCCTAGTTGATCTGAAACATTGTGCCACCACTCAAATATCACCTCACATCATAACATTTTTTTCCTTTCCGCAAGAAACAAAGTGTCCCATACGGCTCTCTCCCTATCCATAAACCTATGAAATAAACTTTCCTGGGCTACAGGACACTGCGAGCCCACCTGGGATGCCTTCCTGGCGTCCCAGGGAGGCCGGAGCTGCAATTCCCAAAACCACAGATACGGAATTTTCAAAATGGTGCCAATTTCCCTCGCTATCCATGAAAACATCAACTCCACCGATTAATTCCGTTCCAATTTCATATTTTTCTTTGACCTATTCCAAGACTTTCTGCTATCTTGATTTTCTTCCCCTAAGCTCATCTGCCCCTCTGCAGCCTTTTGATTTTTAAAGAATATATTTTTCTAAGACCAACTGACTGTCGAAACTTGCCAGCTTTTCAAATCCATGTGTTCCCGCCACCGCGAAAGGCTCCCATTAAGGTTCTAAAGCCATGGATTTCCTTGTGCACATCCCAAGGAGTTGCATGTAGACAGGTCAAAGTTTGGATAGCCCTGAGCGGTTTGGGAAATATAGTTTTAGGGGTATTCCTGGGCCTCTGCCCTCTCTGGGCCAGGCTATTTCAAATTGTTTGGTAACAATAACTCACCTTTGTATGTCCAAATTCATATGTCCAGATCTGAGTTTCAATCTCATCCAAAATTTTCACAAGCCTACTATATATGTAGTGTGAATTTTCATCTTTTGTAAAGCAAATAAACTTTCATTAGCTATGCACAATTCACCACCCCAAACCTTCTTATTAAAGGAGACATCACCCACAGTAATATATTGTTGCCGACACTATGTGCTTTCCCCAACTGTCATGAACACTGCAGTTAAACTTGGAAGGAACAGGGCAGTCCACAGAAATTGGTAGATGAGGGCATTGTTGTGAAACAAAATGACATTACAAACCTAGGCTGCACACACCCACTACTGTTGTGTCAAAAAAACATAGATCTCAGCAGTGTTTTTGGCATCCAGTTGGACCTGTTGCAAAAGTTAAGCATAGATTTTATCCATTATCACAGAGATGGACAGTCAAGTGAGACAATGTAGAGATACTTTTGGTTCATGTCCTTAGCTAGAATGGTGTTCAACATCATCTATATTTTCTTAAACAAATATCATAGATTTGCATTCTAGGAATGATTCTGGACCCAGCATTGTAGTATTATGATGCATCTACAATGTAGAATTAATTCCTTTTGGCAACACTTTAACTGCTATGGCTCACTGATATGGAATCATGTGGATTTTAGTTTTGTGAGACACCAGCACTCTTTGGCAGAGAAGGCTAAAGACTTTGTGAAACTATGGCTCTCATGATTTCATAACAATGAGCCATGGTGGTTAAAGTAGTGTCAAATCATAGTTATTCTATATTGTATATGTATTTTCCCATTCACATTGTTGATTTTTAATGTGTTTGTATGTGTCAAAAGCAATAGAATATTATTTTATAATTTAAATTTATTTTGTTGGATATATTAAACTTAGAGAGGCAGACACACAGACATTTTTTCTCTTTCTTTCACAAACACATATTTTAGAAAAGAGAGAAAAAAGAATTTAAGCTTCACTTTTCTTAAAATAATTCTTTTGTGGGGCCTTCCCCATCTAATTAAAAACGTAAGAGCACTGAATGATTCTACAGAACATATTCAGTTCACACTATGGTGTGGCATAAGAAGGGATAATTAAACACCAGATTCTGATGTAAGCTCTAATACAGTGTTTCTCAACCTTTTTTGAGCCGAGGCACACTTTTCACATTTAAAAAATCCTGGGGCACACCACCAACCAAAATGACACAAAATGACACTCTAACACAGTATTTATACACTCAGTGTGAAACCTGGGCCTGTTTCGATGAACACAACATGGATATCTTGGCAGGAATGGTAGAAAGACACACACAGAGGTCTTGCTCAACAGCTGTCAGACTTACTCTGTGTTTAGTTTTTATTGCAGTCACCCTTTCCTCATGGAAAACGTACCTGGTCCTCAGGGAAGCCAGCTGGAAAGAGAGCAGCCAGACGGAAACACATTCTGCGGCAGAGAGTTCCACTGCTGAACAACATGACTCAAAAACCACTGGACAAATTGCTGCCAAATTTGGCCACAAAACATAGTAATACTAACCCCAGGAGGGACCATCAGTCAAAAAATTGATTTTGTCATTTGGGAGTTGTAGTTCACTCGCAAAGAGCATTCTGTCCTCCACCGATGATGGAACTAAACCAAACATGGCACACAGGACTTCCATGACCAACAAAAAACACTAGAAGGGTTTGGTGGGCATTGACTTTCAGTTTGGGATTTGTAGTTCACCTATATCCAGAGAGCACGGTGGACTCAAACAATAATGGATTTGGACCAAACTTGGCATGAATATTCCATATGCCCAAATATGAACACAGATGGAGTTTGGGGAAAATAGACCTTGACTTTTGGGAGTTGCAGTTTCTGGGATTTCTGGTTCACCTACAATCAAAGAGCATTCGAATCCCACCAATGATGGAATTGGAGCATTGCATGTTCCAGCAAACCAGACAATCTCCACAAGTACACTTGCAAGGAAACAACAAGAAATACTATTTATCCACAAGCATAAAGAAATTACATATTTCTTTACCAGGAAGGTTCACAACAAACAACAGAGGACAATAAGAAAGGTTGAAAGGATAATGCAATAACACTATACCAAGTGTCAGAAACCTTTTTGACTCAGAGAGTCATAAAAGCAAAATATTTGGAAATTTATATCAGTGAGCCATATAATATATTTTAAGACTGAATTCAACTAAATGTGAGTATAATAAGCCTCTGAATTTATTCTTTTAAATAATGTTGTAATAATACTCACAATAATAATAATAATAACAACAACAACTTTATTTTTATACCTCGCAACCATCTCCCCATTAGGACTTGGGGTGGCTTACAAGGGACAAGCCCAAAGACAATTAAAACAAAGAAAACGCTTACAATTAAAATATCAGCTAAAAACAATGCAACTTTACTTTTGAAAAATAATAATTATATGTCATGGGGTGGGGGTCAGGATTTTGAGATGCTTAGGTGTGGCGTGGCCAAAAAAAAGGTTGGGAACCACTGCTCTAGAGGGGGAAATTTTAAAGCGGAAAACGTGGGATTTTGAAGTGGATTATCTGGCAGTGTGGATTGAGATAATCCAGTTCAAAGCAGATATGGATGACCTGCCTTGATATTCTGGGTTATATGGCTGTGTGGAAGGGCCCCGTGTCCACACAGCTGCATAAAATCCACATTGAAGTGGATTATCTGGCAGTGTGGATTCAGATAATCCAGTTCAAAGCAGAATTGGGAATTGTAGTTCACCTACATCCAGACAGCACTGTGGATTCTAACAATGATGGATCTGGATCAAAGTTGGCATGAATACTCAGTATGCCCAAATGTGAACACAGATGGAGTTTGGGGGAAATAGACCTTGACGTTTGGGAGTTGTAGTTGCTTTGATTTATAGTTCACCTACAATCAAAGAGCATTCTGAATCCCACCAACAACAGAATTGGGGCAAACTTACCACACAGAAACACCACAAGCAACAGCAAATAAAAAAACCAGCAATGATGAAGAGGGAGGGAGGGAAGCTAGCCCTGCTCCGTTCGTGCGCTGCTTCCAGAAAGGAAAGGGAAGTAAGGAGGAGACGAAGAAGGGAGGGATGGATGGAAGGAAGGAAGGAAAGAGGGAGGGGGAAAAGGAAGAAGGGGGAGGGAGGGAGGGAGGGAAAAAAAAAAGGAAGAATGGAAGGAAGGAAAGGGAGGGAGGGGGGAAGGAAGAACGGAAAGAAGGCAAGGCAGGCAGGAAGGAGGGGAGAAAGGAGATTAGGAAGCAAGGGAGGGAGGGAGAGAGGAAGGAAGAAGGGAAGGAGGGGAGGGAAAGAAGGGAAGGGAAGAAAGATGGGAAGTAGGGAAGGAAGGAAAGAGGGAAGGAAGAAAGGGATGAAGCAAAAGAGAGGGGGGATGGATAGGGAGGGAGAAAAAGCGTGTTCATGTTGGTACAGCAGCCGCAGTTGGAGCTGCCTCTGGCCACGCCCCTCCCCCACTCCCTTCTCCTTGCTGCGGCCCTGCTCCTTGCTTCTCTTGCTCTCGCCAGCTGGAGAAGCGGCAAGGAAGCTCAGGGGAGACTTTTCGCACCTCCAGGCCTGGCGCAAGGAGGGGACACGCACACGCCGCTGCCTTCCTCCTCCAATCACGAGCGCTCCTGATTGGAGGAGGAAGAGGACGCGCGTGCTTGCTGCGGGGGAGGCATGCTTGGGGAAAGAGGCATGGCCTCCCTCCTGGCCTCCTCCTCTTCTCCTCCCTCCCTTCTCCTTGGTTGGCCGCTGGGCATGATCCTGGCGGCCGCGGCATATGTGCCCTTGGCCTCGTGGCACCCTGAGGAGGAGGGGGGAAGAGAGGAGGGGGGAAGAGGCTTTCCAACGGCACACCTGATGATCCCCCACGGCACACTGGTGTGCCGAGTCACACCGGTTGACAATGACTACTCTAATAGACATAGCACATACATTATACATGAGAATGGGATTTTATTACTGTTTCCCCCCATTTCAAACCATTATGTACCTTTTGGATCAATCAGCATTTACCAAAATAGAGAAAGAAACAGACAGATCCCAGTAGTTCAGGAATGTTCTGGATACCAAACGTGTCCACATAACAATATCTACATTTCTTTTTTAATGTGATCTTCCTGCTGAAAATGCCCTCCAAAATTTCTGAAAGAACATTTCTGTTTTTGGCAGGGCTCTTGAATCTGTTGCACCCACACTCCCCATCCAATTAGAAGCTTCTGGACTCACTGGATATAATTTTTAATGTTTCTGCTAGTGGTATAAAGTTTTAAGATTAGTACCTTTGGAAATTGAATCTGATTTTTAATGATTATAGTGTCACATTTCCAGCCCAAAATACTTTTAAAATGTCATTAGCAGACATCCCATTCATCATTTTGATATTTTTACCATTAAAATATCTTTCTTTTTTCATTAAAGAAATAATGAATTTGAAAGTAAAGATAGAATCTATAGCATATTAATGGCAGGAGCAGAGACCAGATTAATATGCTTAATTCTCTTCTGCCCATGACATTTCCAGTTATGTGTTGTTTCTTCCATAGTTAATGATAGCTTTTTAAAAAGCCAACGAATGGCTTAGCTCCAGTATTTTTGCACGTCATTCTTAAATATGTTTTCCCAGGTCCATAAGTTCTGTACATATGGCTATCAATTACAACAGAGTGGTCAGTTTTACATTAACAAAGATTTTTTCCAAAAACAAAATAGCTATCTCATATAACAATGACAGGCATTGTTCCCAAGAAAGCCATGTCACCCAAGGCAGGAATTTAGACTAAGATGCTTATGGCATTTATGTGGAATTATAATTATCACTAGATGAAGTTAAATTTGCAGAAGTCACCAAGCTTGGGAACTGCCACTACTGCAGTGGTTGAGGGAGTCCCTGTCTGGATCATACATGGCCTCATGTTATGGGTCAGTATAGCCCTCCCCTCTATGGTAGCTTCAGGTGGACATTGTTTATTCCAGTAGGGCCCACTGTTATTTAGAGTTTCCTGTTTAAATGGTAAGTCCAATAACTTATCCACTCATGGATGTGGGGAGGGAGGGGGTTATATGGTATGTAAACTGCTAGGTGGCCTTGTAGGGCAATGTTAATGCCTTTGAACCTCTTTGTTGTAGTTTTCTTCCTGCTGTGAATTAATTTATTTCAGACAAAAAGACCAATGTGTTTAAAAGTCTTATTTGATCATTGCCTGTGTTTTTTAATCCATTCAACTCACACTTTGGGTTTCCTAAAACAAGGATGTCTAGTCAATAATCCAAAAAGCATCTGGGAAGAAGAAGAATACTGAGAGCCCTTACAGACAGGCCCCAAAATGTGGGACCTGTTGCGCTTTTACCAGAGGCATCCAAACGACACTTCCAGTAAAAGTGAAGTACTGTATTTATTCAGGTCTAATATGCCATCGAATTTAATGCACACATCAATTTTCAAAATCCTGAAACCCCAAAAAGTATTTACCATATTATGCAAATGTAATATCCATCCCAATTTTGGGAAGGTAATTTAGTCAAAAAGGCGAGCATTAGAATGGAATAAATACAGTAATTCAGGACAAAGCAGGTAAACCCTGCAATTACTTTGATACTCAATTAGACCCAGGCCTAATGAAGTATAGGGCCAGTGGGGTCTGACCCACGGGACTGCTTTTGCAGTCTTGGGATTAGTCCCCACAGTCCACCACAGTTCTTCAAGCTTCCAAAATTTCAGAGAATCATGGAGGGAGTCCTCCCCCAAAGCCTTAACATGAAATTAAAACTTACCAGGTCACAATGAAGCTGCTTCGGCAACCTTCCTGACACTTAAAATTGATGCACCAGGAGGCGAGGGAGGGATTACTCCTGGCCCCCACTGCTTCCTGCCACATCCTTTTTACACATGTGGAAGGCTGCCAGAGCAGCCTCATAGTGACCCAGTAAGTTTTTATTTTTTTTAAAAAAAAGTTTTAGGGGGGATTGGGGTGGCCCGTTCCAGCTTGGTAGTTACCGTACTGGAATGGGCACAACCCCAGGGAAAGCCTGTTTCTTTTGGGTGCTGAAAAAAAAGCAAATAAAGTAAGTTATATAAGCAGCCTATTGTACATGCTTTAGAAAAGGAAAGTTAGGGTGAAAGCCTGAACAGTTTTTAGGAGTATTGTGCAGTCCCACTACCAGCAGAGGAGAAAATGTGGAGGCAGAATTAAGTGATCACCACCAAAGAGGCACAGAATGAAATTAGAGGATATTACCAACTGGAATGCTCTGCCATTCAAGTCCCAATGGGTAATGCTATATCCCAAAAATGGAGTGATGATTGGGATGATCATCATGATGATCATGATGAGTCTAGGCTAACTGAAGTGTGCCGATCTCCATGCAAGTCTATCTGGCACCTGAGATATTCAGGAAAGCCCCAGCTTCTTTAATCACTCCATCCTCACAAGAATATGTAATAGGGTTGCAAGAAAGACTTTTCTCCAAGGTTACTCCTGAGCTCTGGAACAACCTTCCTAGGGAACTTAAATTGATTTGTTGTCCTTCTGTTGACAGACAAATTGTTTTTCAAAAATATTCTGACAGTCTTTCAGGAACTAACTGTTTTTAAGGAAATAGCTTTTAATAGTGTGCTATATTGCTTCTAAATTGCTTTTAAAGTGTTCTATATTAAGAATATTATTTTTCATGTTTTATCAATATTGTATTTGCTTTAATGTTGTAGTAAAAGTTCTGTGAAAAAATGAGAGAGATATATAAATTAAATAAATACAGAAATTCTAGGGCAGGCGTGCTCACACTTTTTCAGCATGCGAGCTACTCTTAAAGCAACCAAGTCCAAAAGATCTACCTGCCCCCGCCGCCGCACGCTCCTGCCGCCGTGCGCTCTTGCCACCGCGCATGCTCCTGCTGCTGTTTTCCACCCGCGCAGCGCTTTTTCCACCTGCAGGGCATTGCAGGAAGGAGAAAGCACAAGGTGGGGCATCCATAGGGAGCGCTCCGCCCTGCCTGTCTCGCCGGCAACGGAGGCTGCACAGCTGCTTCTGGATGAGAGAGAGGCAAGGCGCTCCCTCCAGAGGCCCCGCCTCGTGTTTCCTTCTTCCTGCAATGCCCAGCAGGTGAAAGAAGCACCGCGAGAGCAGAAGCCAGCAGCAGGAGAGTGCGTGTGCACAGGGTGTGCGCGCGCATGGCAGGAGCGCCCCATCCAGCTGGTGAGGCCCGAAGATCACCTGGAAGAGGGCCGAAGATCTACTAGTAGCTCCCGAGCTACCTAATGAGCACCCCTGTTCTAGCGGGATGGTACGTATAACTGTAAGGCATGAATAATATTTTCTCAAATATTTATAGGGCTATGTATGGGAGGGGGGCAAGAGATTTCAGACCTTCAGACCTAATCTCTGGCATTACTTTACAAATGAAGATTCTTAGGAAGTACTCATCCCACGCTTTTTAAAAGCACGTTGATGACTAAAAAGGCCAATCTCAGATATGCAAGTCCGGTTGCAGAAAGCACAGCAGAAAGTCTCGGGTGATGTTGTTTCCAGGTTGTGGTTCTTTCTGCATTGTCGTTTCTCTTCGATACCCATTTGGCATGTCTTCTCGAAAGAGGCTGCAGCATTATAGATAGTGCATCTCCATGCCTCCCGATGTGAGGCCAGGGTGGACCATTGTTGGTGATCAATCTGGCCGAGCCTGAGATGTTGTTTTAGGGAGTCCTTATATCTCTTCTTTAGGGTGCCTCTCTTGCGCTGACCTGTGGCGAGTTCACCATAGAGTAGTATCTTTGGGAGGTGGTGGTCCTCCATCCTAGAGACGTGCCCTGCCCAGTGCAGCCGAGTTTTCAATAGCATGGCCTCAATGCTGGTGATCCCTGCTTGCTCAAGGACAGCAACATTCACATAGTCAGTCCAGTGTACATTTCGGATTGAGTGAATACAGCGCTGATGAAAACATTCGAGGAGTGGTAGGTGTTGGTGAAAGGTGACCCATGTTTCAGGCCCATAAAGAAGAATAGACAGTACAGTAGCTCTGTATACACTGATTTTGGTGCTTTGCTTCTGGTGCTTGTTGCTCCATGACTCTTTTCTCTCTTTAATAGTTATATAACAAATAGTTATGTAACAAATAATAATTGCTGGTTTTCAAAGCAAGTCACTTTGATTCTGCATATATTTTAACCTCCAGATTTACTTGGGATCAAAAATAGACCCTGGCTTCTATGTATTTTCTGATTACCCAGATATTTATCCAATTAACTAGAAAGGACAAATCAAGGATTGGATATAAACCTTCGCTTTCCTGGATCTAATAAAATATTAAAGAATTTGAGTCCAGGCTGGATCTAAACCACATTATCCCTTTGTACCATTAAACTCTTGGAGTTCCCATTCCCCCCCCAATAAATAAATTGGACAGCATGTAAAATAATTTTCTTTGAAGTTGGTTGAAGATCTAAACAGAACCTTTCCCGGAGGCTTAGAGCTTCAAAATTTTGTCATAGTCTCCACTTGTAATTCATTAAATGCTGGGTTTGTTCCCCTCCCCCTTTGATGTTAAGGGTACTAATCACTCTCTTAATTAAAATAGCAATCACATGGACCACTAGTCTAATCCAGGAAGGCAACTCTTCATTTCTTGTTAGAATATGCAAACAATGGACTATTCACTAGAGCTATAGTTGCCTGCTTTTTTCAGCCATTTATCTAGAGCCCTAATAATCAATTTTGAGTCACGTTCATGTAGTCAAACTGAAATGTATATGAATCATTTCTAAATCCATATGTACTAAACCTGCAAAATAAATCTTTTCATAGTCTCCAAGGCGATTTCCCTTCTTTTTTTCCTTTTATAGTTTGTGGCAAAGAGATGAGAGAGACATGAGGCATGTTGGTGCAGAAAAGTGGAAACAGCTGAAAATATTTCATCTTGTCATATATTACAACATGGGATGCCAACCTGATCATAGATACCTGTTTAACTGGTAGCTGTCTGTCAGAATATACAAGGGGCTGCTGATAAGTCTTTGGCTCTGTGTTCTTGTTTTGTTTCTATTGTAACAAATGTTACATCACATGAAAGACTTATGTGTCTAATATATGTTTTCAAAATGTTGTGTTTGTAGCTCATGGCAACAGTCATCTAAGTACATGGGGAAACAAAATGGTGGAGTCTACGGTGATATTCACAGCAAATGAGAGCAGAGGAGTGATAACATACTTGTTTCTGTGAGGAAAGTCTGTGAAGGATATTCATGGTGATATGTCACAGACATTGGGGAATCAATGCCCATCATATTCTACAGTTAAGAAATAGGTTGCCAAATTTAAAATGGGCCACTTCAGCACCAATGCTGAGGAACGTTCTGGATGACTGAGAGTGCTTGTTGTTCCAGAGATCTTCGATGCTGTGCACAACCTCATACTGGAGAATTAGCATATTTCAGCTATAGGACTTGCAGACATCATGAGAACTTCTCATGAACGTGTTCATGTCATTATCCATGAACATTTGAACATGAAGAAGCTCTCTGCAAAGTGTTTTTCCCAAATGTTTGACAAAAGATCAGAAAAGCATGCAAGTGAAAACTTCCCAGACCATTTGTCAGCGTTTCCATACTAATAAGAACTTCCTGGATTATTTGGTCACTATGGATGAGACTGGGATTTATTTGTATGACCCTGAAACCAAGAAGCAGTCAAAAGAGTGGAGGCACAGTGGTTCTTTTCATCCAGATAAGTTTGGGGTGCAAAAATCAGCCACTAAGGTGATGTTGTCTGTGTTTTGGGATAAGGAGGGTGTGCTGCTAGTGGACTGACTACTTTCAGAATGGTTCCACCATCAATGCAAGGTATTACACTGAACTTTTGGACCAATTGAAGGCAGTTCTGAAGGCCAAAAGGTGTGACAATCTGTCTAAAGGAATCTTGTTCTTGCAAGGAAAGACCTCCGCTCACACTACACAAGCGACCATGGCAAAACTGGTGGAGCGAGGCTTCCCCCTGGTTGACCACCCACTTTATTCACTAAAGCTAGCTCCCTCCAACTATCATCTGTTTCCAAACCTGAAGAAACACTTCAAGGGTACCATATTTCATACCATTTCTGATGCCATGGCTGCTACGGATGACTGGTTTGAGGAACAACCGAAATCTTTTTGCAAGGCTTACAGAACATGGAATACTGATGTAAGAAGTGTGTTGATGTCAGTGAAGAGTATGTGGAATAAATGTAAAGTTTCATCTTCCTATCTCGTATCTTTCTGGGAAATCCAACTAGTTATCAGCAGCCCCTCATACAGTAGTAGCATTAGGTAATTATATACTGATTTCCCTTCCCCAGATATTTTTCATATGAGATGCACAGAACACCAAGTTCCCACCAAGCCTGCATAAGATATTTATTTATTATTTATTTATAACTTTTGTATCATGATCTTCTCTACCTCCGTAGAGGAACTCAGACTGGCTAACAGCAAAAATTAAATGCTAACAATACCCTTTAAAACATCATATATAAACAAGAGGTTAAAATACAGTACATATAAGATAAAATAGTAAACCAATTCACCAAGATAAAAACAGGTAGGTTACTTATAAAGAGCCGATCTTTCTCAGAAACAATCAGCACTTTGCAACAATTGGAACAATGTACAGAACCAGATAAGATTTGCAAACAAATGCTACTATTTATCATCAAGATATACTTTAGTATAGCACTGTCAAGCACATTTGAGTGAAAGCTTCCCATTTAAAAATCTTTTTAGGTAGTTTTAACAAATATTAGGGTATACCTAAACAGGTATTCAGGTTAGTTTTTGCTATATGAATAGGCAGGTTTTGAGATGACTGTTCATTATTTTAAACTTCCTCCATACAAACAAATAACGAATAGGACTTACTTCCTATAGACACATCATTGATTATTTTAGTGGAAAATAATTTGATAGCAACTGAAAATAAATATGGACTGGCTTTAGGTATTACAGTAGGGTCTCACTTATCCAACATAAACGGGCTGGCAGAACGATGGATAAGCAAAAATGTTGGATAATAAGAATTACATTATGATTTTACAAATTAAGCACCAAAACATGTTTTACAAAAAAAAAAAGACAGAAAAAAGCAGTTTAATACACAGTAACATTATGTACTAATTACTGTTTTTGAATTTAGCAGCAATACGTCACAAGGTATTGAAATGGCAGTGGATTAGAGTAGGAGGCAGACCATGTTGGATAGTACAGAACATTATCCAAGTGACGCTTGGATAAGCAAGACTCTACTGTACTGTAAACCAGGGCTTATTGGCTGAAGCTTGCTACTTTCTTGGGGAGATGGACTACAAGGCTTTTATCCATGACCTGTTTCTTATGATGTGCAAACCTGGCACAAAATTAATCTCTAGTTCATGTGTTCCTTCTGAAATTCAGAGAAAGTACTTTAAGAAACCATGCCTTATTTTTCTGACTTACTTTGTTGGGGGGAGTGGGGTAAGAGCTTGTTGTTTAGCTACTCCGGTCACAAGGAGAGTGATTAGTTAGAAGATGATAGCACTCTGCCTTATCTTTGATGTCTAAATGCAACCATTATATTAAAACATTCCACTCTTGCCTATTCTAGTCTATTCTGCCTATCAATATTGCCAGGCAGTTCAGTTTGCTGACATGAATAAGATTAATCTTCCTCCAAACAAATTTGAACTGGAACAATTTTATGCAAAGTTGAACTTGCACAAGCAGGAAAAGCAAATCACTAGTTTAAAATATATTTCTACTTCAGTCTAGTGTAGGTTTATATGTTTCATTATTAATGAATGTTTGCCAATATGCCACAGCATTGCCATTTTAATGTGAACTCTCTAGCAGAAACAGTCAAGGAAACTGCAGCATTTCTCTGTGTATGGATCTCGGACTACCCCTGCCCACATAACCGATGTCTGTGTTTGATTTGGTGAGTAGATGTGTATCCAAAGCAAAAGCAAATTGGTCTTTTGGTAGCTGGTGACATCCATGCAATGGGATGTGGTGAAAATATCCATACTCTTGGTTTTAGCTTTAACTATAATCCAAGATGCTGGGCCTATTTGTGGGTCAAGGTTCAGCCCACTGGATATTCTTGTAAGACTAAAATCTGTTACAAATTCATTGCTATAGTGGCATAACCCAGTTATCACTGAGTTAGTCAATTCTGATTTTAGGAGTAGTTCACATGTGGACATAACACATAGAGAGGGATAAACAGGATGATGTTAAAGACTGGGGGCATGCAAATGAGCATCTTCCTCACATCTACAGGGGAAAATCCAATTTACACAGTATCTGATGTGTGCAGCAGAGAGTGAGTTCATGCCAACTTTTTTAAGTTCAGAAAAATAATCCTGTGTTCATACATGAATGCACCATTCTAGCAAGGCCTATCTGGACTGGCAGCAGCTCTCCATGTTTCAGGCATTTCCCAGTTTGGCCTCATTTGATACTTTTAAATTAGGGTCTGGGACTGTGCAGTCTATGGAACATTTTTATCATAGCTAATTTGCAACCCTTAAGGTCCCTGAACCTTTCCAGACCCATCCTCAAACTATTTTTTGTAAAAATTGAGAGTACCTCTCCTTCTGTAAGCTTCTTGGAGGCATGATTATCAAATTAATTCCTGCTCCTACATATTTAAAAAAGGTTCAAGCCAAAATAAAATGGAAATTGGCCAAACCAGAATGATCCAAGTAATATTTCCCGTTTTTTAGAAAATGGCAAATTCTGACCTGTGGACCTTTGAAAGGATCCAAAATGAGGCAAGTATAACACCTGCAAGCGATTTAAAGTGGGACTAAAATTCCATCAATTCTAGTTTGCAGACCCAATAGTGAGAGAGAATGTGAATGTCCAGCATCTGGAAAGCCACATGTTCATCTCTCAATTTTTAACCCCCCACCCCACTGCCGCCACCGGCCTGCAAGTTTTAAATGAAGATGCCAGAAACTGAAATTGGGACCTTGTACATGGAAAGCATGTGCTGTGCCATTGAGATGTGCACTGCTCCTGAATGTAATCAGCCTTGAAAGGTGTGTGTGTACATACTTGTAGGAATCTTATTCCACTGCATGAATAAAACATCAGTGTTGCAACTGCTGTTCCAGTGAGTCTGTGGAGGATTTCATTCTCAGCATGTTAGCTAAAAAGTTGCTGATACACCAGATGTCCCTCAGGATGCCATGGCAATTTGTTGTGCTGAAACTCACAGGGAGCTAAGTTAAGCCTATGACTTGGGCTGTTTTGTTTTTTTTAAAGGCACTAGAGCCAAAGCAGATATGAAAATGAAAGTCTAAAATGGTAATGCTAGTAGATGGTGAGTGGTGTGGATAGTTAAGATCTTATTTCAAGATTATCTCAATTTATTTATTTATTTATTATTTCAGCTTCTAGGCTGCTCCCTCTAGAAGCTTTACAGCAGTGTGAAACAAGCAGTGTAAAACAAGCAAGATAAAAAACACCAAGTTAATCTAAAAGATATTACTAACGCTAAAATGTTTCTAAAACTAGACAGTGAGTATAACAGTTTACTCGTATAATGATCTACTGTATATGAGCCTCACTTTGACTTTATTAAAGTGTATGTCTACCTCAGTTGCTCTCTGTAGATGGAGATGGGTTACTTTCTTTTTAATCTCTCTTCTATTTTCTTCTCCTACCAGCATACCGCTTTTGGTTGCTTCTGAGTGACCAGAGCGCATTGAACAGACTGCGCTCTGGCAACATAAGATGTAAAGCCAACCTTAAGAAATGGGGCCACAAAGTCAAGTGTGGAGAACAGCAAACCACAGGCCACCTATTACAATGCAGCCTAAGCCCTGCCACATGCACAATGGATGGCCTTCTTATAGCAACATCAGAGGCACTCCAAGTGGCCAGCTACTGGCCAAAGGACATTTAATATAATACCAAGTTTTAAAACTTTGGGGGTTTTGTTTTTGTTTTTTTTAAACACATTATAACTGTACCCTTGGTTTGCTCCTGATATGATAAAAAAAAAACAAACCAGCATACCAGAATAATGCTACTTGGTCCCTGCTTCGGTTTTAATTTTATGTTTAAAAGTGTACGCTGAAATAAGAAGGTGGACATATCTGAACTTTGCATTCACATTATAGAAAGACTCAATCTGTTTATGAGTTCTGCCCCATCAGTTGAGGACCAATGACACACACCACAAAAGCATCACAGATAAGCAACTGGTTCACAATTACATTATCTGGGCAAAACACTGCTAATGGTATCACAATGTTAATGAAAGTTTTGTAAATGACTTAGTAAAAAATTATGGAAATCTAAGAGTAGAAGGTGCTTTTCAGAAATAGGTAGCTAATACAATTAATTTCTTGCTTGGCCCATGGGCTTTTAAAAATAATAAATATCCAATCTGCAGCTATAGATATCTCATATTTTGTTCCACCCCTCAACATCAGGCATTACTCAAAACTGTTTTATTGATGGCTTATATTGGGGAGAAAATTTTAGGCAAATTGCTGCATTAATAACAGTCCTGTGTTATCTGGCATGCATATTATCGGGGTGGGGGCTTTTAGCTGGTTCATATATTTACAAGAACTTGCCAAATTCATAAATTTTCTCATAAACTAAATGGAGAAAACTTCAGGGTTTTTAAAGAATTGTGAGAGAACCCAAAACAGATAAATAAATTTATCATTCTACTTGAGGATATGAAAGCATCCAAGTGCCTGCCTTGCTTATACTGTATCTTTTCTTCTATACTAATAATAGCTGACTGGAGGGGAGAGCCTGAATCAGAAGCTTCCAAAGCTGGGAAATTGAGGAAGAAGTTATAGCTCCCCACAGCTGCTTTTGGAAGAAGAAAGACATGTACAAGGCATTCATGTAGTGTCTTCTTAGACCCTCAGTAAGGCTTATACAGAGTCCCTGCCAGCACTGGGAAAGTAGCATGAGATGTGGTACAGCATTTGGCATTTGGTCAACAAATTTAGCTCAGGATAGTCAAGGGAATTTGTATCTTATCAACAGTGCTGGTAGGATTTTAATGGGTTTTTAATGGGAGATATTTTTTTCTTAAAACCCACATTTCATACATCATGTGCTCCCATTGAGATACACATATTAATAGAACAGAATGTTTCTTAAAAGGACAAATGTATGGGAGACATGCCTCTTGTTCAATTTAGCCACATTTGTACATTTGACACATTGAAAGTACTAACCATGTTTCAATAAGTGGATTTCCCTCTTAGCCAAAGGCTAAAGAGGGAGAGGAGTTTGCCCCCTCCCACGGAGAAAGAGGAGGTTCTTAGAACCTCTGGGAGGCAGGGGGCGTGGCCTCCCTTTAGGAAGGCCAGCCCCCTGAAGAGCTCAGTTGGAGCTCGGCAAGCAGAGGAGACGGTCGGTCTCCTCTTCAGGTGAGCTCCTTGGGGGGAGTGGGGCCTTGTCCCTTCCCCCCCCCTTTTTGTCATTGTAGGCCCGCTTTCGGCAGGCTTCGGGCCCGGGGGAGCGGGGCCTTGTCCCTTCCTCCCCCCCCCCTTTTCTTGCCTAGCGGCCGGGGCCCGGGTTGCGGGGAGCGAGCGGAGACAGGCTCGTGCTCCCCCCGCACCCGGCCGCTCGGGGCTGGGCCTAGCGGCCGTGCAGGCCCGCTCGGCGGGCTTCGGGCCCAGGGAGCGGGGCTTTGTCCCTTCCCCCTTCTTGGCCCATCGGCCGGGGCCCGGGGTTGCGGGAGCGGCGGAGACAGGCTCGTGCTCCTCCCGCACCCGGCTGCTTCGGGGCTGACCCTAGCGGCTTGCAGGCCTGCTTTTGGCGGGCTTTGGGCCCGGGGGAGCGGGGCATGTACCCTGCCCCCCCATGGGCTCCCCGGCTTTGGCGGTGTGTGGGTCGGGGACTGGCTCCCGCCGCCCTCCCTCCCCTTGGTTTTCGGCGCCGCTGCCGCCAGGCCTTGTTGGCTCATGTGGCGCCGCGGAGGTCCCCAGCTGGGCGGCCTGCTTCCCGCTGGGGCATGACGGGGGGTGGGGGGGTTCGCTTTGACCCCCCCTCATCCATGGAACAGGGCGGGGGGGCTTGGACTTCTCCTCGCCCCCTGCAACGGCACCCCAGGCTCTTTTCTGGGAGGGTGAATGTTTTCCTTATTCCTTGCTGCCGCCATTTTGGGGCTTGCCCAGGTCTTGCAGCAGCCACAAGGTGGCTGCAAAATGGCGGCTCCCATATCGGCCGCATGGCCAGCAAAAATTTGCTTACCCTTAGCAGGTATCTCTTGTGATATTAGCACTTTGTTCCTTTGAGCTTGCCAAAGGAAAAGCTCTATGCTAAGCGCATCTGCTAACCATTCAGGTATTATTCTTGTTATTGTTGCTTGGCAAGCTGCCTCACTATTTTAAGGCCAATTATGCTAAAACTTTCGCTGTGCATCACTCTCTTCTGACATCACTTCTGCTAAAAGCATCTATTCTGTTTAGTTGATGAATCACATTCATTTGGATTTTAGTACAACATATTGTAATAGTAATAATAGGGCAAGAACCTTTATGGGTTCCCTCACAAATGGGGCTGTATAGCCAAGTTTGCCCAGCTCGTGGGGTTAATCCTCGTAGGGTTTGTTTTACGCAGCCTAACGGTGCCTCGCGGTGGGCTTAGATAGTCGGGATGGGGGCACTGTAAAGCAGTGAACCTTTTTGATCCTAATTTAAGCAATGCACTTATCTTTTACCTGGGTTATTTTAATGTTTAACTGGAGGGGTGAACTCCCGACCCTTGGTATAGATTGCTGTTGACCTATGGCTGACAACATTACCAATTAGTAATAATTTCTAGCAAGGCATTTATCGTTTCACCTGGGTCATTTTAATTTTAGAGGGAAGGGTGAGCTTCTGATTTTGGTATGGCCACTGTTGCCCTTCGCCGGCAACGTTAGCAAGTAAATTGCTGATTTCAAGCAGTGTGGTTTTATTTCGCAGGGGTTATTTGCACATTAAGCAAGAGTAAGCTCACAACCCCCTGGTGTGGATTGCGGTTGACCTATTGGCCAACATTAGCAACTGAGTATAATTTTAAGCAATATATTTATTCTTTTATCGGGTATTTAAAAAAAATTAATTAAAAGATCATAAAAATTAATAAATGGATAATAATAATAATAATAATGATTTAATTAGAGTGGATCCCAATTCTTGCTGTAGCTTTGTTGGCCTATGCCGTCAGCGCTAGCAATCAAGTTACTTTTCATATGGGTCAGTTTAAATTTCAATTTGGGAGCGCCCTCTTGGCCCTTGGCAGGGCTTACCGTTGACCTATCCGGTCTACAGTAGCATTTGGGTTAGAATTGCAGGCAAAATATTTAATTTCACCGGGTCCCGTTTTAACTGCAATTTGAGTAAGATCCCGACCCTTGGTATAGCTTTGTTGACCTATGCCCGTCGGCACTGGCAACTGAGTTACTTTTCACCTGGGTCATTTAAATTTTAACTTGGCGAGTGAGCTCCTGACCCTTGGTATGCTCACGGTGACTTACATTGTCAACACTGGCAATTGAGTTACAATTTCAAATAATATGCCTAATTGCTCTGGGTTAATTTTAAAATTTTAACTTGAGTGCGCCCCTGACCCTTGGCATAGCCTACGTCGACTATGTCCGTTGACAATAGTTTCGAGTTACTTTTCACTTGGGGCATTTTAAATTTCCCGGTCACGTTTAAACTTTAAACTTGAGTGAGATCCCGACCCTTGGTATAGCTCTGTTGACCTATGCCCGTCAACACTAGCATTTAAGTTGCTCTTTTACCTGGGTCATTTTAAATTTCAACTTGCCAGGGAGCTCCCGACACTCGGTATGGCTTACAGTTGACTTTTAATTGTCAACATTAGCAATTGAGTGATAATTTCAAATAATGTAGTTAATTTTCACCTGGGTCATTTTAAATTCGAATTAAGGAGCCCGACCCTTTGCATAGTTTACTGTTGACCTATGCCGTCAACACTAGTAACCGAGTTACTGTTTCACCTGGGGATTTTAAAATTCGACTTGAGGAGTGAGTTCCTGGCCATTGGTACGGCTCACCATATGCACGTTTGTCAACGTTAGCAATGGTGTTACCAATTTTAATCCAGGTGATTGTTGTTTCACCATTTCACCTGAGGGCCCCTGACCAGGGGGTAAATGACCATTGACCTACACTGGTCTGGCCATTGGTGATTGGGTTATGATTTTAAGCATGCATTTGGCCTGTCACCTGGGTCATTTTGAATTTTCGACTTGAATTCAAATAACAACTGGACGAGCTTTCGTCGCTTGGTATGCTTACTGTTGACCTATTTTGTCAACTTTACCAGTGAGTTAACAATTTCGCAATGTAAGTGTCATTTTACTTGGGTCATTTTCAAATTGTGACAAAAGGGAGGGCTCCCGATTTCTGGTATAGCCTACTGCTGACCTATGTTTGGCAGCTCTGGCTGTTGTGTTAGGCTGTTCGACCAACGTAATTCTTAATTTACCGGACTTGAAGTACGGTTGTCTCCTAGGAGACACGCTCTCTCAGCCCTTATTTATTGCTAGAGAGTTAAACGCCTAACCTTTTCTTAAAAGACCGTACTGTCAGGCCTACACAGGCACACTCTCTCAGCCTTTTAAATGGCGGAAGTATATGGAGAGTGGTTTTTCCTTTTCTATAAAAGATGACTAGTTATTGCAGTCACACCCTCTCAGCCGTATAAATGGCTGCCGGGTTCGAAAGCGCCTTTTCTTTAAAACTAAAAAGACTGGTTATGAAAGTACACCCCGTCAGCATTATAAATGGTGGAGAGTTTCAAAGCGGTTTTCTTTAAAAATACAAGAGTAATAGTCTTTGAGTCACGCCCTCTCAGCCCTAAGAACGGCTGGAGGGTATGAAAAACGGGCATTCTTTCTAGAACACAGGAAGATTGGTCGTTTCAGTACACCCCCTTTTTTGTTTGACCTTATTATAGGCGGGGGGAAGTTTATGAAGCGTATTTTTATTGAAATATAGTAAAGTTGGTTGTTGAGTGCACCCTATCGGTGTTATAAAGGCTTTGGGTAATTTTAAAAGCGCCTTTTCCTTATACCCCATCAGGGAATTCGTAAAGCATGTTTTCTTTTTAAAAGATAAGACGTTGTTAGTCTGAGTTATACCCTCTCAGCCTTAAAACGGCTGCTGAGTTTGGAAAGCTCATTTTTTCTTACAACATAAAAGATTAATCTTTAGAATTATGCCCCCTCAGCCTTAAGAATCGGCTGGGGAGATAAAATAAATATATAAATAAAAAAAAGAATTTTTTCTGAAAGGCAAAGAATGGCTGGTCAGTTGATTTACACACCTCTGCCCTGTAACCGGCGGAAGATATTGAAAAGGCGTTTTCTTTTAAAACACGAGATTACTCGTTTGGTATAAACATCTCAGCCTTAACGTGGCTGGAGAGTTTGCAATTGGTTTCTTTTTAAAACAAAAGAAGATTAGTCGTTGAGTTACTCCTTCTCAGCCTGACCCGGCTGGAGAATTGAATGGCACGTTTTCTTTGAACAGTGAAGGTTGGCTGTTGGGTTGCATCCTTTCGGCCTTATAAATGGCCAGAGAGTTGATGCACCTGTTGTTACATTATAAGATTAGTCAGTGAGTTTACCCTTTCAGCATTAGGGACATCCTCCCAGCCTCATATAAGGCCGGGGAGTTTGAAAAACCGTGTTTCCATTAAAGTAGAAGGAGTTTAATTATTGGAATTACACCCTCTTAGCCTTACTGGGCTGGAGAGCTTAAAAGCGCGGTTTTTCTAGAAGGAGGTTAGTAGTTCAAGTTACACCCTCACAGATTTATAAACGGCTAGGGATTTTGAAAGCGCATTTCTTTTAAACAGAAGATTCAGTTATTAGAGTTACGCCATCTCAGCCTCTTACATGGCTGGAGAGTTTGAAATTGTGTTTTCTTTTAAGCAGAAGAAGATTAAGTGTTAGAGTTACACCCGCTCAGCCCTAAAAATGGCAGTGGAGTCGGGAAGTGAGTTTTTCTTTAAAATATAAGAGAATAGTATTTTGAACACACCATTTCAGCCTTATATAGGCTGGAAAGTTTGACAAATTTATTTCAGCCATTGGCAGTTGCGTCCAAGGCATACAATGGATGCTCATATAGTTAGCTACTAGATAGTGGGGGGTTAGTCCTATGTGGCTGACACTCAGGTACCACCTTCGCTGTTTTTATGAATGTCCACGTGGCGGAAAGGGGAGCTCAAGGGAGTCCCGTTTGCCAGTGCTACTTTGGCCCATATTGGGGCTACCCAGTTCCAAATTGGCAGGCAGTGCCCGAGGTCACAATCCGTGGTCGGCCATCGACCCACAGCCCAGTCGAAGGGAAAGCGTGAGGATGACTTTAAAGGGCCATGTGGGTGAGTCGGGCCTGTCTGAAGGTAGTGACCAGCCGTCAGGGGTCCTATATTTCATTTTGGCCAACATTTGGGCCAGGACTCCATTGCCTTTTGGAATGGAGTGGTAGATGTGGTCTGCAGCAAACGTGCATGCACGGTCCTTACCCCTGTTGGTTTGAGACTCTTAGCTGAGACTGGCGGAGTTCCACATCGGGGAACGGCTTTGGCTTGCGGACGGGGCAAAGCGTCTTACAGGCCCGAGCAAGCTCGTACTGGCTGGCTGGCATGGCCCTCCATACACATCGTCCGGTCCACCAATATGCCATCTTGTTGGTGGTTCGGTGCGTGGAGATGTGAGAGTCCTCATAAAGGGAACAAGGAAGGGGCCATGCGCTCAACAGTACTGGGGTAGCACACTACCTCCTTTATCCAGGGCTCGCGACAATGCTTTGTTTGCTGAGCGGTTGGATTGTAATATCGGAATTGGGCATCGTTCCGTTCGTCTACCAGGAGAGGGGGTGTGAGGAGTCTCGGTGGGGGATTGGGACTAGGTAGACACCTGTCCCCATCGGTGGAGGAAAATAGCTAGGAAAGCCCATTGTCGGTGTGTGCACCTAAGGCACCTCCTTCAGGGGTGAGGGCCATTAAGTTAACATTCACCTCAAAGTTCAAGTTGAGGGGTTAACTAAGTTTAATGGCCCTGGAATGAAAGAGGCTGATCTCAAGATCTCGAGTACAGACCTCTCATTCATTTCCTAAAAAGGTTGCCCTGGTTGGATAATCAGGGAATCCAGGTGTTTCGCCCGAAATCGATATCGTTAGCCGAGGGGGCATGATACCCCGGCTAGAATACACCTTGATTCCTGACACCTTCTGAGTTAGACTTAAGGAAAATTAAATAGGTAACTTTAAATAAAAGTTGCTCAATTTGAACCCAATACTTTGTGTCTCGTCTCTTTTTTGTTCAGTGGGTTTGGAGGGCAAGGTGGATTTCCCTCTTGGCCAAAGGCTAAAGAGGGAGAGGAGTTTTGCCCTCCCACGGAGAAAGGAGGTTCTTAGAACCTCTGGGAGGCAGGGGCGTGGCCTCCCTTTAGGAAGGCCAGCCCCTGAAGAGCTCAGTTGGAGCTCGGCAAGCAGAGAAGACGGTTGACCCACCACTCCCCCCCCTTCAGCAGTAAAGATTTTTGATCGCTCTTTAACTAAGAGGATCGGGTGAGGAATTTTCTCCCTGCCACCTTAACTGTGGAGGGAGTTTTTGCCTACCCCTTTACGGTGTAGGGGCTAGTAAGGGAGCGGTATGTTTTAAATAGGCTTAGCGGAAAATAGCTAGGGGAAAGCCCATTGTCGGTGTGCACCTAAGGCACCTCCTTCAGGGGTGAGGGCCATTAAGTTAACATTCACCTCAAAGTTCAAGTTGAGGGGTTAACTAAGTTTAATGGCCTGGAATGAAAGAGGCTGATCTCAAGATCTCGAGTACAGACCTCTCATTCATTTCCCTAAAAGGGGTTGCCCTGGTTTGGATAATCAGGAATCCAGGTGTTTCGCGAAATCGATATCGTTAGCCGAGGGGCATGATTTCGGCTAGAATACACCTTGATTCCTGACACCTTCTGAGTTAGACTTAAGGAAAATTAAATAGGTAACTTTAAATAAAAGTTGCTCAATTTGAACCCAATACTTTGTGTCTCGTCTCTTTTGTTCAGTGGGTTGGAGGGCAATAAGGTTAATAAAGAGATATCTAAATTGCCACATGTCACAGCAATTAGCTTCTATAGGCTGGAAGCTTTCTTATATAAGGAAAATTCATGAATGATGAAGCCTGCAAGAAATTATAGACATGTGACAGATCATGTACTATGTCTATGTATAAGCCCATATCCAAACTACATTTTGGGTCATTTCCAGTAATATGGTTAAAAAGAACAAGGCACAGACTGAAAAGAATGTCCAAAACTACTTTGAGTTGTGTGGCTACCTGACTTACCATGGGTGACCATCCCTTTAAGAGCAGAGAATTGCCCTCTTATATTGTCAGCAGTCCCATTTCATCTGTTTATTTGAGGTAAACCATATTACAATGATGGGAGGAATTGGAGACAAATAAGCTCTACACTGGTTGGATATGAGTTCTCAGAAATTTTCAGCATCAAGGCATGACAGTCAATCAATCGGAACAGAGGAAGCTTTCCTTGACACATGGGTGAAAGTGGGTATTCCTCTTTTAAAAATAGAAGAGCAGCATCACCTTATAATTGTGGTTAAACATTTAGCACACTAATGTCAAATCCTACAGATCATTGATAGATTTTGGTCCAAACTACTTTGTTCCTTAAATTCTTTTGGTGGGAGCAAACATTTTGATTAACTTTGGAGGCAATCTATATTGGAGGGAGAGAGGTAGCTACATCTCATTTCTTTCTAAAATAGAAGTTCTTAAATTTATTTGTACAATCAGTATTCTGACTGCAAAGTTTCTGCACCACAAATTATGGTGAATTTGTATGGTCTAGATCAAATTTGGAGAGAGTTAAATAAGGCAGCCGGTTAATCAGACTCAGTGGGGACTTTGAAGGTGTAGGTAACAAAGATACTGCCCAATTTGGGGGTGAATAACCAGCCTGACTCCCAGGTAGAAGGGGATTCACATATTGGCACTCACCCATGTAGTGTGTCATATTTTGCCATTCCAGATGGTTCCCAGCAGGCAGGCCAGGCCATGAGTTATCAGCGTTTACTTGAGTCAGCCAATACATGAATCTAGACATCTGTAACGAATTACACTTGTGCCTTTTCTTAGAATTTAGGATTGTTTGTGTTATTGTAAGGCAAGGTCCTTAACCCCGTGGCTGAAACCCAGGGTCCATTGAAGGGGGGGAGAGGAAAGGGTTCCAAGAAGGGTGCTTCCTTAACCCCGTTACTGAAACCCAGGCTTTCTTGAAGGGAAAAAAGGAAAGGTTCCAAGAAACGAAAAGGGAGGGGGGCTCATAAGCTCCCCATTGCTGTCAATGAGCAAGATCTAGCTGTATTTTTTTTATCTGTAGACAAAAAACAGCTATCAGGCTGCCTGCCCATTTTTCGGAGGTGTGCAAAAACAAATACGGGGGTCTACCGGAATCCAGCCAGCAAAAACGGATTGGGGTTCAGCCAAAATGTACAAACCTATAAGAAAGCATCATGTAGAAATAATCATCACCATTCTTTGCATGTGTGCAGAGTAGTGTAGAGATTCTTTCTCATGTTGTTCATCCACATATAACTTGTGAGTATTTGGTGAAAGACTATAGGGTAACTTACCAACCATCCTCAAGTCTGTGACGTATGATTTTAATAACTTCTTTAGGCATGTTTGGGCTTGTCTACACTGGTCCAAAAACTCAT
Organism: Anolis apletophallus; assembly: GCA_030556195.1. Taxonomy (NCBI): domain Eukaryota; kingdom Metazoa; phylum Chordata; class Lepidosauria; order Squamata; family Anolidae; genus Anolis; species Anolis apletophallus. The sequence goes on along the minus strand of JARBWK010000003.1, from coordinate 113,940,764 downwards.
ACTCACCACAAATGGGCAATTGGCTCTCCCCATAATGTTCAGGCATAGCAGTTTTTTCACTATACTTTGACTTTGCCCATTGTTCTCAAATCTGGTTTACCCCAGAGTTTGCTGCAAACTGTGGTGTATCCTGGCACTTTGGAGCAGTCTGTACAGTGGGATAGGAGCTGATTTGGATAAATTCCCTTTCCAGGCAAGCACTGCCACCATTTAGATTTCCCTGTGCTGCTGTGTCATGGCTGTGATGCCACTACCACTCTTTCTAGCCATTCACTGAACTCTGTTATACTTTTGGCCATTGCAGGCACTTCTGCTAATACAGCATGTGGAACATGTGTGACCAGCTAGCGTGATTTCCCCCTTCTTCTTGCTTTTCACACAATGACCTGTGGGCAGCAAAGTGTGGTGGCGGCAGCAACACAGATGAGATAACTACCCAGGAGTGTAGTCCCAGTCAATCTGGACATCAACCCCAAATTCACCACTACTACTGTTTTGCTAGTCTCATTCTCACTTATTGCACATCTTTAAATGCATGTGGAATATGAGAGATAGTAAAACATCAATTCAGGCCATAATATTTTTGATGTCTGTTTGAGGTTATGAAAGTTGGACAGTAAAAAGTTTGACAGGAATCAAAACAACTTTCATATAATATGGTGCTGGAAAATAGTCATATATTGCATGGATTGATTCAGTGGGAAAGTGTTGTTGTTTTGTTGCTGCTGCTGCTGTTTTTATATTTATTAATACCCCACTTTATCTCTCCCGAAGAAGATTCAAAGCAGCTTAACATAAAAGCATTAGCATGCAATTTAAAATATACAAACATGCAAACATTAAAATAGAATTAAATAAAAACATTATTATTGTGCTTAATAAAGTGGAAAGCAGGGAAAAAGAAAGAGGAATAGTACTACAGGTGAAGGGATGCAATCAAGGAAGCCACAGCCTCATGTATGCAAGACCTGAGTAGGGCAAATATCGGCCCCTCCAGGTGTTTTGACTTCAATTAACAGCTGTAAACTGGCCGGGATTTCTGGGAGTTGAAGTCCAGACTCTAAGAGGTTTCTTTTCCATGGAGCCAAACCATAAGTTAAAGTCTACTTGACAGTAGTGTTGGCACGATTGAAACATCTTCAGGAGAAAACATCTTGGTCAGATTGTGCAGAATTACACTGTTACACTTCACACCGTTTTATTTGATATATGTGAACTTGTTCTAGCATTCTTGTATGGTATTTACATCTCAGTGAAGAAATCTATCACCAAAGAGTACAAACATGAGTCTCCAGAAGTTTGACTCCAATTCCCAATATGACAATATGACTTGCTCTCTGGTAATGATGGAAGTCCAAAAATATCTCTGGTAGCAAGACCTAGGATCTGCTGTAAAAACTACTGTATGTACCGACGTAGTAGACGACTGGGGGGTAGTAGATGACTGGGGGGTATAAAATTGAGTGTTTAGGATATACTCGCCGTATAAGACCACTCCTCTTTTTTGTAGTAGCTTGAGAGAACTTTCTTCTCTCCAGGCTTGAGGGTCGTCTTCTGCCAGAGGCTCATGATGAGGGAAAGCCACCATAGGTCTGTGGCAGTAGTGCAAACAGCCCAGCAGTCTCCATGGCAATGTGGCTTGCCGCTCCTCCTCTCTGCGCCCTCCCTCCCTCCGCTCTCCTCCCTCCCTCCCTTCCTCCCCCTCCCTCCTTTCCTCCTCCTCCTCCTCCAATGAGAGGGCAGCTGCCCACTGGCTCCACCCTCAGCAACCTGAGAGGCACGGCCTGAGGAGGAGAAGGAGGAGGAGGATGGAGGAAGGCGGGGGTAGGGAGCACGTGGGGAGGAGAAGCGGCAAGCCGCATTGAAATGGAGACTGCTGGGCTGTCCCGCTGCCAGCCTAGTGCTGACTCTGACCCGACTTGGGTCTCCGGTTGAAGACGACCCTCAAGCCTGGAGAGAAGAAAGCTCTCCTCCTCCTCAGTTGCTGCCGGCGGCAGGACAGCTTGGCAATGCTGCTTGCCGCTCCTCCCTGCGCCATCCCTCCCTCCACCATCCACCTCCCTCCCCCCTTCCTTAGCCACAGCCGTAGTTTCTGGCTCCCAGAGTTACTCAGCGAACCCATCCACAGAATGATGATGCAGGAAGTCGTCATGCGCAAGCGCCTCCTTGGGCCCAAGGCAAGCGGGGCTGTGGGTTAGAGGGGATCCTCCTCCTCTGCTATGGCGTCCAAGGAGGGAGGAAAGGGAGCAGAAGGAGTGCATGCATGCTCACGCGAGGCAGCCTTCTCTCTGTGTGTGTCTCTCTGTAGTTTCCTGACTCCTGTGGCTCCCAGAATCCCAGGTGCACTGCGGCCTGGGGCTGTGGGGAGTCATCCAGCAGGCTGTCTCCATGGCAATGCAGCCTGCCACTCCTCCTCCCTGTGCCCTTCCTCTGCCCCCCCCCCCCAAGGTACGGTAGTTGGATTTTATTATTTTCTTTTAATTATTTTTACGTATTTTAATTTTATATTGGGCGTACTAGACGACCCCCAACTTTTAATAAGATTTTTCAGGTCTAAAGGTTGTCTAATACCCTGGAATATACAGTGCTCATGAATATTGATTGTAAACACACACTCAGTGGCATTTTTTTAAAAAAAATCTGTATCGTTTTTAAATATACATGTAGAATGAAATGAGATTTTTCTACCCAGTTAGTATTTCATACTATAATGTCATTCTTAGCTAATGCTAATAGAATATTTGCACAAGTTTAACCAAAATAAGGGTTTCAAAACGTCTTTCTGAGTATCATGGTGGCCTTGCTTGACTTACCAAGATATTTGGAGCAGCTAACATGTGGTTTGATTTTTAAAGACATGCTTACGCTAACAGAAGTTTCAGAACTTCTTTTATATAACTATTTATCTAAATGAGGAATTCTGTTCTATAGGATTTCCTAATGCCTTATCAAAAAGTCAATATAGCTGTAATGAGAGAAATTGGAACAAAGAATTAGCAATAAATATCTCACTCCAAGTTGAATACAGCTATACAACTGATTAAACTACTTTAGATATGCAAATAGACCTAAAAGAAAAGGACAAAATGTAACTGTTTGAATTCTTTAAAAACCATAAAATTTGGAAACAGCAATCTAAGGCTGCCATCCTCTTTACAATTTTGAGCAGTATTTTTCACTGAATAGAATATATACCTAAACACCAGTAAACTCCATTAAACTAATGGAACTTTCTTCAGAACAAATAAATTTTGAGTTGCGTAGACCATGGACTTCATTACATGATGCTGCTATTCTACAGTGATCATACAATCACCAATAGTAGCTACACACATGAGCATCTTCTTTCTTTATTGCATGTGTCTCCATTTATACAACTGTGCCAATTCTCTGATTCATGGGCCTGCACTTGCACTTCTGGATACCCTCATAACCCCGTCCTCCTGCACATACACTGCTCCATAATTTTAAATTATTTTAGGGGAATGGGGCGAAGTGGGAAAAGAGGAGAACCTCTCTCTCCCCCCCCCCCTCCCCAAATTCACTTCATTGCCAGCATTTTTTTATCATGTCAGAAGCAACTTGAGAAACTGCAAGTCACTTCTGGTGTGAGAGAATTGGCTGTCTGCAGAGATGTTGCCTAGGGGACACCCGGATGTGTTACCATCCTGTGGGAGGGTTCTCTCATGTCCCGACATGGGAAGTTGGAGCTGACACCTCATGGATTTGAACAAGGGTTTGACCCATTGCACCACCATGGCTCCAGCATGCCAACACAAAAAAGTGGAATGGCCCCATTACACTGGAAAAGTGATGGGAATGTTGTGGAATTGAAAGCTATTGGTGGAGTTTTGCCTATCAATAACAGAGGATGGGTTAATTGTGAGGAGACAGACCAGCAATGAGATGTGCATTGTATTAGGGTCTGTCACTTCTGTTTCAGTGCAACTTATCTCCCTCATGCAATAAATTCCCATGTCTTCTGTGCAGCAGTAATTGAAGTGAACACAAGTTTATTTATTTTATTTATTTATTTCATTCGGCTTAATAGACCGCTCTATCCAAAGCTCAGAGCGGTTTACAGCACATAAAATATACAGGTTAAACACATAAAACGGCGTTATATATATATATATAAAAGTTGAATAAATATAATAAAATATATCAAGATTATATGTCTAGTTCAAAAAACAGAAGAATAAAAAATTATCATATGTATTAGACTATAGCTCCCATACTCCCTTAATACTCACTGCACAAACTATGGATGATGGGAGTTTCTCACCATCCAAAATGGTGTTCAGCCACAACAGTCTTATGACCTATCAACTAAGAAATAGACATTCATGTTATGGATGCTGTCTTGGTCTACAGTTTTTCACATATTTGTCCATTTAAACAATTAACCTGCTAGAGGGAGTCAGCTAACATACAGCTTCAAACTTTTTTAAAAATTAAATAGTTAAATAAGAATGTATCATGTTGAAAACAAGACCAATTTAAGACAAGGAAAAGCATTTAAAATATAGCAATGTGATTAAAATGGCTGCAACAACTAGTTAGCACCCAAATGCTGCTCTAAATAAAAATGGTTTTTGCCTGTTGGCAGAAAAGGGGAAGAGAATAGAGATTAACCTAGACTCATATTAGAATCAGATCCACAGCCTGGGAAATCGTCAATAAAGACCTTGCATGTTTTCACACTAAACATGTCCATGATAGTAGTGGTTTTCAATGCAGAGCAATTCCCTGAAGATCTTTAAATATCGGCAGGCTCATCAACCACTACCCACCCCAGTTGTGCTCCTTGTTTTCCACTTTCCATTTCTGAATATGAGAATTGGTGTTATATAGACCCAGTTCCTGCATTTCTCTGGATATCAGGGAGGGGCAAATCTGCCAGTAAGTAAGACTAAGGAGTGGTAGTTCAGTGGTAGAAAAATGGTAGAAAAACTAGGGATTTTGAGAAACTGGGCAGGGACTGGGATGGAATGGGAAACTCAGGTGGATATGTTCAGCATCAGGACATGAGGTTTCCCACCCCTGTTTTAGATAAGTGGTATATTCATTATACTAAGGGCAGCTGGCAGCTTTCAGCATAAAGCCACAAGACTGAATTTGCAACTCTGCAATTTAAAAGATTGATAATCCCAAGTAAATAATGCATTTTTCTTTAAGCCTGAGGTGATATTACTGGGAGACAGGCTGGAAAGAAGAAAACCAAATGGCAATTGGCATGTACAGATTACTTTTATCTGATTGCAATTCAAAGGAGCTGATTTAGCATTTTCTTTGCTCCTCCCCAATACAGTGAATTTAATTCATTCGCCCAGCTGTGTTGTTGCATATCATACAGTTGTTTCAAATTGTTTTATTTTAGGAAAATCCCTCATTTTAATGGGGATTGTCTCTTATTTCAGAATGCCACAGCTTACTACAATATGATGGATGTCTCTCATTTCAGAAGGCTATATATAGCTCAAAACTCTGTGGAGCAAGAATCACAACTCCACAGTATCACTTGTTTTGGAAAATGTTATCTGCTATGCCATGCCACAGACATGGGTCACAAGCGATGGAGAAGAGTACTGGAACTTGCACAACTGGTTCTGCATGCCAGCATCTCTTTCCACATTTGAAAATCAGTGAGCAGGGGATAAACCTTCTGCCATAATGAACTGCTAGCATGGAGAGTCATTGCCAAATTGCAAAAAGCCTGGGAGGGAACCCAGTGTCTTAGACATGAGCAAGCATAAAGGGAATGCAGATGATTTGTGTTACTAAACATTAGCATCAATTGAAGTGTTCTTTTGAGATTAAAAAATTGTGGCAATGAAAGCATTACCAGTACTAGATTTGTGAACTGCAGTCTAGTGATGCACTGGAGCAATCTGGAAGAGAATTTGGAGTGCCTCACAAAGCTATACAATCCATAGAAAGAGCCATGACACTTAAAATGCTATACATTTTGTGGTGTAAGAGAGTGTTAAAGTTCCTGCCAATCACCAATGCTTTCTGGGGGATGCCTTTTTATCTGTCTGGACTGTTGGATTTAGAAGAAAATACCAAGTAACACAATCCATTTTAAGGATATGGTGATAATGATTGTGGTGGTGGTAATGCTGATGCTTAATAACAGATGATGTGCCAGTTTTAAGCCTTGGAATGCAATTTTTTGTGCTGAGCTGAAAATTTCCATCTGCGTATTTTCATTTGGTGGAATAGGGAAGTTCAGAGATAATTCAGTCCAATTGGGTTTTGGGGAAAAGGGTGAGGATTAAAATGATGGTGGCGCAGTGGGTTATTGAGAAAAAGAATGGAGCCCCCAGTGGCGCAGTGGGTTAAACCACTAAGCTGCTAAACTTGTTGACCAAAAGGTCACAGGTTCGAATCTGGGAGCGGTGTGAGCTTCCACTGTCAGCCTCAGCTTCTGTCAACCTAGCAGTTTGATAACATGAAAACATAAGTAGATCAATAGATACCACTCCGGTGGAAAGGTAACGACACTCCATGCTGTCATGCCAGTCACATGGCCTTGGAGGTGTCCACAGACAATGCCAGCTTAGAAATGGAAATGAGCACCAACCCCCAGAGTCGGACACGGCTAGACTTAATGTCTGGGGAAAACCTTTATCTTTACCTTAGTAGTGAAACTTCTTAATGCATGGATTGCTCCAAGCAGCTGCTATTTTGTCTTCTCACATGAATGGCCATGTTGACACAAGGGTTGGTTTAAATAACTTTATTAACATGTGGAATCTTAAACATGGGAACATCATTGGATATGCAATCCCCAGAATTCCCTTGAAGGTGAACAACAAATCCCACAGGTGGCTCTGGCTAGCACTCTTATCACCAGGGGCAAGGAATTACCTTATCTCTCCCCTTGAGTTTGTCAGCAATGAAAGGCAGGAGGCTGTATTGCTTTATCAGCTAGTTCAGTAGTTCTCAGTCAGTGGGTCCCCAGGTGTTTTGGCTTACAACTCCCAGAAATCCCAGCCAGTTTACCAGCTGTTAGGATTTCTGGGAGTTGAAGGCCAAAACTTCTGAGGACCCACAGGTTGAGAACCACTGAGCTAGTTCATCTGAAAGTTCCAAATTTTGGTGCCCATGCCCTACTGGGGAAGCAAGACAGAAATAACCAGCCCCATTTGACGCACTTACTAAAGAAATTATATGTGCTTTGCTGAAGATTCTTCAGGTAGAGATTACAACCCTCTACTGATGTAGGTGATTGTGGTCTGCCATGTGAAATCTCTGGCATTACTTCACGAATGAAGATTCTTAGGATGGACTCATCCCACACTTTGTACAAGCGCCTTGATGACTAAAAAGGCCAATCTTAGATAGGCAAGTCCGGTTGCAGAAAGCAAAGCAGAAAGTCTCCTTGGGTGATGTTGTTTCCAAGTTGCGGTTCTTTCTGCGTTGTCGTTTCTCTTCTAGACCCGTTTGGTGTGTCTTCTCAAAAGAGGCCGCAGCATTATGGACAGGGCGTTTCCATGCCTCCCGATGTGAGGCCAGGGTGGACCATTTTTGGTGATCAATCTGGCCAAGTCTGAGATGATGTTTCAGGGAGTCCTTATATCTCTTTATTTTTGGGTGCCTCTCTTGTGCTGACCCATGGTGAGTTCACCGTAGAGTAGTATCTTTGGGAGGTGGTGCCCTGCCCAGCGCAGCTGTGTTTTCAATAGCATGGCCTCAATGCTGGTGATCCCTGCTTGCTCAAGGACAGCAACATTCGTCACATTTCTCCACCTAGAAAACAAGGAAGTGTCATGGATGACAATTTTTATCTGGGAAGAATTCATTCCCAAATTATTGAGAAAAAGAAGTCTTAATGTATAAACAAGGAAGGAAAAGTACATAATGCATAAAAGTTGCAGATCACTGGCTCATTGATCACTGGGCTTTTAAGAACTTGAAACATAGTTGGATTGATTTGTATGTTTTGACATGGGTTATATCTCATGTTTATATATTATATTTGTTTATGTTTTAGATGCATTTCTGTTTTGCATGCATCTTCCTTCTGTTTGAATTTCAAACAATTACTTGAAAGTTTGCATTTTCAAAGTGTAATGGCCCACAATCTTGAATGTGTGTGTTTGGCTGCCCTAATTGATGTGCTGTGCATTTTTATTGGGAGCATTTCACAACCTGTTAGGTAAACCAATTAACAGTTGAGAGCCATTGCTTCTATTAGTGTAATCATTAGTGTAAATTCTGAAGAAGATTGTACAAGATGTCATTAAAACATACAGATACCCGCATTCCGTAATGTATGATTCACTCATATCTCTATTGCCAGTGTTTATGTATATTACTTATATTACATTATAGCCTGATTATTTATGCAGTCCTCCTTTATTCTGTTTTGTTGGGGGGCAGGGGTTGGTGTGTTTTCAATACAACATGGTCAAGATCTTCACTGGTCAGGGCTTTGTGTAACAACTCAAAATTGAAAGCATAACAGCAGTAACTTATCAGCATGCTAGAATAAGGACCAGTCATCAGTGCCCTTTAAAGTTACATAGTTCTGATGAGCTTGGACAAGACAAAACAAACTAGTCCTTGCCATAGGGAGACACACTGATCACTTGTGTAATTATCAGTCTTAAACCTCCTCAAATTAAAAGATACTGCTCCCTGAAGCAATGATTCTCCCTGAGGCACTATGTTTAGAGGCAGATGGGAACTCAATTGGTGGAAAGCAATGAAGAATGCTGAAAACAAAAGAAATTCAAGATGAGAGGAAATTCCTAAGAATGTTTGTACTGAAATGGTATTGGCAACCTGGGGGGCCATAATGAGGTTACACCCACCTTCCCCGCATGTTGTGCAACCTAAAACCCTGCAAGTAATCTGAAACCTTAGATCTGGTTTTAAAAATTAGAGCTTTCATGGCTCTGGAATTGACCTTAGCTGCCAAATTTCTTTGCCTTCATACAGTAGGACAGAGTGTGAGCAGTAGGGACACTTTCCCACTAATATTTGTTAGCTATTTACCTTCCTCTGACCACTGGCCATGATGTAATATTGGTCTTCGCCTTCTCCCTACTAGACAGTTGTAGATTCCTTGTCAGCCTCCAGTGTTGCTCTTTCTCAGATTCCAATGCTAAGATCAACTGCTTGCACAGCGTCACTTCTGTTTTCATGGTACTTCCTCCCCTGACACTCACCCAGCATGGCAGAAGCAGCTCCTTCATCTTACTTTTGAGGCAATGTCTCACTCTCTGTAGAAGGCCATTTCTTCCCAAGGATATGCTCTACTATTTATTTATTTATTTTCATTATTATTTGGACTTACTAGACTGCCCCTCCCGAGGCTCAGGGCGGTTTCCAACAGATAAAATCACACAATAGTATAAAAACATCATAAAACATTCCTAAAACCATTCAAATGGTATAAAAGTGTCACAGTGGATGGGAACAAAGCCTATCTGCAATAGAATACAGTAGCAGCACTAGGTGGAGAGAAATATGATTTCTTTACACTACTATTTTAGGACTCTGAAGTGAAGTCCAAGCTGGGGTCCTTCAAGGAAGAGCTAAAGAAGAAAGATAGACCATCACTATTCAAACCAGCTGTGTACATAGTACATGGTCAAGACCATGCAATTTTGTCTGACTCACAGTCCTGTGCTTTGGACTGCAGGTGTTTTGGACTTCAACTCCCAGAAATCCTAGCAAGTTTACCAGCTGTTAGGATTTCTGGGATTTGAAGTCCAAAACACCTGCAGGGCCGGCAGTTGGACAGCCCTGCTTTAGATGATGCATTCACATGTTTTGTAAGTTTAAAAAAGTCATCTCTAATATCTTAGATGGAGTTTTACAAATTGTATAAGAGCAAGCAATGGCAGATGTAATAGCATTGTCTTTGCAAGTGTTCGAATCGCTACAGTCCTGTGGAAATATTCATTCCAAGTATATATTATTGCAGGGTAGTCAGGGATTGGTCAACCCCCTCCACATGAAGAGAAAAAAGTTTTCCTTAGCAAAAGCCTAAACTCAACTTGGTTCTAACACACACATTCCTTGATGTACACAATGAGCTTTGGAGGAATCCTGTTAATTGCAATATCTTGCTTCCAAGTAAACAGACACAGGAACATTATGAGAATTTTATAGGAATTGGAAAAAATGTGCTGATGAAATGCATTCTTTTGCTATAAAATGTAGTTTTCCAATCCCTATACCAAAGTGATTGGATACATTTGAATAGTTGTGATCTATACATCATATTCTACCCCTATCCAACAATGTGCTGCTACCTACAATATATATATATATATATATATATATATATATATATATATATGTGTGTGTGTGTGTGTGTGTGTGTGTGTGTGTGTGTGAGAGAGAGAGAGAGAGAGAGAGAGAGAGAGAGAGAGAGAGAGAGAGATTTGGTATCTTTTGGGGGGAAACCTCCACATTTGTCCAAGTGGCAAGAGGAATTATGAAATTTTACAAGTGAACATCCAGCTATGATAATGTTGCCTGTGAATTAATGGATACAAGGACACATGCTTTCAAATGTTACTTCCCAGTTTTTGATGTAGATCATAATAGCTACTCTAAGAGGTGGATTACAGTCTCCTTCTCTTAAGAACCAGTTCAAAGGAAAACTCAGTACTCACACAGATAAAAAGGGACTCATGCAAAGAGATCACTATAAGAAGTGAAGAGACTCCACATGTGTTCTTAAGCCCCCTGAGCCCCGAGGGAGCCAGTGTGCTGTAGTGGTTTTAGTGTCAGGCTATGAAGCTAAGATATCAAGGTTCAAGTCTCTGTTAACCCATGGAAATCCACTGGATAACATGGACAAAACATCATCTCCCCACTTTAGAAGAAGGCAATGGTAAACCTCCTTTGAATAAATTTTACCAAGAGAACCCTTTGAAAGGGTCACCATAAGTCATTGTTTAATTGAAGGTACTTTAAAATGATGAACCAACAGTAAATTGTGGGATCAGGGCGGTACTCTGAAACTGGTCAGCTGCATAACATTCCCATGACTTTGGAAACCTGAGCAATTTATAACATTGTTTCAAGTAATAGGTGAAGAACTGTCCAATTGATGTCATGGTTATTATAGTAAAAGCAGAGCTTTGTTGCAATGTGCAAACCAAATCACCAAGCACAATAGAATAATGTCTGCTAGTGTATGTGTGCGATGAGTCTAATAATGATGAGAGAGAAAGTCTCTTTTTTGTACAGTTGACGCTCCTTTCAGTTGGCTTATTGGCCATATCAAGTTAAATGTTAATTGCAGGCTACAAAGAGGTTACTTATCCCTTTGTAATCAAATATCTCTTTCATTAACTACCTGTGCAACAGTATACTTGCTACTCAGCATCTGACTGGGCCTTTTGTTTTCAGAGCACCAGAAAGCAAATGGGCAATAGCTGAGATGCCTTAAAAGCCCTGCAAGGGTCAGATGGAGGATGGTGAGGCACAAAAATTCGTTTAAAGCTTTGAATACAACAAACTGAGCATTACATAGAAGGGTAAAAGGGCAAAATAGAAGAAAAATGTAAAGCATCTTAGTCTCTTAGAAAGATTGTCGGAGCCAGAGAACTCCCCAATACGAAATACAGTCCTCAGCTCATAATTACCTTCTCATTGCTTACTGGCCTCCAGGGTGACCTTGGTCAATTCATTTTCCTTCTCCCTGGCCAAAGTGTTCCAATTATGATCTTTCAAATGAGGCACCATTTTTCTTTGTAGATGCCATTAGCTGAGTGTAGATGTATGAGCGTATGCTTAATGGGGCTGCCACCCTGCCTTCCTTTTATTTGTTACATCACAATTTTATTCTTCTGGAAAATTATCTACACTCAAAGATGAAAAGTTGGGGAAAATCAAACCGAACTGTGCAGCAAAAGCATACATATGTGGGGGAAAGCATGCCTACATGGCATATGAATAGCTTCAAGAGAGCTTTTCAAGTAGAAGACTATGTGTATGCCATACCAGACTTTCTGCACCCATACATGCTGTGAGGATCAGGGAGCATTCCAGCTGGGCAGCCTATGTGCATTCCAAGTGCACATGTTCAATCTATATCTACTTAGAAATCAATCCATTCCATTAGTGTTTTATAAAACAGGAATAGGGTATTGACTGATGGAGTACTGGAAAAAAATGAAGTAAAATACCATACTACAAGAAGATAGCTGGGTTGCAATCTCAATATGATGTAGTAAGTTGCATACAAGGGAAATAGTTTTGGCATAAATATTGGACTCTGTCAGAACCACATCTGCCCAGGATCTCTGAAGAAATATCAAAGAGTCTATCTCAATCTAGGTTTGTTTTGGGTTAGTGATGTATTTCTGGTCAGTTCCATTGTTTCTTGTAAGTATATTTTCCCTCATTCCATTTCTGCATTTTCTGTAAAGCCACACAAAAATAAACACATCAATATGTATTTTAAAATATTTTCTTTCAAAGCATTGCATGTATTTGCTTTCATGTCATGCACATTAAAACATATTTTGTTTTTTTTTTAGTCAAGAATTATTCTGGAGCATTCAGGAAGCATGAAATCAGCCTAGTAAAAAAAAAGCTTTTATTTATACCTTGATCTAGGAAATACTATAAAATGGCAGTATTTACAGTTCTGTGATGCATACCGTATACCATAAACGTATATCAGGAATGCTATTATTTAGGGAAATTGAGAGCTTTTGTCTGTGCTGCTTGTGATTTTTTAATTATTCTATTGCATCAGGTTGTATGTTTAGGAGCAGTCAATGGGGTTATAATGGAGAAGGGTGGAAGAGACGGAGGAGAGTTGCATTACCATGAAAGAAAAAGAGTACCAAAGAGCATTTGCTCACAAACTGAGCACTATTTTAAATACTCTGGTTAACTTTGTTCAAAAAGTTGTCTGGGCTAAAAAAGTTGTAGCTGAAAACCTGGATGAATAGAAAAATAGCAGCCATCCAGGATTTGATCACAGATGAGCTCATAAACTTTCCCAGCACCATGAAAGCCAAACGAAACTGGCAGTTAATGTCTTCCAGCTTTTTCTTTGTTGGGTTCTCTGGGACCATGCAAAACCAGGGGGATAGATATGGGGAAAGGATTTGCAGTGTTTTATCCTGAACCACTCTCGCTTAATGAAGTCTGCTGGTTTCAAGCAAATGTATTTAAGGGTGGGCACCAGGAAAATAACAATGGGGGCAAAATGATGGTACTACTCTCCCAATAAAGATTTCTGCCGCCTCAATTACATTTCACTCCAAGCTTCATTTTTTCCAGCATTGCAGAGGTAGACCAAGAAAATTGTCACTGCTAAAATATTTATATTTCTTATATCCCCTAGGTAACCTTACCTGTCCCCTTTTGTTGAATGCATATATTTCTAAATACACAACTGAAAGTTAAGTTAGGCCTGCTACTTGGTGGGTGACCTACACCACAACCTGGACTACGGAAATCTGTCCTTGTCAATTCTGTTGGATCTTTCAACAACTTTCAATACTATCAAAATTTAATGTGATTCCTGAAGGGCAACACAGAAGCCCCTTCTACACTACCATACAATCCAGAGTTTCAAAGCCGATAATCCACATTATCTTCTTTGAACTGGATTATATAAGTCTACACTGCCAGATAATCCAGTTCAAAGCAGAGAGCCTGGATTTCATTTGGCAGTGTAGGAGGGCCTTAGAAGGTGATTCTGGGGGATTCCTATTCAGTAACTTGGCCACTGGCCTGCAGGGTTTTTCAGAATTCGGCTTCCACTTTATGCGATAACATTCCAGTGTAAACTCTAACATTCAGATGAAACTTTTGGGAGTGATTGCCTAGACACTGTAATTTTGGTGCTCACCGGTATGGTAATTATGACCCAACTTGATTACTCCTTTATCTCAGTCCAAGAAAGTAGTTCTAATACTAAACCAGTGTCTAGGGATATTAGTGGACTAAATAAGGCCCCCTTGAAATCCAGGCAAAACAAAGGTGCTCCTTGTAAATCAAAAGGCTGATCAGACAGCTACCTATACTGAATGGGAATAAACTCTCCCTGAAAACACATGTGCAGGGTGTACTCCTGAATTCAGCCCTAAGCTTTTAAACCAAGGTTGCAGAAGTGGCCAGCAGTACATTTGCACACCCAAAGCTAGTGCACCATGTGTCTTTTACTGGAAAAAAATCTGACCTGGTTGGAATGACACATGTTTTGGTTAAATTGTATGTACTGTACATCACAATAAAAAAGTGACTATCCCTGGAAAATGTTCTGAATGATCAGTGGATATAAAGTAATGACAGCTAAAGTGTTGGCCAGAGCCAGTTACAAGAAACCTGTAAGTACTATGATATAACAGCTTCACTGGCTACCAAGTTGTCTTTAGCCACATTTCAATGTGATGCCTACAACTTATAAATCTCTATGTGACTGAGGCCCATATCATCTCAAAGACCTACCTTCTCATATGAGGGCCCTTCCACATCAAGGCAGAAAATACCACAATGTCTGCTTTGAACTGGGTTATCTAAGTCCACACTCAGATAATGTGGGATTTTCTACCTTGATATTCTGGGATATAGGGCTGTGTGGAAGGCCCCCGAGTCTGCTTGTGTTTTGAAACCCTTGAAGGTAATTTCTCTCTTGATACCATCAGCATCATAAGCGCCTTCTACACTGCCATATAAAATCCAGAGTATCTGCTTTGAACTGGATTATATGGCAATGTAGACTCATGTGATCCAGTTACAGATCATCTGGATTATATGGCAGTGCTGAAGGAGCCATAGAGAGTTTGGTGAAGGCACAAAAAAGTCTTCTTTGTAGCTCCCCGGCTTGTGCTGTAAAATGGTTTCTTCTTCAAAATGGGCAATACTATGCTGTTACATTTTATGCCATTTGTTGTATTTTAAATGCTTTGAAACTGTTTTTAATACAGCACTGTTCTTAATATACTCACTTATTTGGTTTTATTTGTTTGTGCTATTACAATTGATATTACCTCTACTCTCTTTTAATCTGTGTTGTAAACTGCTTTTAGGCCCTGGATGGGAAAAAAGGCAGAATACTACACAAATACATAAATTTAAGTACCAAATCCATATTTGATTCCATTGGCCTTTATGGGGCTCTTTTTCTGTTTCATCAAATATAGAATTTATGCTCACTTGAAAATGCATTGTTAAAATTACATACTTTGATGTCATTTCAGAAAACAACTTAAGAGCTCAGCTTTTTTTCTAGCCTGTACTGACAATGTTTCAAGCCATTAGATTTTATGCTTTACTCATGCATGACATCCTTTAAACCTGAAATTAGAAAAACAAATGTTAGGTTTTTCTTTTGCCATCTGTTACTTGTTACGTGACCCATACAGAAAACTAAACATTGTTAAATTATATTACTTCTCTGGATTCTCTTGCTGTCTTCTACATTCTGAATCACTTTGCAATATGTGCATCATATATCCAGAGATATAAGCCTTTTATGAGATCACTGGCCCTAGCTTCTGCTAAGGTACCTACAAGCTGGCAGGTGTTTCTTGTGACTGTAATTAACTTGCTGGTGTAATTATAGACATTTTGTCTGCCTTATGAAGCTGAAACATAGGTGAATCAGGTACTTCCAAGCCCAACAGGGTTGAAATGCATCTTCACAATGATATTATAAAAAGGAATCACCACTTGGAATAAGATAAAGAAATGGAAGTGTCTTAAGCATGTCTATAACATGATTCAATACAATTTAACAAGTCATTTTAATAGCAATTTTAGGCCCAAGGGTTGTATGCTACATTCCAACATTGTTACAGAGAATTCTGTATTCTTAGAGAGAGGAAACTAATTGCCACTGAATTCAGTATGCCTTATCTTTGTGAAGACTTGTAAGTCAATCACTGAAATAGTTATATTTGTTTAAGTCTTCACATATATGAAGATTTCATGGAAGGAGGTTTCTGTGATGGCCTGTAAATTCTGCTTTTTGTACTTAGAGGATGTAGGGGAAGTAGTATGGGTTATACCCACTAGTCACTAGGAACATGCCATGATTAAGAATAATATTCACAATCAGTACTAGCACCAGCAATGCTTTGTGAATCACTTAAAAATGTAAAGCAAATGTTATTAGTCCGGGACAATCAGGGACTCCCCCTCGAAAGGAGGGCTGAACACCAGGTCCTATCAGATGAGGACAGAGAGCGGGGGGTCACCATCCTCAGCCGAGACAATTTTAATTCTAGGACGATTCTGACAGTGAACATCCCTGGAATAGAGTGTGCGGGTCTGGTGTGGGACCTCAGTGAGAGTGTAGCCTTTAGGCATAATAAGTCCGTAATTAATGGGACAATCGCTGCCCCGAACCAGGGACTCCCCTCCTCGAAATTCTTAATTATTAATTAATTAATTATTGGAGGGCTGATGGGGAACTAGCCTGTTTCACGGAAACATGGCTTCAAGATTGCAGGGGCCTGAGATGTTGCTCTCTGCCTTCATGACCACGAGCTGGCATCTCCTCACAGGGCCTCTTCCTTTTTAGCCTGCAAACTTAGCTCCCTCAGGATCAGATGAGGACAGAGGAGCGGGGGTCTGCCAAGAATCCTCAGCCGAGACAATTTTAATTCTAGAAATCCCAGCCGATTCTGATTTCAGTGAACATCCCTGGAAGAGAGTGTGCGGGTCTGGTGTGGGACCTCAGTGCGATTTGTTATCATGCCTAGTAGCCTTCTTGTTGGTGTACCGTGCACCCAACGCACCAACGGGGAGTCTACCTAAGCTGCTGGAGGTGGTTGCAGAGTGCGCATTGAGGTTCCCTAAGCTTATTGTCTTGGGGGACTTCAATGTCCACGCCGACACCGCCTCCCCTTCGACAGCAGCCATGGACCTAGTGTCTACCATGGAGACACTAGGACTCTCACTTTGTAAGACCGGTCCCACGCACCAGGCCGGGCACACCTTGGATATGATCTTCGCTGCCTGAATTTGTGTGATCCCAACCTCTATTATGGAGGTTCCATGGTCGAATCACAGTGCCCTAGAAGTCCGCCTGGAAATGGCTTCCCCTCCCGGTAAGGGTGCCAAACCCATTCTGGTTCGCCCGAAGAGACTTATGGAACCCATTAGGTTCCTGAATGCTCTAAGGGATTGGGAACTCCCCAGCGACTCCGTTGATGGGCAGGTGGAATACTGGAACATCAGTCTTTCTACAGCCCTGGACGAGATCGCCCCCAGGTGCTCTCTCATCCCCCGGAGAAATCACTCGCCTTGGTATACCGAGGAGCTGTGGTCAATGAAACGGAGGAAGAGACAGCTAGAGGACGTGTGGCAGAGCCTCCGTGACGAAATCAGCTTATAAACAGTTTAAAGAGGTTTATGAGCAAGCTATCAAGGAAGCGAAAAAAGTCTATTATTCTTCCTTGATAGAGTCAGCCAGTTCACGCCCAGCTCAACTTTTTAAGATAATTCAATTTTTGACAACAATCCTGACCATCCCAAATGATAGGGGTTTGGGTCCAACAGCTGAGGTTTTTCAGAACTATTTTGCTGACAAGATTTCGATTCTCCACCGGGACATCCCTGCCACTCTTGATACAGTTAGCAAACTCGAGACTCTGCCGCCACTCGGCGGGCCCACCTTCACCCGCTTCCAACTGCTGGACGCAGCAGCTGTCGATAAGTTACTTGCTGCAGCTACACCAACTACTTGCTCCTTCGACCCGTGCCCCTCCTGGCTGGTTAGATCTTGCCGGGAGGGGCTACGAGGCCCCCTGGGAAAGATCATAAATAGCTCCCTTGAGCAAGGAGTCTTCCCAGGGGGATTGAAAGAGGCCATGGTAAGACTGCTGCTGAAGAAGCCGAATTTAGATCCTTCGGCTCCCTCCAATTACAGGCCTGTTTCCAACTTGCCTTTTTAGGCAAGGTAATTGAGAGGGCAGCAGCGGATCAGCTGCTGCAGTTCTTAGAAGACACAGCTGGTCTTGATCCCTTCCAGTCCGGCTTCCGTATTGGGCATGCTTGTCGCCATTACAGACCAACTTCACCGCCAGCTGGACCGGGGTGGATCAGCCCTGCTTGTTTTGTTAGATCTAACAGCAGCGTTTGATACCATAGATCACGCATTGTTGACCCACCGTTTAGTCGTGTCCGGAGTCAGGGGGGCTGCCCTTAAATGGGTGGCCTCCTTCCTCCGGGACCGGGGACAATGGGTAGAGGCGGGCCGGGAGGTCTCTGGGAGGCTCCCACTTAATTGTGGGGTCCCCCAGGGGGCCATCCTCTCTCCCTTATTATTCAATGTTTACATGCGCCCCCTGGCCCAGCTGGCTCGCGACTTTGGTCTGGAGTGTTATCAGTACGCTGATGACACCCAGCTTCTGCTGAGAATGGACGGCAGGCCGGACACCGTACCCAATTGTTTCCATCTTTGCCTTGAAGCCGTGACTGGTTGGCTGCGTGCCAGCCGGCTGAAGGTGAATCTGTCGAAGATGGAGATCTTGTGGCCTGGTCGGCCTGGGCTGGATGAGTGCCGGTTGCCTACCCTGGATGGCGAGCGACTTAGCCCGTCATCCCTTGTTAAGAGCTTGGGTGTTCAACTGGACCCCTTGCTGACCATGGAGACTCAGGTCTCCGCGGTCAGCAAGATGGTGTTCTTTCACCTACGACAGGCTAGGCGACTGGCACCCTACCTGTCCAGGGACGACCTGGCCGCGGTGATCCAAGCGATGGTCATCTCGAGGCTGGACTACTGTAACGCCCTCTACGTCGGCCTTCCCTTGTCGACAATCTGGAAACTCAAGCTAGTGCAGAATGCTGCTACTCGCTTACTGGCGGGAACACCAGTAAGGGAGCACATCACGCCCATCCTTCGGCAACTGCACTGGCTTCCTATTGAGTACCGAATTGCCTTCAAGGTGCTGGTTTTAACCTTCAAGGCCTTGCACGGCCTAGGGCCTGCGTACCTGAAGGACCGCCTTGCCCCGTACATTCCTCTGAGATCACTACGTTCAGAAGAACAGAATCTGTTACTGGTACCATCAATCCGCTCCTGCCATCTGTCTACAACCAGGCAAAGAGCCTTCTCTGTGGCAGCTCCGGTGTTATGGAACTCCCTCCCAGAGGACACCCGAGCCATCCCAGAGCTCATCCCCTTTCGGAGGGCCGGTAAGACCGCCCTTTTCAGACTAGCCTTCGACTAGGCGCATTGGCCTAGTGTGATTGTTTAATATAATTGCCTAGTATACCTGCGCCTCGGGTTCAAGGAAATGCTCTGTATTTTCTTTCCAACACCTCGTGATGTGACATGTAAATTTTACTGTTTTAATGTTTTATTGTAAGGTTGCATGGCTGACACATGCTGCCTGTTTTATATGCTGTAATCCGCCCTGAGCCTGCAGGGAGGAGTGGAATACAAAACCAAACAATAAATAAATAAATAAATAAATAAATCCGTTATCAACAGTGTTTAATTATGCAGTGATGTTCAACAGGTGCTTCAGAGTTTTGTGAGAGTAAAATTATTTCAGCGCAACACTGAAAGGATATTACAGTGAGCGTCAAAAGCATTGGACCACTGCTAAGAAGGTCCTATGTGCCACCTCCCAGATTGTAGATGAAATGGAAAGTCAGGGAAGAGCCTTTGCCATTTTTATAGTACATGTAACCAACAGCCAACTTGCTCAATGTGTATATATTGCTGCAACACAAAACAAAGACATAAACTAAATATAACAGAATATACCACCTATCCCCATTGTCTTCTTCAAGGGAATCACATTCGGGTGCATTCTGATGGTGGAACCTGAAGGTCTGTGTACCCCTCCTAGAGTATCAATACATCCCTCTGGAATTCCCAAATAGTTTTTCTCAAAAAAAAACCCTCAAACAATGTAAGTGATATATCTGAATGATTTAATTTCAGAGAAAGAAGATTGAACTTGGACTTTCTTTATTGACCATTAAATCAAGCAATTTGCTGTTGGGTATCTTCAAGTCATTTCTGACTTATGGTGACTGTAATGTGAATCTATTTCAAGGTTTCAGAGGAGGTACCTTTACCTTTCTTCAAGACTGAGAATGTGACTTGCCCAAGGTCATCTAGTAGAGTTTCATGGCTGTGCAGGAATTCACGTCCTGATTTCCTAATCCACAATTCAATGCTCAAACCACTACACCGCACTGGTATGGAACAAGAATGTCACCAGGACTGTCTAACTACAGAAAAGGAATTATGTGAGGTCATGCAATTTACATAGTCACTTAGAATTTCCAACATCACTTTGTAGTGATTTCAGATAGGATTGTGGTTAAGAGGTCCATGCCCGGTGAGCATCTACTAAACCAGATCAACTAAGACAGAGAAACAAGCTCCCCAGGTTAAAGGCAATGCAATGGGGACTTATTACAATTCAGCCAAAAGGATGCAAGAACAAGCAATTTGCTTCAAAAGCCACACACACAAACTCACAGAGAAATATGTGACATTTTATACAGTTATGACAGCTATTCAGACTTCTTGCTCCCTCCCTGATTGACTAAAAAAGAAGCAGGCTAGAATCCATATCCAGATTGCTTGGGGGTTCCCTTGCTGTAACAGCCTTCAGAGGGAGATTCCCATGGTAGGAAGAACAACAGTTGGTAGTTGGTCAGTTCAAAGAGCCAATTGGTTGTAGGGATGCCCCCTGACAGGGCACAGTCCATGAGGAAATGATGACATGGATATGCTGATGAGTCCCTGATAACTAGTGTCAATATGTGTGAGACAAAGATGCAAGACTGAACAGGCAAATATGATTAGTCCAGACTATCAAGGGCTTAGCTGCTTGTATAGAGAATTAATGTATTCATATTTTCCTCTTCCATGGGAGCGGCAGTCTTTCATCTTGAATAAACATCCTGAACTTACTCTGGTGACAAAGAAGATAATATATCTGCATACACACACACACACACACACGCACACAGGTTTTGGTAGTTATCTGGTTTGGGAAATGGCTAGATGGACCCTGACTGTGATTTCCTGTCTTAATGGATTATGCAAACAGAGGGCGTGGAGAGGTAGCTGCCTTCAATATATATTTTGATATATTTCATTTGATAAGTTTATACAGTTTATACTTTTAGGAATTGACACAGTACATAAAAATACAAGTTATAAAAAACATCAAATTGATACATTTGATATGATAAAGTTTGTATGTTACAGCTATTGCTAGGTTCATTTCAGAGCATCTAGTGCTTTGACATTTCATAACTCCGAGTCCATGGAAAAGGTTTTAATCACATTATTTGCTTGAAATCTCTTGAAGTACTATAAATCTTTTTAGGGGAGGGGGGGGGGGTGGCTGTGGCTCGACAGCAATTTCATTTATAGGTTTGATTTAGTTGTACTAATAGCAGGTTGTCAAAGAACTGTGGTGAGGGCTGGATGGTCATAGACTGTTTTTTGAGGTGCTCTGGGACTGGATCCATACTGCAAAATAATGCAGATTAAACTGCATTATATGGATTAACACCGACCATATAATGCATTTCAAACTGCATTATTTGGCAGTGTAGAGCCAGCCTGAAATCTTAAACTTTAAATTTTCCTTTTTCTTGAAGAATAGTTGGTGAATGGGCCTGTGTATATTTAAGGACAAATGGTGTAAGCAACAAAAGAGTAGGGGCAGAGTAAAAGAGTTTATGCAGCCCGAGAGTAGGGAAACAAAGGGGAATAGATCCCCTGACAGCAGTTATCAGTGTCTCTTCCTAGACCTGGCGTAGTAATTCTAGAAGGGTTGAAGTGGGGAAAATATTTCTATTGGAGGAAAGCTTAAAATGCCAAGCCAGCTCATCAAATGCCCTAAAAGCAACAAGGTTACTGGTAATAAAATATCATATTACCTCTTACTTCCTTATATTGTGTTCTTTAATCTCATCAGTTGAAAAAAGTATTGCATCTGTACTGCAGAAATAATGCACTTTGATACCATTTTAACTTCCATAACTGAATGCTATGAAATTCTTTAAGATGTATTTTTACAAGGTCTTTAGTCTTTTCTACCAAATAGTGCTGGTGCCTCAATAAAAACCACTACTCTGAGGATTTCATAGCATTGAGCTAAAGTGATGTCACATTGTATTAATTCTACAGTGTAGGTGCAAGTTGGGTACCAAGGTTGGTGGTCCCTCTGGATTAAAGGTGGTTCTGTTGAACGCCAGATCTGTCAATGGTAAAACAGCTACCATCCAGGATTTAATTCTGGATGAACGGGCAGATCTGGCGTGTATAACGGAGACCTGGTTGGATGAAGCTGGAGGTGTAAATCTCATCCAGCTTTGTCCACCAGGCTTCACCGTGCAGCACCAACCGAGATCTGGAGGGCAGAGAGGCAGGATTGCAGTGATCTATAAGGATTCCATCTCCCTGACCAGGTGCCCCATTCCTCAGTCAACCAATGGGGATTCTGTTAGTGTACTGTCCACCCTGCTGCACTACAGTCTCCCTACCAGGTGTTGGAGACCCAATGGCTGTTAGTGCTGGGGGACTTCAACATACATACAGTACCTAACAGGTAACTGGCCCTATCCACTGTGCTGGCCGCACCTTAGATTTGGTTTTTTGTCAGGGATGGGAGAAAGGTGGTGGTGTGGAGGAGCTGACTATCGCTCCGTTGCCATGGACCGACCATCACCTGATCAGGTTTAGACTCACCTCTAACCTCCGCAAGGGTGGAGGACCCATTAAGATGGTCCACCCCAGGAGGCTTATGGATCCAGATGGATTCCTGATGGCTCTTGGGGAATTTCCCGTCACCTCGGTTGGTGATCCTGTCGATGCTCTGGTCACTCTCTGGAATGGGGAGATGACTAGGGCAATAGACACGATTGCTCCGGAACGGCCCCTCTCAAGTAGCCGAGCTAAACCAGCTCCTTGGTTCAACGAGGAGTTGGCAGTGATGAAGCAAAGGAAGAGGGACCTAGAGAGCGTGTGGTGTTCGGATCTGAGCGGGCCAAATCGAACACGCCTTGATGTCTATCTAAAACCCTAGGGTGAACAATGTACAACAGTTTAAAAACATGGCAGGAGAGGGGTGGCTCAAGTAGCAATACCGAGCCAAAGGCGGAAGAGCCAGGTCTTCAGAAATAGAGTCGGAGAGGCCTGAGGGCGGGCGGCAGTGAGTTCTGGCAGCCTCCGCCGAGTTTCTATCTAAGGGCATATGGCGCAGCAATAAAGGCTGCTAAGAAATCCTTTCTGGCAGCCAATATTGCGACGGCAAAGAATAATCCGGCGGAGCTGTTTTGAGTTGTCAGAGGCCTATTGCATCCCACCATTCAGGATGGGAGCCCTGACAACTTGGCAGCCCGCTGTGAAACATTTGCTCGGTTCTTCACGGACAAAGTCGCTTTGATCCATTCTGCCCTGGCCACCATGTTAACGACAGTCTCTGAGGATGTAGCTAGAGCACCTGCTTGTCCGATTTTGATGGATCAATTTCAATTGGTGAAACCCGAGGATGTGCACAAGATACTTGGAGGGATGAGAGCGACCACATGCATCCTAGACCCCTGCCCATCCTGGCTTCTAAAAGAGGCCAGAGGGGGATTGGCCGAGTGGTTGAAGGTGGTGGTTAATGCCTCCCTCCGGGAAGGCAACATTCCAGCGAGCTTAAAACCGCTGTTGAAGAAACCATCACTGGACCCCACTCTATTCGTCAATTATCGGTCTGTTTCCAATCTCCCCTTTTGGGGCAAAGTCCTGGAATGTGTGGTGGCCTCACAACTCCAATATCAATTGGTCCAATGGACAGCAGCCAGGTTGATAACAAGAGCGGCACTCAGGGAGCGAACAACACCCCTAATGTGCCAGCTCCACTGGCTACCAGTTTGCTACTGGGCATAATTCAAAGTGCTGGTTTTGGCCTTTAAAGCTCTAAACAGTTCTGGTCCAACTTACCTGCCCGAATGCATCTCTCCCTATGAACCATCGAGATGCTTAAGATCATCCGGAGAGGCCCTGCTCTCAGTCCTGCCTGCTTTGCAGGTGGGCCTGGCGGGAACGAGAGACAGGGCCTTCTCAGTGGTGGCTCCTCGGCTTTGGAACTCCCTTCCTAGTGACATCAGATCGGCCCCCTCCCTCCTGACATTTCGTAAGAAAGTCAAGACTTGGCTTTTTGAGGAAGCATTCACAGACAAACGTTAATCGAGATCAAGGATTAGTATGACAACGAAACGGAAACCGATTTTAAGATTGTGGAGCTGAGATTTGTATTTTGTAGTTTTTAACTGTTAATTTTATATGTTTTTATATCCCTGTTTTTATCTTGTGATGTATTGTATATGGGCGCTTCTTCACCACCTCGAGTCGCATTTATATTGAATTTTAATCCACCCTAGTTGTGTTGACAGAAGGATGACTTAAACACAGTAACATATTAAATAAGAGCTGCTAGAACTGCCTTTACTTATGAAGTTTTGCATCTGTCTCTTGTGAATATGGCATTTTCATCTGTTACCTTCTTTTAGGAATACATTACAGACAGATCTGAAATAAACTCCAAGCTTCACATTCATGCTGCCATTGTTTGCATACCTTTGGGACTTGGAGTAGGTGTAAATCACACTACATGTTGCTTGTCATATAATTACTTGGTGGGTTTATGACATGATTGGGGTGATGCATCTGTTGCCATTAAAGAATGATGGAGGGGGGGGGGGTTGGAGGGGGAAGACTCATTTAATAAAGCCTTGGATCCTTCAAACAGGTGGATGCACTTTGTTCAAAATATCCAGTGAAGAAAGCTGACTCAAATCTACCCTTGTGCACCTGAGAAGAGGGAGTGCTAAAGCCATTCCCCCCCCCTTCTTCCTGGCACTCATTTAATCGGCACACACAAAAGAAAATGGATATGTCTGTTATGAAAAGCCAAGGCTATGAGAACTGCTAAACTTGAGTGTCTCATTGCTTAGTAGTACGTTCTGATATGTCAGGAGCTCCAGAGCACAGCCTGATCATTAACTGTGTGAAGGGGGGTGGTGTGCTTGTCACCAGTGCTTAAAGGGTCTATCTTGACCTGAGGAGGTCAGGCTGGCTTTCTCAAATGTCTGGCAATGAATAACAACTTACACCTGGACTTTAAGTGGCACCGCTTTGTCCGCTAAAGTAGCTGAAAAGTTACACCTGAAACTGGTGTCAGTGAGAATGTTTGGGCACGCATAGTATGGACAGAGTATTGTTTGGTTTTTAGCAATGCTTAAGCAGATCTTCAAGAACTGCCTAACAAAATGGTCATTGGAGAATTGAGAAAATAGTTACTGAAGTCTAGAATCAAAACTTTAAATAAAAATGGTAAACTATGCCATAGAAATTTAGTTGAGAAAATGTTGAGACTCAAAGCAGGACTTCATTGAATAGTAGTATACATTTTTAGAGGAAAGGGTATCTAAAAATGAACCATTCCTTGATGATTGCCTAAATTTGACAGATTAATTTATAACTTTACCATTGGGAGATTGATTTCAATTCAATAGGTGAAAATCTCATAATAATATTGACTGTGGATGTGTATTCATAATAAAAAATAGAATAAAATACGGGCTATTTGTAATCCAATTCATTATTTATTCACCACTCATTTGAGTTGCTGGGATTAAAACAGCCTGAAAACAGCTTCTGGCATTTAAATTTCACATAGATTCTAAATGGAGCAAAAATATCCATTAGACTCTGTGGCTGATTTAAACATCAACCACCCTGGAAACAGCCTTTGCGAGGAGGAGGGGGAGGGGGTTAAACCTGTTATGAACAGTGTTCATGTCTTGGTTTCCCATTGAATGAAATAGGTAAGAGAAATGAGTGGGAGTTATAGAAGCAAATGAGGTTGTAATGAAGAGTAACAAACAAAATGTGATTTTAATGAGTGAATTACCAGGGAAATTAGCTGTTTTTAAATAGCAACATATTTAATGCATCCGATGTAGTGGTCAGGAGTCCATAAAAGCTTAGGGCAAGTAAAACTTGCTAGCCTTTGAGCTGTGACATGACAGTTATTTTTAATAGACAAAAATAATTGCATAATTCTACATGTTAACATGGGGTGCATTGTTCTGTTGTCTGATTGTCATATCAAAATTGTTGTAAATCTCTACTACATACATTTGAGTCTCATCATGATTTTATCAGCACTAGGCTTACATACCAGGGCAGCCTTATATAAGAATTTGGTCTCTAATGCGATTGATAGAAATTACTCATGTTATATTTTTGTGATGCATAGAGTTGTCCACTACATTCCCTTTCCACAGTTCTCCAAGAAGGGACTGGGGCAAGATGGTAGGTTCATCCTTGCATTGTCCCAGTTTGATTTAATGTGTAGATTTCTACTTATTGGGGCTGTGCAAAATATTCGTAATTCAACATAAATTGGATCAAGTTTGTTAGATTCATACTTGTGATATCTGATACATGGGCATTATCCATGCCAAAAAAAAAATCAAAACTTTAGCTTAGATTTTTTTGTAAGTTGCGTAAATGTCATAACTCTCTGTGATGCAGTTTTAATTCACAGAGCAGCCAAGTACTACTGGGAGGCGAAACCAAGTGTATTGCCATGCCTCTCAGCTAATCGGAACAGAGGGGGCAGAGAGGAGGCAGAGTAGCATCCATTGTTCGTTTTCCCCAGTGTCTTGCCACATCTTCCACTCACGTTTGGAAAGGGAAAGAGAGAGGAGTTCCATGCTGGGTTAGCTTTCCAGCCAGGTAGGCATAGGACACAGGGTTGCACCGGAGAATGGAGAGAAGGAGACTATTAGCTGCTGCTTAACTTATAGCTTACTGTAGCTAGTGCTGACTTTTCATGCTGGGTAAAGAGAATGGGAGAGAAGCTTTGCATGCAATAGAGACACTGAGGCAGACACTGGCAGGCAGGGGCTGGCTTATTCTTTTTTAGGGTGGTTGGGTGTCTTTTGCCTTATAATTGTTTTAAATTTTTGCTGTATTTTAGGGAATATTTTAGAGTTCTGCCTGGGCTATATTGCCCTCTGTGTGTTGTGTGTGCATAGAGCCAAAAAGCACACAATCATTCTTTTTGCCCAGCCACAACTTGCCTTTGGAGCATTTTCTAGCAATAGTGTGATCTCTGTGTGCATAATCCAGCAAAAAGAACACAACTGCTTGTTTAACTCTAGCACAAGTTGGCTTAGCTGCTTTTTCTTGAGCTAGTGTGATCTATGTGTGCATAACCCAGCAAAAAAGAACACAACCATTTGTTTATCTTGGCCCCGAGTCAAAGCATTGAGTCCAAATCCTTTTGGGGAAAAAACAAACTTTAAAGATTCCCTGGGTTTTGGGAGACCTTGTTCTTGCTTAATTTAGTGCTTAAGAACTATCACTCCAGCCAGCCATAACAGGTAAAATATTTTTTTTCATGACAAAAAATTAAAAATACCCCAAAAATCAGGAGATGTGCCAAGCTTTCCAAAACTAGGGGAGAATGATGCCCTGGTTATGTTGTGTAGTCGTAGAGAAATTCCATGACATAGCTCTTACATTTCACTTTTTAAAAAATTTCCTCAAAACCAATAGATGAGTGAAACATTCTAAAACCTGGGGGGGGGGGGGGTGCAACAGTGTTAAATGTGTTCTACCATTCTAGGAACTTTCACCCCAATAGCTCTAAAAATGAGGGAGAACCCCCCCCACACACACACACAATTTTTACTAGCAATACTTTAGAAACTAAGTGCTGACATCCTCTAATTTTGTAATTACTTTTGAAACATTTTTATTGATCACACAGCCCTACTACTTATCCTTTAAGACCATCAACACATCTGAAAACATTTTTCGTGACTGCAGTTCCAACATGTGAAAAAGGCAGGCTTCTTCCCTATGATCCCTTGAAAACACTTGGAAACTTAAGTTAGCCAAAAGAGCTGCAGCCAGATTGGTGAGAGGGGAATTCATCCAAGAATAATACAATGCTCTTGTTGCAACATCTCAACTGGCACATTTCAAGCCATTAATTATGACCTAGAAATAGATATTCACCTTAGGTCTAGACTACTTGAATGACCAAATATCCTTATGGGAGCCTGTTTGAATTCATTAGATTCTCATTAGATTCCCACTACATTTTCATTTCATTTCAAGTGCTTTATTTAGTGTTAAAACCTTCTTGATGTCTCCTCCCAGCGATCTAACATGTCTTCCTCCATGTAATCCTTCTGTTGGCAAATGAAAACTTTTCTAGTCCAACAAATTTTTAGAAGCTGATTGCAATGAATTTTAATGGTGTGCTGTTTTGCTAATTATCATCATCTCTTTTTAATAAATATTTAAATGCTTATAATTCTTAATGTCTTTATGTTTACTTTAATATCTATTCATGTCAATTTTTGTAATCTGTTTTGTCTCAGAATTATGAGAGATACTTATGAAGATGAACCAAAGCCCCCTAAATATCCACAAATCTAACAAATAACATAAAGAGCATAAAGTCTGACCCATCTCAACTCTCAAGGCTTTTGTCCTTTCCCATCTTTACGGACCTAATCACATTGAGGTCACTGAGCCGGGCGATTCATCATGAAACGTGACAAATCTGGCATGGCAAAACCATCACCCCATGCCCCACATCACCCCTTATCTAAAAACCTGGATGTGGAACTAAAAACCTGAATGTAGAAGCAGACTTTCAAAAATGGATTATTAGTATTTAATATGATGGTGATATTTTCGCTCTGTCAAATACCTATGGGTTTTTAACTGGTTTTGCCTCCGGGGTGCCATATTTTTTAAACCCAGTACAAATTTTAAACTGTATATTTATTGTGATACTGTTATGCTAATTTAACCTGCTTATGATAATTGGTTGTACATCATGTCCTTTCTTTTTTATTTTGTTTATGTATGTGGTATGATTTACTTTTGTTGTTAGCCTCCCTGGGTCCTTTTGGAGAGGGAGTGGGATATAAATAAAGTTTATTGTTGTTGTTGTTGTTGTTACTATAAGTCCATGAGCTGCTTTTTGCCGATGCTGCTGCCCTTGTTGCCCATACAGAAGCAGCTTTGCAGCACCTAACATCCTGCTTTGCAACAGCTGCAGAGCTGTTTGGGTTGGAAGTCAGCCTGAAGAAAACGGAAGTTCTCTACCAGCCTGCACCACAGGAAGAACACCATCATCCACATGTCAGCGTACGCAAATCTGTGCGTAGGTCTGTTCAACAGTTCACCTACCTGGGAAGCATCATCTCTTCAGATGCCAAGATTGATAAAGACAAAGATCACAAATTAGCAAAGGCATATAGTGCATACGGAAGGCTTAACAAAAGAGTCTGGAGCAAAAAGCACCTGTGGCAAAACACAAAAATCAGTGTGTACAGAGCTATCATACTGCCTATTCTCATATATGGGTCTGAAACATGGGTCACCTATCGCCAACACCTACGATTCCTCGAACGCTTTCATCAGTGCTGTCTTCACTCAATCCTAAATGTACACTGGACTGACTATGTGACGAATGTCGCTGTCCTTGAGCAAGCAGGGATCACCAGCATTGAGGCCATGGTATTGAGAACACAGCTGCACTGGGTAGGGCACATCTCTAGAATGGAGGACCACTGCCTCCCAAAGATACTACTCTACGGAGAACTCGCCATGGGTCAGCACAAGAGAGGCACCCCAAAAAAGAGATATAAGGACTCCCTGAAAAAACATCTCTGACTCGGCCAGATTGATCACCAACAATGGTCCACCCTAGCCTCACATCGGGAGGTGTGGAGACGCAATATCCACAATTCTGCAGCCTCTTTTGAGAAGTCACACTGAACAGGTCTTGAAGAGAAACAACAACGCAGAAAGAACCGCAACTTGGAAACAACATCACCCAAGGAGACTTTGTGCTGTGTTCCCTGCAACAGGACTTGCATATCTCGGATTGGCCTTCTTAGTCATTAACGCGCTTGTAGAAAGCGTGGGATAAGTCCTTCCTGAATCTTCGTTCGCGAAGAAAAGCCAAGAGAGAACTGATTATTATCTCATCCCATGAGAAGAAGCATCACCACCCAGCTCCTCCCCCTTCCCCTGTTTATCTCTATGAAACACGGGAAACCTCCCATGTCTCTTATGACAGTTCAGCCTAGGCACGGAGCCCTGCCAAAAGTAGATCTACATTGTGTGATGGAATTTGGTGGGCTACCTGCTTCAAGTGAGGCCAAACTATCATAGGACAGACAATTTTGCCCATGTGATAAGATCATAAGTAAGTTCTTACCCCCTGGAGAACTGCATAATCTCAGGATAAACCACATTGGATTGATTAGTATTAGGCAGGGCAATGTGTACAATACAAAAACATTTAAGAAATGGGGAAAGGAATTTATTACCAAGGCAACTAACACAGAGTAGTTAAGAGAATGTAGGCAGCAACAATAATGGTTGAAAGCCAGGGGGTGGGAGAATTCAATCTTATACATTGTTAAAGCATAAATTGCCAGACAAGTGACAGAAAACTTTTGATTTGTTTCTGTTTACAGACAAAGGCATGTTAAAATAGTGCGGGTGTGATGTTTCTTTAATTTTATTCCAACGATTCCTCTTTGCTTTCTTTTAAATGGCTTATAATTACCTGGAATAGAAAAGGCATAGAGAAGATTTCAATTTGATTGCTTTTGAAGCAAGAGAAATGTTCAGAGAGATACTCCGTATGGTCACCTTAGTAGGAGAGGTGGCAGGACACTTCCCTAGCATGTCCACTCAGTTGATCAAAACTTGGATCCTCCCTCATTAACCATCAATGAAGCATCCTTAGTTTTGCAGGATTGGGATCAACCTTCACCATTGTGTGTTCTATATAGAGAATGGAATGTCACCTTTAAACCTGGTTTTTCATGAAATGTTTGCAAGGTAACTAACTATTTGCCATTTCTTGTTGCAATTTTACAACTTCTGTTTCATATTACAGTGCTTTCCATGACTTTTTTAAAAGGAGAAAATAATGGACAAGAGGATAGAAATGGGGAGATGATATTGGGGGAGGCATCTTGACACATACAGTTAGCACTTCATATCCATGGCTTTTCTATTCATGGATTTAATCATCTACAGCAGGGCTGTCCAACTGGTGGCCCACAGGCCGTATACGGCCCCCCAGCCAGTTGGACACGGTCCCCACTACCCTCTTGAAAGAACTCTTGGAAAAAAGGAATTTTTTTTTTTTTTTTAAATTTAAATATTTTTTCGAAAAAAATGGCGGCCGGGGGGCAGGGGGGAGGAGGAGGCGGGGCAGAAAGGAGGGAGGGAGCCAGCTCCTCCTCCCTGCACCGCCCCCTCCGTCCCTCTCTCAGTGCCGCAGCTGCGATCCGGTTCGCAGCAGCGGGGGGGAGGGAGGGGAGGAGGAGGCAGGGCAGGGAGAAGGGAGCCAGCTCCTCCTCCTTAGCCCCTCCTCCTTCCCCTCCCCGCGCCACCGTTCGGGTTCCGAGCAGCGGCGAGCCCGGGGAGAAGGAGGAGAGGCTTCG
This sequence comes from Anolis apletophallus, assembly GCA_030556195.1. Classification (NCBI taxonomy): domain Eukaryota; kingdom Metazoa; phylum Chordata; class Lepidosauria; order Squamata; family Anolidae; genus Anolis; species Anolis apletophallus. The sequence goes on along the minus strand of JARBWK010000003.1, from coordinate 113,909,297 downwards.
GAGAAAGGAAGCAGCCTGTTGCCTTCTTCCTCCTTTGCCCCTCCTCCTTCTCCCCGGTCGCGCCGCCGTTCGGGTTCCGAGCAGCCGCGCACCCGGAGAGAAGGAGGAGAGCCTTCAGGAAGGAGACAACAGGCATCCTCCTCCTCCTCCTCTCCCTGGGAGTAAATCGGGACCCTTGTCCCGGTTTACTCCCATGAAGTGGAGGAGGCGGGGGACTCGCATGCCCCGCCTGCACCTCCCTCTGGGAATAAACCGGGACCCTTGTCCCAGTTTACTCCCAGGGAGAGGAGGAGGCAGGAGAATCGCGTTCCCCTCCTCCCTCTGGGAATAAAGTGGGACAAGGGTCCCAGTTTATTCCCAGAGGGAGGTGCAGGCGGGCATGCGAGTCCCCCCGCCTGCACCTCTCCCAGGGAATAAACCGGGACCCTTGTTCTGGTTTATTCCCTGGGAAAGGTGCAGGCGGGGAACGTGAGAGTCCCCACCTGCACCTCTCCCTGGGAATAAAGTGGGACAAGGGTCCCGGTTTATTCCCAGAGAGAGGAGGAGGCAGGAGAATCGTGTTCCCCTTCTCCTTCTCTCTCTGGGAAAAAACCGGGACACTTGTCCCGGTTTACTCCCAGGGAGTGGAGGAGGCGGGGACTCGCATCCCCCTCCTCCCCTCCTTAGGCGAGAGGAGGGGGGAAAGTTGCAGCCTGGCACCCTCCTCTCGCCAACCGAGACCCAAACAGGGGTTAATATTAACCCTTGTTTGGGTGACAGATGGCGCGGGGAGGGTGCCAGGCTGCACCTTCCACCCTCCCCTCGCCATCTGTAACCCAAAGGGGGGTTAATATTAACCCCTGTTTGGGTCTCGGTTGGCGAGAGGAGGGTGCCAGGCTGCATTCCATCTCCTCTCGCCATCTGTAACCCAAATGGGGTTAATATTAACCCCCGTTTGGGTGACAGATGGCAAGAGGAGGGTGGAAGGTACAGCCTGGCACCCTCCTCTCGCCAACCGAGACCCAAACGGGGGTTAATATTAACCCTCGTTTGGGTGACAGATGGCGAGGGGAGGGTGGAGGAGTCCCCCGTGTCTCCGCCCCTGCTTCCCAAAGCGTCACGAAGCGGGCAAAATCGGAGGAGGCGGGGTGGGGGTGTGGCCAGGGGCATGGCCGGGGGCTGGACGGAGCGGCCCCCCAGGTGATCAGTGAGTGGAATTCCAGCCCTTGGGCTGGTAGAAGTTGGACAGCACTGATCTACAGCTTGAAAATATTCCCCTCCAAAATCATTTAATAGAAAGGCCACTATTTTACTACACCACTGTATATAATGAGATTTGAGAATCCATAGATTTTGTTATCCATGGGGAGTCTTGGAACCAAACTGATTGCAATTTTTGTGAAAGTATTATGTTTTGTGTATTCTGACAATTTTAAAGTAACATTTCAATATAACTAGAAGCGGTTACTGGTAATACTAATTAAGGTGTTTCACATTTGTTCACTGCAGTGCTTTTGAAATGAAAATGTCATTTTACCCTTTTTGCCCACAAAAATAACTTGTTTCAAGTAGCTACTTTTCATGGAACTCACTACTCCCCAGCCATTGTTTTAAAGATAAAAAAGAAATAAAGGAATTTATAGCCAATTGGACATTGGGCAGGGCATCTTCAAAGCACCAGTGGAACATAGAGATATGTTTCGGAGTTTCGGAGTAAGGTGTTATCTGTACGCAGATGACGTCCAGATCTGTCACTTCTTCCCACCTGTCACTAAGGAGGCTGTCCAGACTTTGAACCAGTGCTTGGCTGCTGTGTCGGACTGGATGAGGGCTAGCAAATTGAAACTTAATCCAGACAAGACAGAAATCCTCCTGGTCAGTCGAAAGGCCGAACAGGGCATACGGCCTGTGTTAGATGGGGTTACACTCCCCCTGAAGATGCAGGTTCGCAGCTTGGGAGTGATCCTGGACTCATCACTGAGCCTGGAACCCCAGGTCTCGGCGGTTGCCAGGGGAGCTTTTGCACAGTTAAGACTCGTGAGCCAGCTGCGCCCGTACCTTCAGAAGTCTGATCTGGCTATGGTCGTCCATGCTCTGGTCACATCCCGAATAGATTACTGCAACACACTCTAACTGGGGCTGCCTTTGAAGACAGTTCGGAAATTACAATTAGTCCAACGGGCAGCAGCCAGATTACTAACTGGAGCTACATACAGGGAGCATACCACCCCCCTGTTGTGTCAGCTCCACTGGCTGCCTGTCCATTTCCGAGCTCAATTCAAAGTGCTGGTTTTGACCTTTAAAGCTCTATACGGTTCTGGCCCAGCTTACTTGTCCGAACGCATCAGCCTCTACGTCCCACCTCATAATTTAAGATCATCCGGGGAGATCTTGCTCTCGCTGCCGCCAATTTCTCAAATGCGGTTGGTGGGGACGAGAGAGAGGGCCTTCTCGGTGGTGGCTCCCTGCCTGTGGAACGCGCTTCCAAGCGACATACAATCAACACCATCCCTCCTGGCATTCAGGAAAAAAGTGAAATCTTGGCTGTGGGATCAGGCTTTTGAACATTAGCACAATACAGCACTTTGGACTGGATTTGTAACATCAAGTTGATGGATATGGCTCAATGCTCCTGTTATGGACGAAATACTGTTTTTAAATTAAGAAAATGTGTATGATGTGTTAATGTTAATTGTATTTTAATGTGTTTTAATGCTGTATGTTTTTGGTTTTATATTGTATTTATTATGTTGGCATTGAATTGTGCCTTTTGTTAGGCTGCTCTGAGTCCCCCCTCAGGGGATGAGAAGAGCGGGGTAGAAATGCTGGAAATAAATAAATAAATAAGTTAATTTGTTTCATTAATCATTAGCCAAATGTGATATTATTAATTACTTAAATGTTGTATTTTATTGTTCTACTTTCACTTGACTTAGCCAATGGTTTGTTGACTGAAATAAAGACTATTGACTGACAGCTAAGTAATTATTCCTTCAAAACACCAGTCTTTCCGAGGGAAAAAAATCTCCTTGTATATCACACGTGGGAAAGCCATAGAGCAGCACATCGTTTTGTACCAATTTTTTAAAAGGATTTTTATTCCTGTAAAATTTGTTCATATGAATTGGGTCCCTTTTAGAAACAAGCTCTACGTCTGTTCTCTTGACTGAAAAGGATGAATCTGTCCCTCCTTGAAGTGATCAAAATTCACAGCTCACTATTTCAACAGTTTGACCAATCCCCCATTTGACTTTTTTTTAAACCAAACATTTTTTTTCACAACCAGAGACTTTTAGCCACCTCTAGAGATCATGTAAATGTATCTGCAAAGTCATATTCATAATTCCCCTTCTGCTTTTTTATAGCCACTTCTACTATATGTGAAAGTTATAAGCAAAATAAATATTTCAATGGAGGGGAAATAGACACACATTAACAACATCTTATAAAATGTTCTGTCATGGTCCACATTGCCTTTTCACTAGTTCTTTTAGGACAGTGGTTCCCAATCTGTGGGCCGCAGCCCAGCAGTGGGCCGTGAGAATGAAAATCCATGCCACAAACCTCCTTCCTTTTTATATTTTTTATTTCTGCTCCTTTCTGCAAAGCTGACCAGCCCTGCCCCTTTCGGTACTAATGTTGGAGAGTGGTCCCTGGTCAAAATGGTCCCTGGTGAAGTGATCCCTGGTCAAAGCGGACCCTGGTCAAAAAAGTTTGGGAACCACTGGTTATGACAACTATTTGGTTGGGAACCTGCTACTCAACATTTAATCAAAACTCCTGTTCTAATACTTGCTTGGGGCTATTCCAGGAGGTATCTATTAGGGGGGTACACAGTGCCATTTTGCGATGCTGGATTTGAGGGATTCGGGTCACCCGGCAGCCGAACCTCCGGAAACTGGACTGGTGTGTATTAGGCTTGGTTGATCAAAAAATGGTTCAAAACTTGGTTTGGAAGTAGGGGGTGCTGGTGGTTCAATTCTAAAATTACTTCCGATTTTATCCCCCCCAAAAAAGATTGGAACTTTCCAAAACTTCTAAAACGATTATTTAATGGTGGACATGCATGCGCAGTAGGGAAAAAACAGCACTGGCACTGGGGAAGCTTCAAGGGCTTCTTCCTCCCTCATTTTTAGACCAATCCAGATGAAACTTGGCACAGTGTAGAATACGTGGACCTCTGTTCGTTCACCAAATTTCAGAACCTTTGACTTATCCATTGAGTTTTGGTGGATTTTCAAAGTTTTTATAAAAACATTTTTTAATAATAAAGAAAATCTGTTCCTAGTTTTAAAGTATTTTTCCCTGTTTTATTGGGTGGCCTTTACTTGGAAAGTAGTTGTTATACTCCAGAAACTTTGTTTGTGTGGCACAAATCTTGTTAAATTGGTAGAGAACAGAAATTATAGTGCAGACCCTATCAAGGGACATCTAGTCTGACCCCCTTCTTCTGGGCAGAAAGGCACCATCCTAACTCTCCTGACATCCATTAGCTTCCTCTACTCAGTTGGAGGGGACTCTCAATACACATTCATCTGTTTATTCTTTTTTGCAGATGCAATCATTTTGTTTTATCATTACTTACTGACTGTAAAGGGCTGCTTGACTGGCTGTGGCTGGCTGGGTACCCCAGTGCCTTGTTCATGGCAATCACTCAGGCCAAAATGAAAGGATTGGTTTTTTAAAAAGCAGTTTATGTTCTCTTGGCTTTGCAAAAGTTGCTTATTGCTTGCTGATTTCTTTGTATATTCAATCAGTTTATTTTATATTTAGACAAAGACTGCTATAGACAGCTAAATAATTTGGGGTCTTTCCGCCATTTTAAATACTGAGCTGGCGTGCCTTGTGAGAAATGTAGTTTAATGGCAGGGCCTTTTGCAATCTCTACCATTGGGGGCCTGGCCTTCCCAAACTACAGTTAAGATGGCTGTGATTAGCCATGCTCATCTCGTCCCTTTTAGCCTCGCTGGCCAAAAGAATTATATTTTAAAAGTTCCCTTGCCTTTACCAAAGTTGGTTGTGAAACTTAAAATAACCTTGGGCAATACCTGAACATTATGGAATATTTACAAATAAAAAAGGTAAGTGGTTCAAATTTGGATTCGCACCTACCACTTTTCCTGCATGGTTCAAAATTGCTTCAGAAGCCAAAGGTCGGTAGGTATTAATGACTTTTAGGTTTTTCCAAACTGAACTTATCCAACCCTAGTGTGTATGTGTGTGTGTGTGTGGGTGGGGGGGGGGGGGCATTACAGACCACACAGTGGCTGATCTTCAGCTGTACCTGGCTGCCAATCAGAAGAAGAAAGCTAATTGTGTGTCCTTTTGCAAACTTGGTCTATACATAGACCAAGGTGAGCTCCTCTATTTTTCTCTGATGTCCTGGAATTTGGGAGAAAGTGAGAGACAGAGACAGACAGAGGGAGAGATAATGTGCTAGTGTTGCACTTCAGACAGAAAGTATCCCTCTAGTTTACACACACATCAGACAGTCTTTGAAAAATTAGTTCTTTATTGAAATAAAATATAGTTTCCAACAAAAGGTAAAAAAAGTTTAAGCAGTAGATATATCCAAGAAAGCACATAGTTCAAAAATCCAAAAGGTAAAGATGAAAAATTTGAAAATTCCAACCTTTTTCTTCTGTGTTAACTTTTCTTAGTTAATATCTTTCTGATAGTCCTTTTATTTTACTAATTTTTAAAGGGAGGAGTGGGTGGGCATGCATTTGGAGGGAGGGTGTATAAATTTTTAAAGGATTTTGAATGTGTTTGTTTAAATATTTTTACTTTTTTGCTTTAACTTGACTGAGTGTGGGACAGGTTTTAGGAAGAGCCTGACTCCCTTTAGTCCTCATGGGAGGAATTTCAATTGGAATCCCTCCCCAGCCCTACCTTCTGGCTTCTGTACTCTGTCCTGAATCAGAAGCCTAAGTTCTGTCCCCGTCCCCCAATCCTGCATCAGAATTTTTCAAAAATTCCTAAAAATCAGTGGATGAACTGAAAGTGGAATTCTGAAAGGGGGGGGGGAGTTTCAGTCATAAATGTGCCCTCCAAGTGTGGTCATTTTCATCCTGATAGCAATAAAATAACAGGAGGGGGAGCCTTGCCACTTCCCCCATTGTTGCCAATGAGTCAGATCTTCCCAGAGTGAGAAATGAACTTCTGGCTTTTGGATCATGGACGGGTATATATGGCCCACTGCCCGCGAGTATCAAAGCCACATATGACTTCTTGATTTCTAAGCAGTGTCATTTTTTAAAAGAAGTAAAAGGTATATATTAATTTATAAATATTATATATAAATATATAATTTTGATTTTTGTTTTCTTCTTGGGTGTAAAAAAAAGTGAAACGTTTGGCTCCTATATATGTACCCTTCTATGCATCTGTTTGATCATGTATTTATATGTTGTACACAGTACTGGCCAATTCTGTAAATCGATGTTATGTACACATACAGGTTTGGTTTGTTTCTGTTTCTTTTTTTTAAGTCCTTTATTTTTCAGGCAGAAGCAGTATTGCATTAAAAGTGGTGTTGGTTATATTTACCCCTGCTTCGGAGCTCTTTCATTTTCTCTTTCTTTTTTAAAAATAAAACTCATTCAAAGGCAGATATAACTGTTAATCATTGTATGCATTTAAAGTACATTGTCTTGACCAGAACATGCCTTTCTCTTTTCCCTTTGTATTATTTCATCAGGGATATGGCTGTCATTTTATTATGTTTCTTTGCTTTAGGCATGCCTGGACCACAGGCAGTTTCTACGATCTTCCTCCAGGCACATTCTTAAATCCCCAAGTCCCTTTAACTGAATCTTAAAATGAGCTGCACTGCTAGGTATTCATACATATCACTGAAATAGCACCACAATTTGAAATCATGCCCTTAGGGTTAAGCTCCATTTGGAGGTGCCAAAATGGTTTCTCGGTTCTCACTTGACAGTGTGACACATGGGCACTCATTCATGAGCTGCAAATAAATTCATCAAAGTGACTTGAGTACAGCAGAAAGTCCAGATGATAGTTTGACAGCTATCTATGTGTCTGGTGCATTAATGCCTTCAGAGTAAGAATGAGAAGGCTCTTCGAAATTATTCAAAATGGTTTTAAAAGTGTTTCTCATGTATGGAGAAACCCAGATGAGAATTTTGGACTGATAAGAATCTTACATTTCAGGACTTATTCTGCACAAAATCCATGCATTTTTTGTGTTTATGTGTGCAGAAAATAGCAAGTACACAAATATTCTATACAAAGGTTTGCAGATAATAAATCCTGAAATTACTTGCTAATTTCTTCAAACTTTATGAATTACTAAATTTGTGAAGAAGTCCAAAGAGTATCCTCCAAACTGGTACACTGGAATACATCTCCCATTAGAATCATCGGGGGTTAATAGACCTGCAATCCAGTATATCTGGAGCATCCCCAATTGGAGATGGAGAACCTTTAAAAGCAGCATTGAAGAATAAGACAATGTTTTTCCCACCCTGCTGCATGTTGTATCTCATCTGAATCCAGGAAATGAACATGTAACTCTAACCTACACTTAAAGTTCTCAAACTTATTAAAGCAGAAATGTGAAATATTTTTTATTTGTTTTTCTGAATCTAGGGTGGTATTAACAATAATACTCCAACCAAAGCCCTAGCCATAAGCTTTGACCTTTGGGGAGTCATTTGTGAAGTTTGATCCTGATACCACTTATTCCAGCAGGGAACACGTTGAAATCAACAGAGCTTCTATCAGCAGATATGCTTGGGGCATTATTTAACCAATGATAACTCAACTAGCTACCCAGGCTCAAACCAGCATGGAATCACCACTTTTTTTTTTAAAAAAAAGTGCAGTGATTTCTTTTTTGAAACAGGCATTAAATAAGATGATGAATGCTTCTGGAACACCTAGCCATTTAAAGCAGGAGTGGAAATAACATGACCCTCCAGATGACATAGGACTGCATGTCTCAGCAACTCACATCATGATAGTCAATGGTGAGGAATGCTGGGGATTGCTGCCCAGCAACATGTGGAGGAACCTAATTATTTCCAATCATGATTTAAAGAGAATCAGTATGCATAGTTTAGGTTTGAATGGCCATTGTAAATTTAGATTCTGCATACCTAGAGACAATGTGGTTTATTGGATTCAAGCACTCCAAAAAAATTATATGTAGATATGGGGGAGAAATTAATTTTCTTTACATTTTCTTGAATAAACAACTGAATTTAAGTTTGTTAAATATCAATGAGTTCCACTCATTTCACTGGGTCTATTCTGAGAAGGATTAATTTTGACTTAATAATAATAATAATAAATTTTAATTATAACCCACCCCCATCTCCCCAATGGGGACTCAGGGCGGTTCACATGAGGCCAAGCCCTAACAATAAATAACAATAAAATGAAATCAAAACATCAGCAATAAACAGAACAAAATACATATAAATAAAACAATATACAGTGAAATATCTAAAATCACAGAGACAGGGTGGGCCACAGGCAACATATAAAATGTTAAAAATCTCAGGGTGAGATAAGTGAAATAGCATCCTTACAGGGGAAAAAAATCATTTATTGGGGAGGGGGGATGGAATCCGAGCATGGGGGCATTGAGGAGAAACAGTGATAGAACTTAAATAGCTACTCTCCAAAGACACAATGGAAAAACCAGGTTTTCAGTTTTTTTATGGTCTTCTAATCTCTCCGGGCAAGGAATTCCAGATTTGGTTTGCCACAGAGGAGAAAGCCCTCTTCCTTGTGCCCACCAGCTGAGTCTGTGAGATTGGCAGAGGTGACAGGAGGGCCTCCCCCAAGGAGCGGAGGGTTCGAGCTGGTTCATGGAGGGAGATTCGGTCAAGAAGGTAGGTGGGTCCCGAACCTTTTAGGGCTTTATAGATTATCACCTGTACCTTGAATTGGGACCGGAAAATAAATGGCAGCCAGTGAAGCTCTTTAAACAGACTTTATCTCTATACATTATGGCCTGACATGAATGTTTTGTGTACAAGTCATTATATATTTGTATTTAAAACCATTTTGGAACAACGGGGAAGTGAGACAGTTGATAGAAAAGGAAACATTCTTACTTGCCCATCTTCTTTAGTATCAGCAGATTGAGTGAAAACTTCAGAATGTATAAATGAATAGCCCCATGGAAGAGTGATTTAGCTCAAGTTTCAGCCATGTTTACCCAACATACCATGATCTATAAGGCATCTTGCATAAGTCTTTAGTCAGTAGAAAAAAATATATTATTACATAGACATAGAATCAAATTACTAAGTAATTTTTGTGTGTAGAAGTGAGGATCAATAAACAATGTCCCATTAAGAAGGAAAAAAACCTTGAGTTCTGGGGAGGACACCACCCTTCATTTTGGCAGCTTTATATACTATTCCATGTCTTTTTAATATGCATTCCAGGATGCAGACTGTTGCTGGGCTCTTCCCTTGACACTGAACATGTCCCCCAGTCCAATTCTTGCCATCTCCTGTCATTCAGAGAAAACAACCAAACTGCTGAAGTCAGGCCTCCCATTGCACTGTTACTAGGCCACCAGAACAAACTGAAAAAACATGTGGTACTGTCCTATATATTATCTTTGGACCTCATGGGTACTGCACTAGCATAGCAACATTCATTTTTGGAAATGTCATTCAGAGTTGTCACTCGCACGCATCAGGGCACCACATGAAAATGGCTTACAATAGGGAATGTGAAAAGGCAGATTATTTACAAAGGTAATCAGGTTTGTGTATGTGTGTTCATGTGTGTGTGTCTGTTCCTTTTCATATTATTTTACTCAGTATGGTTTTGGAATGTTTATCCATACTTTTTAAAAAGGCTGGCTCATCCAAATGTTTGTGTAACTTCATGAACGTGTCAAAGGTCCTCTGCGGGAATTCTGTGGGAAATATGCAGAATGACCTGCACATGGAAACAAGGAAAACATCACAGCATGGGAGAGCATGGTAGTTAAAATGAAGCATCTGCAACTTTGCACATGGCACTTAGAGATCTGTAATGAGAGGTCCACATTTGAAGAAGAGTCACTGAGCAGATCCTAACTAAAACCGGATCCTTTGTTAACCTTATATTATAGTTATATTATAGCAATCACTACTTAGAATGCTGATCATTGTTTCTAAATAAAGGAAATACACACACATTATTTTTATCATCGCTTACTTTTTGTCAAGCCACTGCCTTTTCCTACCTTTATACATCACTCTAAAATCTGTTGTCAACAGTTCATGAGATGAAAATATCCAGTCTTTGGGAGATTTGTTAACAAAATCATGAGTATGTAGAAAGGAACCAATAGAGATTACCAGATTTTTCAGTTCAAAATCTGTTTCTGATTTACACTAGTCAGAATGTTGACTCACACAGTGACAAATATCTCTAGTTGTAGATATTGGCATTAAATTGATTAATGGATAATTATGCATTTTTCCAGATTAGAGAAGTACTGAGTTTTTAAACAGTTTAAAATTGGGGTGCAGTGAAAAATATTATTCCACCCTGCTGCTTTCGGACTCTAACACTACAATGACTTAGAGTGTTGCTAAGTTCTGTGCTGCTGCTCTTAATATCAGACAGAGGATGATTGACACCGTAAGGCAACAATAGCCTGTCTTTTGAAATATATTTTATACTGATTTGTAATCTAATTTTAAATAACTGTTTACTGGGGAGCTGTCCTTCTCTTCCTAGGGCGCTTGTGCCCGCTTTGTGCTGGTCAGTGACCATAATAAAGTTTTGTTGTTGTTGTTATAAAATTGGGGTTGCACATCCCTAACACACTCATCAAGTACAGGCAGTCCCCAAGTTATGAACAAGATAGATTCTGTAGGTTTGTTCTTAAGTTGGATTTGTCTGAACATCAGAACAGGTGCATTTTAAGTGTGTGTGTATGTGTATCTGTGCGGATAGATAGATAGATGGATAGATGAAATCTTTCTTCTTGTAATTTGAATTCACTGTCTTGTGCTCTAGTCTCTAGAGCAGCAGAAAAAAGCCTCTATGTGGTGTCCATTCAGGTATTTAAAGATGGTTATCCTATCACCTCTCATGAAAGTTCTAATTCTTTCTCATAGGGCTTTATTTATTTGTCTTTTACTATCTTGGCCAACCTCTTATGGACCCTTTTCCTGTTTGTCAATATCTTTTTGGAAGTGTGGTGCCCAAAACTGGACATGGGAGTCAAACAAAAGTGACTGCACTGTTTCCCTCAGCCTAGATATAATACTCAGATTGATGCAGCCTAGAACTACATTTGTTTTAAAAATTAAAAATTGAAAAGCGCATTCTAATAAGAGCCCTACAACTGCTTTTAACATGTACAGTTCTCAGGCTAGCAGCCGCATATCGTATATTTCTGCATTTCATTTTTTCTACATAAATGTTTTGTTTGTTTGTTTGTTTTTGGTGTGTCAGTAGCAACTTGAGAAACTGAAAGTTGCTTCTGGTATTACAGAATTGGTCATCTGCAAGTACATTGCCAAGGAGATGCCCTGGTGTTTTGATGTTTTACCATCCTTGTGGGAGACTTCTCTCATGTCCCTGCATGGGGAGCTGGAGCTGAGAGAGGAAGCTCAACCTGCTCTCCCCAGATTCAAACCGCTGCCCTGTCAGTCTCCAGTCCTGCTGGCACAAGAATGTAACCCATAACTTTTGATTAATCCCTGCAGAAATTCATTTTGTCAGGTTTGCCTCAACTCTCCAGTCTATTAAGGTCTTTTAAAATAATGTTTTGGTAACTCCAATGTATCTTCCTCTTTTAATCTGTAAATTTTGTATTCCATAATCTGATTTTTTTTTTTAAAAAAAAAGTTGAATAACATCAGAAACAGAAGAGAAATTCTGCAGCACTCCACTTCTCTCAAAGATGAATAGGAATCATTTGTGAATACTGTTTGGGTTTGGTCCATCAACCAGTTACAAATCTCACATTATCTAATCCACATTTTACTATACTTAAACTGCATTATTTTAATACACCTTTTCTTTTACTTCTTTGTGTACATTGTCATCAAACATATCATAGTTAGATTGAAAACAGAACTGTATTGTTCTTATATGTATAACGGACTAGTTATAGTGTCTCTGTACATCTCATTGATAATTACGCTTCTAGTCTACATATTATGTCATTGAAGCTAAGATGGATTTATTCAATACTATATAATAAGATGTCTAGTTGAAAAACAGAAAGATTAAACTATAAGAGTCTGTGCACATACATAATGTTTTTCTATGTAGCCATAGAAAGAAAAGTGTTCATTTACCCTTTGTGGAAAATTGTTGTGACCTTCTGGATCTTCTCCTTGGGTGGGACGAGGGGAGGAACAAAATACTGATCACAGGAAAGTAGGTTTGCTAGGGGTAAAGATGCAGGGTTTTTAAAATTCAAACTGTATATTTAAGAAAACAATATACCATGTGTCTCCCTAAAATGAAAGCACATCTAAAATGTGTATTTTAAGACAAACAAAAATAAAAATCCACATTTTGGAGTACAATAAAAATAAACATGTATGCTCTCTCTCTCTCTCTCCCCCCCTCTCTCTCTCTATATATATATATGTATATATATAATATATATATACAGTATATACTGTATATATATATAAAAGAATTGTATGCATTTTCATATTGTAAACTATAAATAGGTAGAAAATTATAGATGGATACATGGGTAGGTAGATAGATAGATATTAGGCCTGGTTAGGTTTTTTCAAATAAATTTGGAATTAATTCACTTTTGAACAATTTTTGAAGTGATGTAAGCAACCCAGAAGTGAATTTTCCATTTCGAAGCCACCATTGCAATTTTCGAAAAGGAATCAGCGAAAATGGCCTATCTCCACCTTCTCTCCCCTTCTTTCTTTCTGCCAAGTCAACACAGGAGAAAGAAACTCTAGAGCTTCCCACGGCAGCCCCAACTTTTCCCCCCGAGTCCACTGCCTCTTCCCAGTTCTTCCCTTGCTTTTCCTCGTGGCATTGGTAGAAGGCTCGGGGGACTTGGGGAAAGCCATCCTGGGTCCTGTTGACTCCCCCTTTAAAACTCTAATACTTCAATACTTCACTGAAGCCTCCAAAAGTCAATCACAAGGAAGCAAAGCCAAAAAGGCTGCCTTTCCTCTTTAAATTAAAGAGGAACACCACAAGCCATTAAGAGAGGGAAACAGGAGGGAGAAAACAGAGTTTGCTGGGAAAGAGACTGAAAAAAGCACAGAATTCTGGGAAATGTAGTTTGGGAAGGTGAGGAGCCCTATTCCAGAGAATTCAAAAGGCCCTTCCCTAAACTACATTTCCCAGAATTCCGCAATCCGGATAGGGGAGAGATTTGTCCCTTTGTAGCAGCAGCCAGCCAGAGTACCAATAAATTATTGAATCTGCAAAAAGTAGGACTGACTGATATTTCTAGTAAGTAAATCTCTGTGCTGGACTGGGAAGAAATTCCTAAATTGAAGTTCTATTGGTTAATATGAGAGACATTCAATGTGATAAGTGCTGTGGCTTAAAAAAACATTTCTGTCAAAACTTTTGAAAATTCCCTAAAATCAGAAGATGTATGAATATTTCTGAAAGTTGGGGGGGGGGGGGTGATCCCCTGTTATCTTGTGTCATTGTATAGAAAATTCAAGGCAAATGTGTTCTACCATTGTAGCAAGTTTCACCCAATAGCTATAAAAATGAGGGACAAAGGAGCCCTTGAATTTTTCCTACTTGCGCAATTACTGTAAGGAAAAAGTAACAAAATTTCACTACTCTTGTTATAGTAACAATTTTTTTTACTAATGATACTTTAGAAAAACTTTAGAAACAAAACACCAGCACCCCCTAATTTTGTAATGAGTTTTGAAGCTTTTTAAAAAATTGATTGCACAGCCTTTCTAGTCAGTTCAAGTTGGGAAGCTAGGAATCCATATGAAAGATTGTTGTATTTCATACTAAAGCAAGAACACTGAGATTATAACCAGTAAAACATGTCTCATTTGATGAAATGCTGAGGCCAAATTTGCTACCCACTGGTAAATGGCACACATAGTGAGACAATAAGCATGCCATTATTAAAGGAAGGAATGTCAAGCACAGCAGTAGAAGAAAACATGGCAGTAGAAATAACATTCATTTTTCTTTTCTTTTCTTTTCTTGTCATGTATTACTCTGTACAATCCATATGGATATGGGATATTTTTGCAGACTGAGATGCAATGATGACTTCCAATGTAAAGTGTTCAGTCATTGCCATACATTTTATGACCTTCCCTTCCTCCCCATGAAGTCTCCCAACACAGCCAGAGGTGTGGAACAGATGACAACACTGTTTCTTTGTTCTCCTACCCCGTGGCTTGATGTACAGAGGGGTTTTCTCTGCATGGTTGGACAGTATTGTGTTTTTTGTTCTTTACATAGCAAACACTAAGGAAGCACAAGAGCACAGCTGGGCCCAAATCACATTGCTTAATAATATAAACAGACGTGCAAGCCCTATAGACACTGCATGGAACCAGCAAAAACCTGTGAAAGCGTATAAATCAAGAAATAGAACTTGGAAAAGTCATTTGGGGGGGGGGGGGGTTAACACCCAGAATCCCCCAGCCTCTGTGATTCTGGAAGTCAGTATACAAAATGTAACTTTTCTAGCTTTTAAAAAGAATGCAGTACACTTTTTTCATGAACAAAAGCTCTAGCAGTGAATTCTATGTATTTCACTGAAATTCAAATGCTAGGATTTCATAGAATGGAGCCAGTTAACATGAGAACATAATGTTAGGTCTGTTTAAAAGTAAGAAGGGAAAATATTTGGGTTTTTTAAAAAAATATTAAAACCCAAGTTTTTTAAAAATGTCAAGAAACTTGACATGAAGAACAGTGGACCAACTAGGATTTTCGCAGCTCAAGACTTATTCAACACACGCATGGTTACTTTCTACGGAAAACAGCATTTCTGTATATAAAATAATATTTCAAATATTTATTCCTGCACAAAAAATAGCTTTGTGCAATAAAGAAGCTGGAATTGAGGATTTGTTCTGCATATAATTCAGACATGGTTAGTCTTCATGGGAAACAGCAGTTTTCACACATAAATTAATACTTATGTGTGGAAATATTATTTTCTACCCAGTAAATATTGTTTTATATGCAAATCGACAAGGTGGAAATTTTACATAGACCAATTATAGCTTTTCAGTGCAGGACTTAATATTTTTGTGTTGAAATATTATTTTGCACACAGAAAATGCTGTTTAATGTGCTAAACAACTCTGTGCAAATTTTATAAAGAGTAAGTCTCAAATTATGCCTTTGATAACTGTATGGTTTTAAAAAATGTTCTCAAAGCAAAAAGAAAATCGCTGCAATTGCTCATTCCATCTTAATGTAAAGCAGATACTCTGATAGATGTATGTCTCTATGCACTCTAGCCATGGTCTACAGCATTTAAGCAGAATAATTGAATCAGAAGCTTTAAAAAAGAAAATAATAATTTATTGTTGTTTGCATTTGTTGTGGGTTTTTGACTCCACCTTATGCTGACTTTATCATGGGGGTTTCTTAGCAAGATTGATCCAGAGAAGGACTGTTATTGCTAGGGGAAACTAGGGGAAGCTAAGGCTATCTCTAAAACAGATTATGACTTGCCCAAAATCACAAAGTGGATTTCTATAGCTGAATAGATTGAACTTTTGTTCTATTCCAATCCTTATACCATTGCCTCCTACTCATGTGTAATACATATGCATATATGCATTTTTGATTTTAGTATGCTAGAGTTAACCTTACATTCAGATGGGCTGTAATTTTATTTTGTAAAGTGGAATTTGGAAGTGTTATAATGAGCTGATGGACATGATCCTCCCATCAGGTCAACCAAGACAGGTATCTCACACTGGATGTGTGTGATGTGAGAGGATAACAGTTAGTTCATTATCATGGTAGTTTGACTCTCAAGGTTAAGTATAGTTGTTTGCAGAACCTCCTATCTTTTGTGCTAGCTTGAGCTAATATATACATTGACTTGAGTAGTAGGCTTGTTTGATCCAAAAAAATGGTTCAAAACTAGTTTCGGATGTAGGAGGCACTGGTGGTTCGGATCTAAAGTCAATTCTGATTTTCACAGAAAAGAAAGTTCAATTTTTTTCAAAATTTCTGAGACTTCTGAATCTTTCGTTAATGGTTTCAAAGTAATAGTTCCTGTTTCATTGGGTGGTCTTTATTTTTAAAGTAGTTGTTTTACTCCAGAAAAGGGGGGGGGGGGTAGGCAAAGGGAAGAAATCCATCTACTTTGGTTAAAACCACTGGGAAAGGAAAAGAATTAATCCACACTGGTTTAAACTGACATTTTTCCTGCTGTTTTTCTCCCTTCCCTTCTCCTCATTCCTTATCTCTCTTCCTTTCCCCTTTCCTTTTCTCCTCTAAATCCCAGCCTGTTCAGGAAAACAGGGGGGATTTTACTAGGTTCCCCGGGTATGTCGTTCCCTTGCAAAGCGGTGGTGTGGCACCTTTCCCACCCAAGCAGCCTGCCCTAATCCCTCTGTCTTTGTCTCCCCAGCTCACAATGAGCCCACGAGGCATGCACAGCCCTTTTTAAAGAGCAATGGCTGCCGTGCCAAAACCCTGCCCCTCCCGAGGTGGGTTCCCTTCATTGTCTGGAGGCAAGCATCCCAGCATGCAAGCAGCTGCTTGCCTCCAAATGCTGATTCATTTCCGATTTACTTCCTGGATCGGAAAAAAGATGGCGACAGTGGCTTCGAAATGGCAAGGATATTTCCCGGTTCCCAAATCGCTTCAAAATTGCTTCAAAAGAGATTTATTCCCATTTTAATCCGAATAACGAAGATTCCGAATGAACCTACCACTGCCTATTGGGTAGTTCAGGACGACACCATATGGTGCTCCATTTCAGGCACCATTTTTCAGGCAAAAAAATTGCCTTGGCCATCACTGAAGGAAAAGTGAATCTCACACTAGCACCCAGCACTACTACCCTCAGCTTTCTGCTCTGTCCATGAAAGATTCAGTATCTTCGCTTTTTTTCTTTTTACAAAAAAAGATTGCTCTAGCTGAGCATTTATATGATGCAAGGCAAAAATTCTTCCCATGGGCCATGTTTCTCTAATTCCACAATCCACAAACAGCTTACACTGTAAGGGATTGAATTAGAGCTGTTGTGCTATGAATTTATAGCTTGCATTGCCTACTTTACATAATTCTGAAGGAGAAGCAGAAAAAGATTGCAGCTGTATTCACAGCATTAAATCCTTGCTGGTCTTATTTAAAATACCATCAAATTCATTACCTTCCAAAGGGGAATATATGGCTATAAGTTTCCCAAGTAGACTCCACAAGTCTTCATTCTCCATCCTCACCAGACTCCATTCTCATTTTGTTTCAATTGTCACTTTATACACTTCCTAATGAATGTGAAAATAGATAACAAGAGTCAAAACTCATCCTTATCAATTCAGACTAACAACAGGCTGGGAATTAGGGATATATTACATGCTTGATATTCAGAAAATTATTCTAATCAGCCAATTTCTTAAAAGGTTCTTCTACTATCTATTCCAAACACGATCTTGGATATTGTTTTACAAGTGATATACAAATGTAACAAGTAAGTGCAGCAATAAGACACAATGTAAAACATTATGCTATACAAATCTCTTCCAAACGTCAGACACGGTTTCAGATAGGTTGTGCTTGCTCTTGCCATCGACCGCTGCTGAAGGTTACAAGAAATGTTTTTCAAAAAATGGCACCATCAGATGGAATGGCAAATGCGATTTTTAAAAAAATGTAAGGTAAGCTGGGAGGCACAGTCATCACCACAAATGTATAGGGGTGCTTCTATATGGTAGATCAATGCAGTTTGTCACTAAATATTAGAAATATTCTGCTCTTTCTTTTCTATAACTTTTTCCAATGGTAGAAAAGTGCATCTGAAATTATCAGGGGACTGGAGCAGATCCTTTATGGAAAAAGATAAAGGGCAAGTAAAGGATACTTCAGCTTAGAAAAAATGTAAGAAAAACATGATAGTAGTGTTTGTTTAGTGTGGATATTTTAGTGGAGAATCCAACAGAGAGGAAAGGAAACACTTCTTTACCAGCTCATACTTAAATTGTGGAATCCATTAGCTTAAAATACTGTGATGAAGAGAGCGGTGAAGTAAATAGGTTTTTACACTGTTCAACATTTCTTGTATTTTCATGCCTGTTGATGTTCTCTCTCTCTCTCTCTCTCTCTCTCTCTCTCTCTCTCTATATATATATATATATATATATATATATATATATATATCCCCCTCTGATGCTAATATTTCCACAGTTATTGCTATGTAGGTCTGTCACAGAAAAACTGACACAGGAGAAGGCATTTTTCAGGGATCATCAGAATTCAATATTTATTTATTATTACATACATTTCTATCCTGAGCATCCAGTGAATCAATCCACATGTATACCAATAAAATTACAATTAAAACAAAAAAATCCATTTAAAACATTATCCAGATTCAACAGTAAATTCATTAACAATACATTAGCATGCCAATACATCAAAGCCAAGCCGGGAGAGACCAATATCAGGATGTTCAAAAGTTTTTCTTTCATATTACCGTTCCCCTCTAGTTGAATGCCTGATTCCAAAGCCAGGTCTTCTAAAGTTGTTGTCTTCTAAAGGACAGGAGGGAGGTAGCCAACCTGATGTCCTTAGGGAGGGAGTTCCATTGCCGAAAAGGCCCTGTCTCTCATCCCCATCAATCGTGTTTGTGAAGGTGGTGGGATCAAGAGCAGGGCCTCTCCTAATGATCTTGAGCTTCGTGATGGTTCATAGCAGGAGATACGCTTGGACAGGTAATCTGGGCCAGAACCATTCAGGGCTTTACAGATGAAAACCAGCACTGTGAATTGTGCTCAGAAGCTGATTGGCAGCCAGTGGAGCCGGCACAACAGAGGCATAATGGCACAACAGAGGAGCATAATGTTTTACATCGTGTCTTATTGCTGCACTCCCTGTATGCCGCTCCGGTTAACAACCTGGCTGCCAACCGTTGGACTAATTGAAGCTTCCGAGAGGTTTTCAAAGACAGCCCCATGTAGAGAGCGTTAAAGTAATCCATTCGGGATGTAACCAGAGTGTGGACCACCATGGCCAAGTCAGACTTCTCAAGGAACGGGCGCAGGTGGCACACAAGTTTTAATTGTGCAAAAGTTCTCCTGGCCACCGCCAAGACCTGGGGTTCCAGGGTCAGCGATGAGTCCAGGATCACTCCCAAACTGTGAACCTGTGTCTTCAGAGTGAGTGTAACCCTGTCTAACACAGGCTGTAACCCTATCCCCTTTTTGGTCTTTTGACAGACTTCCCAAGTCTGACCAGGAGTACCTCTGTCTTGTCTGGATTAAGTTTCAATCTGTTCACCCCCACCCAGTCCAACACAGTGGCCAAGCACCGGTTTAGGACCTGCACAGCCTCCTTAGTAACAGGTGGGAAGGGGGGGATAGAGCTGAACATCATCCGTGTACAGATGACATCTGACCCCAAAACTCTGAATGATCTCTCCCAGTGGCTTCATGTAAATGTTAATCAGCATGGGGGGCAGTATAGAACCCTGCGGAACCTCATAAGTAAATGGTTGTGAGGGTGAGCAGGTGTCCCCCAGCAACACTTCTGGGAACAACCCTCTAGGAAGGACTGGAGCCACTGTAAAATAGTACCCCCAAGTCCCATCTCCCTGAGGCGTCCCAGAAGGATACTGTGGTTGTTGGTATCGAAGGCTGCTGAGAGGTCTAGCAGAACTAACAGGGACACACTCCCCCTGTCTAGTTCCTGACGTACATCATCTACCAAGGCAACCAAGGGTGTTTCAGTGCCATGCCCTGGCCTAAAGCCAGACTGTGCCGGATCTAGATAATCAGTGTCTGCCAAGAATCCCTGGAGTTGCGAGGCCACCACACATTTGAGGACTTTGCCCAAGAAGGGAAGATTGGAAACTGGCTGAAAGTTGTCTAATGGGTGGGATCTAGTGATGGTTTCTTCAACAGCGGCTTTATAACAGCCTCTTTTAGGCTCATTGGAAACTTGCCCTCCCATAGGAAGGCATTTACCACCACCTTCACCCACCCTGCCAAACCCCCTCTGCCTTCCTTTATCAGCCAGGATGCACAGGAGTCTAGGATGCATGTGGTCGGCCTCGCCTCTCCAAGAATCATGTCCACATCCTCAAGCTGCACAGATTGAAACGAATCCATCAAAATCGGACAAGCAGGTGCTTGTGTTACATCCTCAGAGACTGCCGTTAATATGGGGTCAAAGCCAGAGCAGATCAAAGCAACTTTGTCTGCGAAGAACAGAGCAAAAGCTTCACAACGAGCTGCCGAGTTGTCAGGGATCCCGTCTTGACAGATGGGATTTAACAAACCTCTGACTACTCGAAACAGCTCTGCTGGACAGTTCTTTGCAAGCACAATATTGGAATTCTTTGTGGCCTCTATTGCTGTGGCGTATGCCTTTAAATAGGCATCAAGCCATGCTTGTTTTGACTTGCTAGGCTTTTTCCGCCACACGCTCTGTAGTCTCCTCTTCATTCGCTTCATCGCTGCCAGCTCCTCGGTAAACCAAGGAGATGTTTAGCTTGGCTACTCAAGAGGGAACGTTCTAGAGCGATCGTGTCTATTGCTCTAGTCATTTCCCTATTCCAGTGAGTGACAAGAGCATCGGCAGTGTAAGGACTATATATATTTCAATTTCAATTTCAATTGTGGCCAGGTAGTTTTCTTATTCCACCCTTACCACCAATTTATATAAAGACCTCTTTTATTTCCACTAGCTGCCACCATATAATGTAATAAGTATTCACACAGGTCAGCTTTCCTACTGACCTTCCGATTACTGTGTCAAGGCAGGGCATCCCTCTAACCCAAACTCCCACTGACACTATTTGTTAACTTTCGCTGCCACCATTCACTATACTTGGCTACCCACTAGGAAGAAGTTGTTTCCGAGGCTTGTGTGTGAAGGAACTACGCGGGGAGATATCCTTGTCAAAGAACTGCAAAGTTTATTCAAACAAATTGTCGCCGTCTAGGGCTAGGCCTCACTTGATCTCCCTGAACAAACCACACAGCTTTAAGGTACAACTCAGTTTTATTGTGCAGGAAAGAAGAAAGCGTGAAGGCCAATACAATGCCTTAAAGAAGCAATCAGGAACAGCAGGTAATATAGCCCTGCGGTGGGGATTCCAAGCCAGATGCACAGGAAGAGTCTCTGGGTAGATTCCCTCCGCTTCAGCAACCGGGCGGCTTGGGAAGGCAAGGGATGTTTAGCAACAAAGTTTTTAGCAGCAACAGGCTTGAGCAGGACGCACAGAGTTCAATGGACCAAGACAGCCCAGTGGAAGGGGCGGAGGTAGCTTGGATCAGGCCGTTGGCGGCCGGCTCTTCAGAGTAACATTCTGTGATGGCAGGAGTTGATCCGGGATGCCCTCCTGCAATACGGGGACCTCTCATATAGGATTCCCTTAGCCCGTCCCAGTGCGTCGAACATCAAGCCCGATGATTGATGAGAAACGATATGTTTATGGTTACCTCAGGTTCTTTAGAATGTTCCCCAATTAGCGGGCACAGATGTTCTGGGGAGGATTGGTTTATGGATCCTCTGTAGCGCCAGGCCTAAAGGGAGTCTCGCTTTAGTAACCTTGAGTGCAGTTATCTATGCATTCCGTGCCACTTTCACACGAGAATGCAGAGAAGCTTCAAAGGGACCTGGGAAGCCTCAAACTGACGGTTTAACCACTTCCTAGGCCAGATGGGCCTATACAGGGCCGGGCAAATGGGCAGCCTGGAGGCTCTGTGGTGTGACACAAATGTTCTAAGCATGGAGGTTCCAGAGTTCAAAGCTTATGTGGTTACAGTATCTTCTTAGGGGCACATATCTTAAGGTTAAAATACACTAACCATGGAGATTAATAGCTCAGCAGTCTTTTCTCTAACTGCTTGTCCTTTAGACCCAACTGCTTTCCTAGCAGTTAAAACACAGCTTTTCTTCTAATCTCTCACAGTGTAGAATCAGAGTCTTTTTTTGAAACTGGCTGACAGCTGGCTAAAACGGACTCTCTCTAACTCTCCACACACCCTCTCCTTCGATTTTCACTGCTAACTGCCAACTGCTAAAGTTTGAATTTGAAGATTCTAAGACCAGTTGCAGGCTCCGCCTCCTGTTTCCACAGTAACGGAAACCCCTTGGAGGTTTTGCATGCTAATATCTCTGTTAACCCTTTAGTGTTTGCTAAGTTTTTACCCCTTCAACATATATACATATATATAAATATCAACCATATTTAAAACCTTTAATAAAGAAATATGATTTCACCACAGGCAGGATCACCAACCGAGGAGGCAGGAATATCCAGAAGAGCCATCTGGATCCATAAGCTTCCTGGGGTGGGCCATCTTAATGGGTCCTCCACCCCTGCAGAGGGTGAAGGGTGCAGTAAATCTAAACTTGATCAGGAAGTGGTCGGTCCATGGCAACTAAGAGATGGTTAACTCCTCTACACTACCACCTTCCTTCCATCCCTGACAGAAAACCAGATCAAATGTGTGTCCAGCACAGTGAGTGGGGCCCAATATCAATTCGGACAGCACATGGTTGCCATGGAAGACATGAAGTCCTGAGCTGCTCCTGATAAGGTGGCCTCTGAATGGCACTATAAGCCAATGGGACTCCAACACCAGGCTCATCCCTAAAGCACAAAGGACTGCTTACTATATTGCTCTCTTTGTCTCATCAAATGTATACTTGTCATGGAATGTTTCTTCAATTTCATTTTAAACAAGGCAAATAGGAAGTATACTGGAAGGATTCTATGAGGACAATTCAGCTTCAGAACAAAACCCTTTGTTCTTTTTTAAAGAGATATATTGGATGGTGAGGACACAAGAGTTTAAATATCAAGTGGAATAGACTCTTTTCATCTCATGGGAAGCTTGTTGTACAGATGGTTGAAAATTGTTGACCTGAAATCCTGAAGTGCACCAGTGCACATGAGGTTACTATGAGTTGGTGATAGATAATGGTTTCCATGCTAGTGGGATGGAAAATTTGTTCAGGTTTTTAATAGTAACGTATAGGATGTAGTCTGGAATATGGTCCGCCATATAGTTTGGATAGTTTGCTTAAAGCATGAAGTAAAACTTGGGGTAGATTCTACCATACTAAGATGGAACGCGTTGTCTGTAATGGATAAGAGATTTGTAGAAAACCCGCTACTGCTGTGTATGAGGATCTGTAAAATAAAATAACACTAAGTAACAGGAATACATACTAACCATGATTTTATACTTTTCCAGAATGCTCTCTTGCTTTCACTCTCATTTTCAGATCATAAAACATGAAGAAGAGAATGTTTAAGTTGCTGCAGAGAGAGAGAAAAAATGACATTTCTTGTTTTACTTATGGGAGCGTATTTAAGAAGTTAGCTGGGATAGTGGCCTTTATGAATTATGAGTCTTTCATTCTATGGCTATGAACACTCAGGTTTTACTTGTAAAGTATATTAATAGTAGATTTGACTTGACATTACAGTCATTATTGTCCTCTGGAGCTATACTATAAATGTCAGTAGTTGTTGTCAGAGAGCTAAAGGTTCTGTTTCTTAGAGGATACATCTTATTTTTGTTGTGTTTCTGCAAATTAGATAGATAGATAGAGATATCTATGGATACAGATTTGCTTATCTTCAAATCTTACAATAAATAATGCACACAAAATTTTGCATAGAAAATTAACCACTCCACGGATATCAAAATACTCAAGTAGCGCCTGTTTTTTCTATAGCAAATGGATTGTGTGAAAAATAACCAATAAAATAGAAGCATATCAATAACAGGTGGTAAAATACATGCCCTTAAAGAATTAGTTTTATTACTGATAGAATCCCCAGGTGTTTTATAGAGATGTGCTTTCGGCTATCAAATTAAAAATTGCAACAAGCTGCTTGCTAAGTACAAAAACAGAAAACCAGGGCAGCCAAAAAGGACAGAAAACTATATCCAAATCTGAATTTCCCATTCATCTCAAACACTTGTGTC
Source organism: Anolis apletophallus (assembly GCA_030556195.1). Lineage (NCBI taxonomy): Eukaryota > Metazoa > Chordata > Lepidosauria > Squamata > Anolidae > Anolis > Anolis apletophallus. The sequence goes on along the minus strand of JARBWK010000003.1, from coordinate 113,885,211 downwards.
ATTGCATATGTTTTATTGAAATATGCCTACTTTTGTAAAAGGTATTTCAGGGCTTTCCCCTGTGCCAAGGCTTTAACACACTGGAAATCATTTTCAATACCAGACCTCAGCAATGAAATACTCCATGAATTTGCATGAGCATCACTAATGTAACACAATCATTTCCTAAACCTGTAAATTCCCTTTGCCACACACCTGACCACCTGTTTGGAAGACAACAAACTGACACATAGAACAATCTACCTATCATATAGGTTGATTTCTCCATATAATTGAATCTTATTTAGCATTTACTTTAATTTGGTCAGATGTTCTGCATTTATAGAATGGTGGTTAATTTCATCTTCATTTTTTCAAGACGACGATTGTCAAATCCCTTGTTATCCTCTCCTACTATGTATGACAATCTTGAACAGGTACATACTGCTCAATATCTTAATTGACTATTCCTTCCTTAGGTTGCCTGGGGCTGAGTAATTTGTTAATAATAACTTGCAATGGGTGATTGCTGAAAGTTCACAAATGTCTCCTCACAGCTCAATATCTAAAGTCTAGGGCTACAAGAGTGAAATAGGTGAGAAATTAATTTCTCATCATTTGACCACTCTCACAACCAAAAAAAGTGTATCAGAAGGCCATACTTTGCTGAGTATGCAGCGTTATTCAAATGATATCTACTATATACTTTAGAGCTCCTTATTTAAAGGAGACAGCGGACAGCGGTAGCGGGTCTACCGCTGTCCACGACTCGGAGGACAGCGGTAGCGGGTCTACCGCTGTCCACGACTCGGAGGTTGAGACTTGTTCAGAATGCAGCGGCCAGACTCATTTCCGGGGCATCGGCTAGGAACCATATCTCACCAATCCTAAAAAGTTCTTCATTGGCTGCCTACAGAGTTCAGAGTGATCTATAAACTCATGGCGCTAACCTTCAAAGCACGGCAAAGAACCGGACCAGCCTATCTGGGCGATCGGCTGACAGACCAACGCAGTGAAAGACCAGCGCGTGCAATAAATGGTGACCGTATAGCTATCCCAGGGGTGAGAGAGGCCCGGCTGACAAAGACCCGACGGAGAGCCTTCTCTGTGGTGGCCCCTGTGATCTGGAATACACTTCCGCCTGCTCTCAGGGCCACATCGGCCCCAGCCAGATTCCTGTCCGACTTGAAAACTTGGCTCTTCTGCCAGGCGTTTGGGGATAGACTAGATAACCTGGAGGCTGGGCCCTATATGGTTCTCTGTACCTGTGTTTTTAATTGATGTACCTGTGTTTTTTAAATGATGTAAGTCGCCCGGAGCACCAACGGTGGAGGGCGACTCACAAGAAATAAAGTTATTATTATTATTATTATTATTTATTTATTTTCTCCGGTTGTGCTTTTTTGGCCTTTGTTGGTGTTTTTTGGCCCGTATTCTTGTCAACTTCTTCACCAAGAGGACCAATGTTGTCACTACAAAGGAAGAAAGTCATACTTAAGTCATACTTTCTGCAACATATTTTTTCCCCTTGACTGGTGCTGGCATCACATTTCCTACCTAACTCCTAAAGAAACTTTTATCTGTCCCACAAATAAACTGGAGGGTGGTGTCTGACCTTGCTTTCCACTCTGTGCTTTCTTCCTCATCTTTTCTTCTTTTGCCATTGTTTCTATCTCTAATTAGTCTCCATCTTTCAAATTGAGATTGCAACTGACTGAACTGCTGACTCAGCCTCTCTCCCTCCCTCCCTCTTCCACTTTTCTCTCATTCTCACTTAGAATTAAACTACATTTTATGTTCATCACATTTGTAGAAAGGGGTTCCCCTCGTGGTGAAAATTCTGTTGAGGATTTTGTCATAGTACATGCTTTTGTTTACCTTTGCATTTAGCATGCTATATTTTGTGATTGCCCATAGGGAATAAACATTAGCTTACTTTGAAAAGCTGATTGCCAAGACACATATGTCTAAGAAATTCTCATTGTGGAATGAAAATTGATGAACTATAGGGAATATATGTTGCTCTTTATGTCAATTGTCATTTTCTTGTCTCACCTTTCCCATGAAATGGCCTAGTACTGTTGTAGCTCGTGTGCCCTCATTTCTAGTTATAGCCATGAAACATGTGTGACGTGAGAGGTGCCAAGTCTCTGCTGCCCATGCATTAAGTGTCTCCAGTAAATACAGTATTATACCAGTATCAATGGGGGATACATTTCAAATCCTGAGTGGATAATAGTGATAGGAATAATAGTGATAGGAAGCATACCATAGAATCACACTGGAGAACCTAGAGAGGCTCACAAATACTTCCCATAGAAAGGATATTTTTGGATTATGGGTAACCGAAACCATGGATATTGAAACTGTGGATAAGGAGATTGTACTGTATAACTGTTTTCAACTGGCTTGACTCAAAGCATGCCAGAATGAAGTTTCAAAGGTATCTGTACACATAGCTTTCAGCTTGCTTGCCTGGATGCTCTGCTGATGTCAATGAAAGATAAAGGTCTCTTTTTATATATATCCAAAAATATCCTTTCTATGGGAAGTATTTGTGAGCCTCTCTAGGTTCTATATATATATATATATATATATATATATATATATATATATATATATATATATATATGAGATAGCCATCTCTTCAGTAGTGGAAACTGTAACAAATCACAATTCAATTCTACAATGCATGTGATGTTTTCCTCTACACTGCATACCAGATAGGAATATGTAGTACTTCTGAGTATAGATAGTGTGACTCAGTTTATCGCTGCATAACAAGTATGAGCTGTCACATTTAAGATGTAAAAGGGGGCATGTTTATAGACAGTTCAGAAGTTGAGAGAGTTAGACACATGGTTCCCGACCAGTCACCTCTACAATTAGGGATTATGGAAAGAACATAAGAACATAAGAAGAGCCATGCTGAATCGGGCCTCAGCCCATCTAGTCCAGCATTCTGTGTCACACAGTGGCCCACTAGTTGTACACAGGGATCTCTAGCAGAAAGGAGGGCAAAACCCTCACCTGCTCCCGACCCCCCACAACCAGTACCCGGGGAAAATCCTGCCTGCCTCAATCAACACAGAGGTGGCACTTGGATGTCCATTTCAGTAACCTCTTCACACTAATGTAGGTATTTATCAAATTTCAAATTTTAAGTGATATGCTTTAGAATAAAATACAATTTAAGGTGTGTATTTCAAGGGGGAAATGTTAAGAAAAGCACATTATGTAAGAAATCTAAAGAGTAGTGATTTAAATATGGATTTAAGTCTCCTTTGGAGGCCCTTTTTGTGTATTGCAGATTGATCTAGAAAGGGGCAAACGTATGAGTGTGTATAAGCAAAAGTGAAATGGCCTGATTTTTCCTTTCCGGAGATTTTTTTTCCTAGAAAGGATATGTAGTAAATCCAATTATCTGTATTGTCATGAGGAAGAAACTGGACACAGTGAAAATGAAACTCATTCCTTTTTACCATGATTTCAATTATTGTAGTAAAATGATGTGGAAATGGTACAAACCTCACTGCTTACTTTCTGAAATGCCCACTTAGTCAATTGATGCATCCATTAAAATGTGGAAACTGAAAAATACTTGTACACATATACAAGAAATTATCTGTAAATTTTTAAAAGTCTGTGCAAAACAGGAATGAAACAAGTAATGGGGGAAGATTATAATCTCAGTGTAACTCATCACATTGACATCTTGCTCCAGGATGTTTCCAGGATGAAGCCAGGACAGAGACCACTGGAGCTCTTCACACAATCCAGGACTACTTCTGACTGGACTCTGTCCTGATTGTATCCTGGCATTGTCTTAGGACAGAGCCTAGAGAACATGGGAGGCTCCCCAGTTCTCTTACTTTAAATAAGGCCAGCAGTGGGGGGGGGCTTTGATGCTTTCCCCATGTGATAGGAAAGCAGTGATGTGGATGATGAAGGGTGTAGGATGACGGTTTCCCCCGCTGCCCCAGGGATTTGCCACACAGCCCAGTGAATCCCCCACTGTCACCCTTGTTTGGACCCCAGTTTTTAGGACCATCTAGGGGTCACACAGTAAATTCAGAAAAGTAGGAAAATCAAGACCAACCTAGAAGTGGCTAGAAGTTCACTTCTGATGTTGAAAAATTTATTTATGGGGAGGGGGCGTACCACTAATTTCAATAGTGTATTGCTTTTCTTAGAGGCTTTGGAGACAGGCTTCCCAGAGCCTGTGGATACAGTCCACGGAAGAGTGTCTTTCGACTACAGATGAAACAGGGGCCACACAAACAGCCTTTGGGGTGACATATTTAGGGGAAACACATTTCAACGACAGTGATTTAAGTTGTATATGAAATTAGCACCTTCTCAACAAATAATTTCAGACCATATTCAATAATTCTTTAGATACACCTGTAGTTCTGATTCTTTAGAACAGGGACAACCTAATGTCCAAAGTAGGTGGGATAATTCATCCCAAAGTGGAATGGTGAAGTGAACATATACATTTCAAAAGCACTTCAACAATGATCAATCAGAGTGTTATAATGGTATTCAAACCACATCTTTCTACAATTTAATGTTGGGTATATCACACACCAAGCTTTTGAAATTTCATATGAATTTTGTGTGCACTCACACTGAATTTTTTGTACTTTCCCCTGTATTCAGGGTGGGGGTGGAGAGAGAGATGTTAAGTTTATCTTCATAATTTGAAATCCAGATTTTATTAAACTGAATAGCACTGGGATTTATAAGGGATTTGGTCACCTTTTTAGAAAATGTCCTTAATCTTATTCATTTCACTAATCATTAGAGAACATCACAGTCTTTGAAAACAGGCCATGCAAAAATAAAAATTGCCAGAACATAGGGAACAAAAATCATGCTACAATTAGACAATGTGTTTCCAACGTAATCTGGCATTTGTGTGCTCTCAGTTCACAGATATAAACGTTCTCATGAAAATAGTTCCAATAAAACAAATCTGTCCTAAGAAGTTGCCACGTTTTAACGGCTGCAAGGTGTTACCTGATGCTGTCATGGCAAAATCTGTCTCGTCCATGTTGAAAATAAATCAGTGCATAAATGGAAAGTGCAATAAATGGCATAAAAGAACATACACACATGTTTATGACTGTTGGTAAGGAATTTAGAGGAGTCCTGCAGAAGATTAATGGCCAGGGTAAAGTTTCCAGTTGGATAACAGGTTATACTGAATTAACTATCATGGGAAAAGGTGAAAAAATAAATTGTAAAATTGTCCTTTAATTTTTTTTCAAAAGGTTTAGAAAAGTAAACTTGAAAAGCTAAATAAATCACATAAACAGTAGTTCAGTTAAGTATCTGTGGTTTAAGTTAATGCATAGACATATCAATAAGACCCATAAAGGTATCTTCCAGTATTGTAATCACATTCCAAAATTCATCGTTTTTTATTTTTTCCCCCTCTTTGTTTTATTATTCCCTCTTTTTCAATTGGTTAGATATTTATAGATAGAGATTAATGATAGAAATATGTATGTCTCTGAATATTGCTTGCATACCACTTGTAGAAGTAAGAGTATTCATGATAATTATTGAAACTATCCCATATTCAGTATTCATTTTTGTTTGCTTGGACTGGATATAAGATGACTGGCAGACCTGAGATGATCCTTTTATGTCATCTTCACTACAGCCTCTGTATCCCCTCTTATACACGATCAATTATAAATTGCAAATCTCTATATTAATTCTACAGGCCATGACAACCTCCTGTCTGTCTTTTCTTCTGTTCACCACATAACTACAGTAGGTGCCAGAAGGATATGTCAGCAAGTACTGACATGGTAGATAAGGTGCTACAGGTATAGATGAATCTTAAGCCATGTATATGAAATGTGCTGGTGCTGCCACCCCCATTCTAGGTCTCATCACCCTCTGCATGTAGTGGGCAATCTTCTATTAGTTTTTAAATGTTTTATAATGTTGCTGGGCATTGAATTTTGCCTCTGTAAACTGCCTTGAGTCACCCATGGGCTGAGAAAGGGAGTATGCAAATATAGTAAATAAATAAAATAAATAAATAATAATAGTCGAGAGTTTACACTATCTATAGAGCCTCCTCACATGATTTTGAATCTTGAGAAAACCATGTTGAGAGTCTACAGAAAGAGAGAAGCTAAAATCAGAAAGAAGCAAAGCTAGAATGTTCATCCTTTCTTCTCCTTATTTGTGAAAACTTTCAAATGGTCAAGGAAGGATTGAGATCAACACAGAAATATTCTATAAGTGGCAGAATAGGAACACTGCATGATGCGGTTTGCTTGATTTTTAGTCTCGGAACAGTACCTTCTCCCAGTTTTCTCTCATAGCACCCTGCCCTGTGGGCTACGATAAAATAAGTTCATACTTGCATTATATAAATGTAAATTTGTGTTTCACCTCTGTGGTTAAATCTCTTTTGAAAAACAATGGAAAAATAATTATATTGGACCCACAGATCTTCTGAAAGCACTCATGCATACCAACCTAAAGAAAATTCTGGTATTCTTTTACTCACTGATTAAAAGCTAAACTACATGATATATTTAATACATAACTTATATGTTTGTACAGTATTTATTACTTCTATGTTACTGGTTTTCTTGCATAAAAAGTCCAAAAATGTGAAAATACATGCTTGTTGCATGGAAGTTCATGATGAGTTTCTCTAACAGTCAAAAACCTCCCCTTCGCAGATTTTTTTTGTTAAATATCCTTCAATTCTTACTCTAGATCAGTGTTTCCCAACCAGTGTGCCGTGAGCGATCATCAGGTGTGCCGTGGGAAATTGGAACCTCCAATACCCTTTCTTCCCCCTCCTGCCGAACACTTTTTCTTCTCCACTCGGGCTCCCTTCTTCGCAGCCTTGCTCTGCTCGCTTTGCCACGCTTTGCTCACGCTACTGCGCAGACTCGCCCCAAGTCTTCCTCCCTCCCCCCTCCGCTTCTGAACACGCTCATGCTGCCCCCTCAGATCAAAATGGTGGCAGAAGCGGCAAGAAAAAGTAAGTGTTCGGCAGGAGGGGGAAGAAAGGGCGCGAAGGGGAAGGGGGAGAAAGAGGTCTCTGTCGAAAGCTGCCATGGGCAAACTTGGACCTTCCGGGTGTTTTGGACTCTAACTCCCACCATTCCTAGCAGCCTCAGGCCCCTTTCCTTCCCCCCCCCCCTCAGCCACTTAAGCAGGAAAGGGCCTCAGGCTGTTAGGAATGGTGGGAGTTGAAGTCCAAAGCACCCAGAGGGCCGAAGTTTTCCCATGCCTGTTTTAGGGACCTTAAAGTGGTGAGCCTCCTTCCAACATTGTGATTCTGAATAGAAAACAAACAACATAACATAACAGTGTTTGAGTCCACAGTGCTCTCTGGGTGTAGGTGAACTACAACTTCCAAACTCAAGGTCAATTCCCAAGCAAACCCTTTCAGTACTTTCTGTTGGTAATGAGAGTTCAATATGCCAAGTTTGGTTCAATTCCATTTTGCAAGAGTTCAGGATGCTCTTTGATTGTAGGTGAACTATAAATCCCAGCAACTACAACTCCCAAATGTCAAGGTCTATTTTCCCCAAACTCCATCTGTGTTCACATTTGGGCATATTGAGTATTGATTCCAAGTTTGGTCCTGATCCAACATTGTTTGAGTCCACAGTGCTCTCTGGATATAGGTGAACTACAACTCCAAAACTCAAGGTCAATGCCCACCAAACTCTTATAGTATTTTCTCTTGGTTATAGGAGTTCTGTGTGGGAAGTTTGATTCCATTCCATCATTGGTGGAGTTCAGAATGCTCTTTGATTGCAGGTGAACTATAACTCCCAGCAACTGCAACTCCCAAATGACATTTTGTGTCATTTTGGTTGGTGGTGTGCCCCAGGATTTTGTAAATGTAAAAAATGTGCCGCGGTCAAAAAAGGTTGAAAAACACTGCTCTAGATGACACCTGGAGGGTTCAGTGAAGAGTAGATATTGTAATCTCCCAATGGTGCCAAATTCCCTATCTGTCCTCCCTTCCTTTTAATTTGCAGGAGTTACACATGTGGTGACTCTTACCAGAAATACAGGTAGGGGGATGTTTATCCCTGCTCTGTCTAGCATAACCTCAACTAAAATTGTACCTTAAAGTTGCTTGACTACTTAGGATAAAAAGTGTTTTGCTGATAGCCATCATGGATAAAATATAAAAGCAAGATGTCATCATGGCACTAAAGGTTTTATGTTAAAGGTTCCGTTTGCTTTTTAAAATTCTGTGTCAACTCTATTTCCACTCAGAAAAAGAATATAGAGTACTGAGAGCTTATACTTAAGTCCTAGTCTCTTGTCCATTGCTTAATTACTCCCAGCAAGCTTAACCTTGCCATTGTTGTTATGGGCCATTAAGATAAGTTTGATTTATGGTGATGCTATTATTGTAAACCTCCATGAGCTCCAGCTATCAACAGTTCTACATGTGTCTTTCAGGCTTGGGGCTATGATTTCCTTGATGGAGTCAATACACCTGTAATGTGGTCTTCCTCTTTATCTAGTGCCTGACATTATTCCTAGAATCATATTTTTTTCCAGTGAGTCATATTTTTTCATAATGTGCTCACATAATAGCCCAAGTTTAGATGTTGGCTTCTACTGAGAGTTTGAGTTTTATTGCTGTGTGTGTGTGTGTGTGTGTGTGTATGTGTGTGTGTGTGCGTGCGCGCACACACACACACGCCTTCAAGTCATCAGTCAACTTATGGCAACCACAAAAATTTCATAGCATTAGTAAAGGACTATCCAGGAATTATTTTCCTCTTCCTTCCTCTAAAATATGGTCTATAGCACTTGCAATTCATAGATGGCCCTCCATCAAGATACTGACCTGAGCCGTACCTGCTTAGCTTCCAATATCAGATGGGAGCTCATACCTTTAAAACTTTTTCTAGCATCTACAATAAAAATATCAATGCTATTGTTTGTTTGTTTTCAGTTTTGAACAAAGAAATCCTATCAAAATTTCTTTTTAAAAAGCTTGCACATTAATCCCTGTAACCTTGCCTTGAAAGGAAAAGCTTTTGAGCTTCTACATTATTCTTGTGTCTAAGAATTAAATACGTAAAGATTTATATTCCTAATGTGAATTCATTAGTCGTATAATGAGATTTGATATTGCAGAAACTTCCATATTCACTTCATCATCTGAGTGTATGTACTTTAAATTTGTATTTTAGCTGAGGTTTAAGTTTTAACTTTTTTTAAAAAAAAAAACTAGTATTGTACATTAATTAATGTACTGTTTCTGTGATCGCCACAAAATGTGTTATGGAGCAGTTGTCGAAATAGAGCACATAGGAAATTAATTACTTAATTAATAGGAAAATGTGCAAATGTAAGTACACAGACAACAATGCAAATAAGTTAACATAAATTCTTCACACAGATGATGTTTCTCATAGATTTTCAAAATTAATGTTGTCATTTTAGACTGGTACAGGAAGAGAACTGAACAGATACCATTCAGCTATCAGTTTATATAGTGTTAATGGAAGATAATTTTGTCTGTATTTTATTGGGGAGGGAAATAAAGTGCTTTTGAAGACAGTGGCACACACTATGTGCACAAGACAGTGGTCTCTTTGCTATGAAATTAGAGGCTGGGAAACATCAGGGTAATTACTTTTAGCTTGGTCATGCTGTGGCAAGATATAGGCAGTCTTATTTCAGTCTTGCAAAGCCTAGCACCCTTCCCTCATAATAGGCAATAGCAGACTCAGAGGTCGTCGAGGTTGTAAGTGGTCTGCCAGAACAAAAATGAGCAGGTGTTTCAGTGAAAATGGAGTTTCTTGGTTGTATTTGCCAAGGCCACACACTTCTGTATAACAATCTTCCAGAAGGCAAGCACATCATTGTAGCAGGTATAAGATGTGGTCTCTATTGTCTGTCAAATTTGTTTTTTGTCACAAGGCAATCATGTTTCTGATGATGAAGTCTTATGAACAGCAGTGTTCACCACTGCTGCTGAGTTACACTGTATTTTTGGTTTATACCTGGTGAAAAGGGAATTGTATAATATTTTAAAGGATGTTGGGAGAAAGTTCCAGGACAAAAGAAGCAAGTGAGATGCAAAAGGGCTGAATAAACTGCATTTTTGAGAAAATGAAATAAGACAGAGAGGTAACTAAACATCTGAAGAGAACAGATACATTTCCCACTCCCTTAATTCAGAAGGGTATGATATTCAGATGAAGGGAAGACCTTCTTTACAAAGCACACAAGTAAGATGTTGATGGCACAGCTGCAACTGTAGTCATGACTATCTTGATAGATGGCTTTAAAAAAGAGAATGAACAAGTTCACAAAGGTGAAGACAGTAATTATATGTCATAACGAACTTATGTTCTTTCCAATATGAGAGGCAGTATACCTTTGTATACCAAATTCTGTGAACAGAAGACTGATGTTGCACTTTGTGTAGACAACTATGTAAAACTTGTGATATGATTATTCACAGTGTCTGTCTGCTTATGGTATATACTTGTGCATAAGTCTAGAAACGTTAATCAAAATGTCTATTTCAGCTTATCCATGGGTCAATGTAAATATTGTATCTTAATTCTTACCAAAAAAAGAAACCATCCCCTTCTCTGGAAAGAGTGGAAAATTCAAGAGCTAAGGACCTCTTCACACTGACCACCGGAATTGCTATGCATCATGGTAAATCAGGAAATCGGTGTTGGGGGTGTGGAGAATCCATCGCCCCATGCTCCTCATAAATGGTATTTAAAAATTCACAGTTAAAATTCATATAACATAATCAAAGCTAAAAACCATACCACCCCCTGACTTGATCTTTAAAACCTTCTTCCTTAAAAGCCTGCTGGAAGGACAACAGACAGGGCACCATTCTGGCTTCCCTGGGAAGGAGGGAGTTCCATAGTTGAGGGGCAGCCACTGAGAAGGCTGTCTCTCTCATTCCCACAAACCAAGCTTGAGATGGAGGTGTGACTGAGAAAAGGGCCTTTCTTGAAGATCTCAGGGCCTGGGCAGGTTCATACAAGGAGCTGCAGCCAGCCAAATAGCCTGGACCTGAGTTGTCAAGGGCTTTAAAAGTCATAACTAGAACTTTTAATTGTACCTGGAAAAATACTGGCAGCCCGTGGAACTGCTACAACAGGGGGGTTGTCTGCTCCCTGTAGCCAGCCCCAGTTAGCAATCTGGTTGCCGGTCTTTGTACTAGAGTTGGATAGACACACTCAGGAATTATTGAAATTCAGGGGAAAAAACTTATGAATGTGGACATACAAAGCAGGTTGTGAACTATGCAGGAAAGGTGGGGGGGGGGAGGTTGAATTCCCAATTTGAACCACTTACCCATTTTTTGGAATTATTCTGTAATGTTCGGATGTCTCCCAATGTTATTTTAATTTTCACAACCATTAAACAACTTTGCTAAAGCCAGAAAAACATAAAGTAAAGCAAGGGAACTTAAAAAATCTCATTCTTTTGGCCAGCACTGCCAGAAAGGATACAGTGGGTGTGGATTTCAGTGGGAAGCAGTAGTAGATTGGGTGTTATCTGCATATAGGTGGCAGCGCACTCTAAACTCCAGATGACCTGTATCAATGGTTTCATGTATATGTTAAACAGCATGGGGGAAGCCTGAGGAACCCCACAGGTCAAAGGCCAGGGCCCCCAGCACCACCTTCTGGGTACAGCCCTCCAGAAAAGAATGACACCACTGTAAGACAGTACTTTCCAGTCCCATTCCAGTGAGATGGTTCAATGGAACTGAAAGCTGCTTAGAAGTCCAGGAGAACCAAGAGGGACACATTTCCCCTGTCTAGCTCTCTGCATAGGTCATTCATCAAGTCGACCAAAGCTGTTTCTGTCCCATAGCCAGACCTGATATCAGATTGAAATGGATCTAGATTATACATGAGGTTGACTTATACAGGAGTATACAGTATTTTCCAGCGGAAAATAGCAACATGGTGTACAAATAAAATCAGTTTTACACTATGGAACAAAATTTGGAAAAAATATGTTTGAAAGTGTTATTTCATGTTTAATTGTGTGGTATGTACTTTGAAAGTAGTTATTATACTCAGGAAACTTCATTTTTGTGGTTGGCACAAACTATGTTGAATTGGTTGAGACTCTACGAGATATTCAGTAAAAAAAATCTATAGCAAAATGTGCTGCAGGACATTTTCTATGTTTTTCTGATAGAGCTAATTAGGAAATGACATTTATAACTCAGGAATAAAAAATGTGTTACATACGGCAATTTAAATTTTGTTACATAGTGTTATTACATTATTTTACATTCTAGTTTGTTTTAAATGCTTAAATTGATTTTATTTGTATACCTAGTTGCAATTTTCTGGTGGAAAATAATGTATATACTCCTGTATAAATCAACCTCATGTATAATCTAGACTAAAAACACAAGTCTTAGCACGTTAAAACAGGATAAAAGCATAAAACACAACTTTCTCTATAGCAGTATCCTGACTGTGGAATTTCCAACCCAAGGAAGTTAGGCTGAGCTTTCAAAGCTTGCTGTTTCATCTGGCCGTTGATCTTAAAATCTAATTTGTTATTATATATATATATATATATATATATATATATATATATATATGTGTGTGTTTTGTTTTCAGACTGCTCTTAGAAAGGTTTGAAAGAGTATTCTGATATCTTTTTAAAAATACCTTTGTTCTCTTTTAATTGATTTTATGTGTTGCATCTGGTGAAATGGGGTTGATATAGAAAATAAAATGAATTTATTTCAAATTATGGATATGCTATATTAGGATAGGGGGATCTGTTAGGACCTTCATTTTTAAAAGTCATGGTTTCACTTAGTTGTGGAATGAAACCAATGGCAGCACCAATTTAGGCTTTCAAAGAATGGGAATTCCACCAACAGGCCACCACAACACAAAATGCTCATGCAGAAGAAAAGACTGCTTATGTTCTTATGAGGATCTCCAAGTTATTGTTGTATGCCTTGGAGTCATTTCCAACTTATGGCAATTCTAAGGCAAACTGTTGTAAATGAGCCTCCAGTTACTACAGGTAGTAGCATGGAGGAAGGTGCTGAGGCAGTAACATCAAGCAGTAGCTCAGTTTGGGGCGCGGCTCTGATGATCAGGCTCCTACAGCTGGGGTAAAGAGAGTGGCTAGTGCCTCAAGCCTTGACTCAGACAGAGAACAGAGGAGAAAGATTCAGCATCTACTTAGGGAACCTTCTGAGTCTGATACATTTGAAGGGTTTCCAGGGAATGCAGAATTACAGTCAGAAGAAAGTGATACAGACCTAGATTCAGCATTGGTGCAAGAAGTGAGAGATGTATGCAATGCGGACTCGGGGGACAGTACATTTCTGGGGTTCCAGACGGATCAGGACTGGCCATCTTCTCATTCAGAAACTGAGTGGGGCCCTTTAAGCCAAGAAGAGCTGTGGCTGGGTTGGAGATCTCGACATGGTACAACAGCTGCAGGGAATAGGAATGCTGCTGCTTTGGAGCAGGGCGGGTTCTCTGATGAATCTGATTGATAGTGCTATATAAGAAGTGAGTATTTGGCTTGACCCTCACGGTGGTCAAAAAGTTGTTATTCTGGTTCATGTATCCTGTGTTCCTGTGTCTTGGTTCCTGGTTTCCAGATTACTCGTGAGTTATTGTGTTCTTTATCCCCTTTGCTCCTTGGGAGAGCTGCTATGGCAGCTCTAGCTGATATTGGGAAAAGGTGGGGGGGTTTGGGGATTCATGTCTTCTTTTTGTGTTTAGCTGCTGCTGTGTACCTCTTGACCTTCACTGTGACTGCTGTGAGTTTCCTGCTACAGAGTGTTTGGTATAGTATTACATGGAGGGAGGAAGATGCTGTGTTTTATGGGGGGCTGTGAGTTATGTGTTTTCTGTATACTTAGCTCCTGTCGACTCTGGAACGTCTCCTCCTTTCCTGTGTGTTTGTCTCCTGTCCTATGATCCCTGGATTGAAGTTGGATTACGCCTTATGGACATCCCTTTGACTGAACGCCGCAGAAGGACGTCTGCTGTTTGTTTTTGAGTTCTTTTCTTCTCAGCATTTTTGGTTTTGGGGTTTCCTGGGGTTATTGGGGTTTTTGTACAGCCAAAGATAGGCTATTTTTTGTTATTCCAACACCCATTTGATGTTTAAATAAACTTTTGTTATCTTTTAACTCCTGGACTCGGCCACGGCCGTCTATGTACCACAACACAAACCTTCCATGCAATTTTATAGGGCTGAGTGCATGCCACTTTACGGGTTTCCATAACCAAGCAGGAAATCGAACCCTGATATCCAGAGTTGTAGTCTAAGGCTCAAACAACTACACTACTCTGGAGAGTCTAAAATGTAACACAGTTATCTTGGTCTTCAAATGAGTCTGGATGAATTCTTAGGGCCCTTCCACACAGCCCTGTATCCCAGAATATCAAGGCAGAAAATCTCTCATTATCTGAGTGTGGATTCAGATAACCCAGTTCAAAGCAGATATTGTGGGATTTCCTGCCTTGATATTCTGGGATATAGGGTTATGTGGAAGGGCCCTTCATTTTCAAGTTTTCTGGCTGCAACCAGGTATCTCACCAGCACTACAATAACCTGGGTAAGCCTCCTAGTAGCCAAACAGTTGTATTCTGTAGACATAGTTTTGCAGCCATCTCTAAAAATGTCATCCCCTGCTTCTTTTGTCATTGTGCCATGGTGTACAAATATTTGAGGCCCTTTATCTCCACTTTTTGGATGATAGAGTGTAACAACGAATGGTCTAACCGACTTTCCATGTGTAGCTTAGCAGGGGACATTGAAATGCTCAGCAGTGTCTAAGGTAAATGGTTGACACAAAGAACCAATGCTTCAGACTAACAATAATACAGTGCACTCTCTAGCTCTGCTGCCAGTTCAATAGAGATTCCTCCTCCCAACCCACTGCATCAACGACAAGCCAGATTCCTGCAGCAGTAAACAAAGCAAAACAAAAATGGTTCAACCCCGTAGAGTACCGTACTTATGTATGAAGGCAGCTTGCAATTTCGATAGACCTACACAGTTAGAGAGCAGTAACTAAATAGACATACAATGCAAAGAGTCAGATACAGGGTGCTCGGTTTTATAGCAAAATGAAGCAGGAGGAGGGAACTCCCCTCAATAATATTCCCCTGTCTAAATAGCAGAGTGAGACAAAGTGTGAGATCTATATTTCCAAAGTGCAACAATGAGATTAACTTTCCCCTCCCTCTCTTCCTGTTCTTTGGCTGAACCCACCTGTGTGTGTGATAATTGTATTACACATAATAGGACTGCAGTGGGCTTTGACTGTATAGCATTTCTGTTGGCTGCATATGAATATCTCAGATGCTAAAAGGTTCAAAGAAATATCCTTGGAAACTGGGTGCACTTATCAGCACGTATTGTTAGCAAATGTTATCCTTGTTAAAAGAAGGAGAAAGGAGACAGCCTTCTAATCCCTTTGCTTTCTCTGCCAACCTACAATTGTTCCCACTGTCTGAGAAGGGCTGTTAAAAAGTCTGCAGACCCCCTCCTCCAAGCATTTATATTCTAATATGTCCATCACCCCACAAAGAATGAGTTGTCATTTCAAACAGACTCACCCTGTTGAGAACTGCATGGTAGCCTTCCTGCTCCTTCTATTAGGGGTTGAGTGGGAAGCAGAGCCAAAAGACTGTGGAGGCTGGGATGCAGAGGAAATGTTTCACCTAGAAAAAAGGTTAAGGCATTTAGTTAATTGTAAATAAACAAAAAAAAACTAATTTACTTTCATCTTTACTAAAAGAGGACAATTGTTAGAACTAGCAATATGTGCATGCCTTTACTCATTAATTGCTAGCTTGCATATTACTTTATAAGAGTTTAATCACAACATATATTTATAACAACTTACTGTTTATTTGTATATTTGACCATCATTATCTCTTTCTGCATTACTTTAACCTACACAGCTTGTGTCCCATTTTCCCCATAATACATTATATTATGCATGGTAATTTGTAAGTAAAACTAAATTTGTTGGGCTGGTTGTTAATTTTTGCTGGTTTAGGTAAGTGAGACTAGTTGTTCAGCTTCCACCTTGCCAAATTGATTCCTCTGCTAAAGAGATTCACTCTTATTATTCCCATTTTCCAATGAATTAACCATTGAGTTTTTATGAAATTGCTCTTTAACTTAAAAGCCTGAATTAAAGGCATTACCACAAGGAAGGTGAAAAATGTCCCTGTTATTTTATACACTCATGCATGCACTAATACACCCTGGACCCTTCTACACAGCCCTATATCCCAGCATATCAAAGCAGAAAATCTCACAATATCTACTTTGAACTGGGTTATCTGAGTCCACACTCAGATAATGTGGGATTTCCTGCCTTGATATTCTGGGATATAGGGCTGTGTGGAAGGGCCCCCAGTCTCTACCTTGAGGACAAAAAAGGGGGGACCTGAGAGCAGGCCCCCACACAGACCTGTGAGTCTTGGGATTTCTTCCCCTGCTGTCTTCACAGGTCCCCTCTGTCTCAGAACATTCAGTAAAAGGTTTTTTTTAAAAAAAGAAATTACTCCATTATGCCCTGAACCATATATGTGCATTTCTTAATATAGGGCCCTTCCACACACAAATTTAGCTAAAACATTTAAAAGACTTTAAATTGCATACCACCAAGGAAGGAAAAAGGCATGAAAAAAACAATGAACATTGAAATGTTAAAATCACTATGGATGGATATGAAGTGAGTGCTTTGTTCCACTATAACAAGTTTCAAACCCTTTTTTGACCAGGGACCACTTTGACCAGGGATCACCCTCCAACATTAGTACCAAAAGGGTTACGAATCAGTTTTTGGTCAACTTTAGATTTATTTATTTATTATTTATTTATTTATTATTCAGTCTTATATTCCGCTTCTCCCAGCAGGCTCGGGGCGGATCACAAACACAGCAAGCAATAAAAGCATACAATAAAACATACAGTAAAAACAGTAAACGCAATGCATAACCAAGATGGTACAAGGCTACGGTTCCTTAACTACGACGAGACGAACCAATTGAGTTTGGATTTACCCAAATGCTAGCCTGAAGAGGGCCGTCTTACATTCCCTTCGAAAAGGGAGGAGTTCAGAGACCATTCGGACATGGTCAGGGAGCGAATTCCAGAGTACTGGAGCCGCCGCAGAGAAAGCTCTCTGTCTTGTACTGGACAGATGGCAGGCGCAGGACGATGGTACAACCAATAAATTTTGCTCTTCCGAGCGCAGTGATCTCGGGGGAACATACGGGGTAAGGCGGTCCCTCAGGTACACAGGCCCTAGACCGTGTCCCTCAGGTACACAGGCCCTAGACCAGGCCTGCTCTAATTTAGTTTGGTAATTTGGGGTGCTGATTCAGAAAATTGCATTGGATAGACCACATCAGCTCTAGTTTCTGATACAGTCTGGCTTTAGACAAAAGTAAATTCGGTGGTGTCTTGAACAAAAATCCAAAAAACAAACAACAGAGTCTTCAATAAGGTTGATGCAATTATTCAAATAATAGCTAGATAACTATTATCCAAACAATATGGGCTATGCAATGCGGTGAAATAATATATCAAGAACCATACAGGTTTCCATGCAAAAGGACCTTTTGCATGGAAACCTGTATGGTTCTTGATATATTATTTGGTTCTTGATATATTATATTGTTGGGATTATAGTTATCTAGCTATTATTTGAATAATATAAATTCTTGCATCAACCTTATTGAAGACTCTGTCATTTGTTTTTTGGACAGTCTGGCTTTAGGCCGTGACATGGTACTGAGACAGACTTGGTCGTCTTAGTGGATAATCTACGCCAGGAGCTCGACAAGGGGAGTGTGTCCCTGTTGGTTCTGCTGGACCTCTCATCGGCCTTCGATACCGTCGACCACGGTATCCTTCTGAGATGCCTTGCAGGAATGGGCCTTGGGGGTACTGCTCTGCAGTGGCTCCAGTCCTTCCGTGAGGGTCGGTCCCAGAAGATGTTGCTAGGGGACTCCTGCGGGACCCCACGGCCATTGTACTGTGGGGTCCCGCAGGGTTCAGTACTGTCCCCTATGTTGTTCAACATATACATGAAGCCATTGGGGGAGATCATCTGGAGTTTCGAGGTACGGTGTCATCTGTACGCAGATGATGTCCAACTCTGTCACTCCTTCCCACCTGCTACTAAGGAGACTGTTCAAGTCCTGAACTGGTGCTTGGCTGCTGTAATAGACTGGATGAGGGCTAACAAATTGAAACTAAATCCAGACAAGACAGAGGTACTCCTGGTCAGTCATAAGGTCGAACAGGGCATAGGGTTACAGCCTGTGCTTGACAGGGTCTGGTAGGGACGAGGGACAGGGCCTTTTCTGTGGTGGCCCCCTGGCTGTGGAATTCCCTCCCAAATGAAATTAGATCTGCCCCCTCCCTCCTGACTTTTAGGAAGCGCAGAATGAAGGAGGAGATCGCGAATTGACTAAAGTTGCTAACCACTAGATAAGGACCGATTTTACTTTGGCGAAAGGCTTTTGAAATGTATTTATTGTATTTGTAATTGATAATTTTATTGTAAATTTATGATGTTTTAGATTTTAAATGTTAGCATTGAATACTTGCTGTTTGCCAGTCTGAGTCCCTCTTCGGAGGTGAGAAGGTCGGGGTGCAAAAGCTTTAAATAAATAAATAAATAAATATGCCATCCAGTAGTCACCAACTGCTCACCCACAGAAAACCATATTTAATAATCTAGAGCTGATGTGGTAGTAGTAATCTTTTGTGACTAGTCAGCCTCTCCCTACCCAACATCCCTGTTGCCTTGGTGCTATAAGAGAGTTTCACAAGACCAGTCGCTCTCTTTGCTGCGTGGTTTCAAGGCAATGGTGTAGTAATGGTGAGGCCGCAGACCATACTTTCGTTCTTGCTGACGGCTGGTGGTCCACGGACAACAGGTTGGGAACCACTGCACTATAACTATATAAATAAGGAGCTGCCAGCCCCACATTCCAACACCAATTTTTTTTAGAAAAGCTGGTGAGGTGTGAATTGCATTTTGCTCAATACAAAATCTTGTACTGATGAGAA
Source organism: Anolis apletophallus (assembly GCA_030556195.1). Lineage (NCBI taxonomy): Eukaryota > Metazoa > Chordata > Lepidosauria > Squamata > Anolidae > Anolis > Anolis apletophallus. The sequence goes on along the minus strand of JARBWK010000003.1, from coordinate 113,866,131 downwards.
AATGTATTGGTCACATCTTAGAAGCACATTTTCCAAAGTGAAAACAGAAACTTGAATTAGCAAATGGCAATGACTGTAGCATTTATTTTATTTAAAAACATCCTTGGTCAAACCCTCTCCAAAAAAATTTAAGCAAAAGTTATATGTTGGAATAGTCACAAAAAGTTTAGCAAAGTTTTGGAGCAAGCAAGAGAACAGCCAGCAGATTATGTCAATTGAAATATGGAAACATTACTTTGGCCACTGGAGGGCTTTCGTATTTTTCAATTAGTGGAGTTAAGTATGATCATACTTTTGCATTGCTGAAGAATAAATTAAATGAGTTAATAATTTCAACAAAAATGCCATTTTTCTGTAAAAAGAATTTTTCAGATTTTTTTCTCCATAACCATAAAAAGAAATATGAGTCTATCTTGTTCATTAATCTGACCACAAACATTACATCTGCTCTGCAAAATATTTCTTTCCCCCTTTTCTCCCTTTTCCTCTGTTTATGAACAGGTTTTTGCAGTGAATATTTTTATGAGCATGTATGTCCCACTCCTTAAACCTAAGGAAAGTGAACATTTCACAGTTTTGATTTCTTTGATTTTCATCTGCATTTTCTTCCCACCATTGTTTCATAGCAGGTGGGAAGAATTTCTCTTTTTCCCATAGTGAAATTTCCCATAGTATTGAAAGTTTGAAATACATTTTCTAAAGGTGTACTTTTATTTTTGTGTATTACCTAATTTTCATACAATTTTCCCATTAACTAAAGCATGTTTTTGTAAATCTTTCCTGTTATGCAAGTTTTAATAATTTACATTTTAAAATATATTTAAAGTGTTTTAAACTGCATGCAATTTTTCTTCAGAAACGTGCAAATTCTCACATGTGTGTGTCTTCCCACATCCAGGCTCAGGACCAACAAAACACTATTTTGCTAAGACTGTTCAATCCAGCAGCATTATTTTCCTCTGTTGCTCAGCACTCACAATTTGAGTATAAATTGGCCACCCATTCATGTATTACATATTGCCACCTCCAAATGCATGCTTCCGGTGATGTACAAATAATTTTTAAAATTTAATTAATAATTTATTTCAAGCATTTATATCCCGTCCTTCTCAACCTCCGAGGAGGGACTCAGAATGGCTTCCAAACAGGCAACAATTCAATGCCAAACATGATATAAAACACATAATAAATACATCCATATACATTAAAATAGTTATATATATATATATAAAAACTAGTTTGCCAGATTAAAATGTTTTGTCATTCAAAACAGTCCAAGTACAGTCCAATGAAATCTTGTCTTCCCAGTAAAACAACTATTTTGTGAATGCTTGATCCCATAACCAGGATTTAAGTTTCTTCTGGAAGGTCAGAAGAGAGGGGGTGGATCTAACCTCATTAGGGAGGGAGTGCCACAGCCGACGGGCCACCACAGAGAAGACTCTGTGTCTCATCCCAAACAAACACGACTGCAATGGTGGTGGGTCTGAGAGCAGGGCCTTCCTGCATGATCTTGAGGTCCTAGATGTTTTGTAGAGGGAGATATGTTCAGACAGGTAAACTGGGCTGGGGCTATTTAGGGCTTTATAGGCCAAAGTCAGCATTTTAAATTGTGCCCAGTAGCAAACTGGCAGTCAGTGTGCATTACCTAATATTCATACAATTTCTTCATTAACTAAAGCATGTTTTTGTAAATAACATGGGAGTTGTGTGCTCCCTGGACACTGCCGCAGTTATTAACCTGGCTGCATCTCATTGGACTATTTGAAGCTTCTAAGCAGTCTTCAAAGGTTACTTCTATTTGGTATGTAACCAGAGCATGGACCACCGTGCTCAAATCAGAGCTCCCAAGATATGGGCACAGCTGGCGCACAAGTTTTAACTGTGCAAAAGCTCCCCTGGCCACTGTTGAGACCTGGGGTTCCAGGCTCAGCAATTTGTCCAGGATCACTCCCAAGCTGAGAACCTGTGCCTTCAGGGGGAGTGTAAACCCAGCAAGCACAGGCTGTAACCCTACACCCTGTTTGGCCTTACGACTGACCAGCAGGACCTCTGTCTTGTCTGGATTCAATTTCAATTTGTTCACTCTCATCCAGTCCAATACAGCTGCTTAGCACTAGTTCTTGAACAGCTGCCTTAGTAGCAGGTGGGAAGGAGTGACAGAGTTGGACATCATCTGCGTATAGATGGTACCAAATCCCAAAATTCTGGATGATCTCCCCCAACGGCTTTATGTAGATATAAGGGACAGTACCAAACCCTGTGGGACCCCACAGTACAATGGCTGAGGGGGCCAAGCAGATGTCCCCTAGCAAGACCTTCTGGGAGCAACCCTCCAGGAAGGCCTGGAGCCACTGCAAAATAGTACCACCAAGGCCCAATCCTGCAAAGTGTCCCAAAAGGATACTGTGGTCAATGGTATCAAAGGCCACTGAGAGGTCCAGCAGAACCAACAGGGATGCACTCCCTCTGTCCGGCTCCCTGTGTAGCTGTAGAGTTCCAGCCTGGTGGGCCTGGGCAGAACCTGGGGGCTCCGGGCCAGGTACCAGTTGCCCCAGGGGAAATAGAGGATGATGGGTGGCCTGATGCCTATGACACTTCAGAAGAGAGCCTGCAATGGGATAACACATGGCTGGAGGGTTATGATACCGCAGATGACCTTAGTGAAGACTCCATGGAATTCGACTCTGATGTTTATGAAAGGCCCGGTGGCCTTGGGTCTCAGGAACGAGTGGCGACTCCCTTCCCAGATGCGGAGTTGGGAGATGGGGAGTTTTCTGGTTCTCATTCTGATAGCGATGCAGCTGGGCACGCTAATGAGAAGGAATTCAACAGGAGAGATTCTATCTCGGCTTCCAGGAAAGATTGGAGAAAGGGAGTGCGGTGGGCGCACAAGAGTTAGTTTCTATAACTACCCGGCCTGAGAAAACTTTCGTTAGATCTGAAGCCACGTTGAGTTTGATCCACGTCTCTTGTTTCCAGTCTCCACGTTCTTGTTACCGCCGGAGCGGTTTGGATTTGTTTCCAGCGATCGCAGTTTGCTTTCGGACTCCAGTGCTTTGTTTTGGAACTTTGTCTTTTGGGATTTGCATCCACTTGGAATTTACTCAAGGACTAAGCAGAACTCTTTTGGATTGCTCTATCTTTATCTTTTTGGACTATTCTATACTTAATTCTAAATAAAAGAACATTGTTGCCATTGCCCGTGTGTGTGTGATCTAGGGGGGGGGGGACTGCCTGGGTTCTGAGGTGCAACAGTAGATCAAATCAAAGATTATCTGTCCTACATATGTTTTGTCCAATTAGGTTCTCTCAACTGATTTGCTATCTACAATATTCTCTTGCTAGATTATTTTTCACAAAAGTGAATTTGAGGTAGAAAATAATATATAAAATAATACACACTTTTCAACAAAGTCGTGTACAGTCGACCCTCCACATTTGCAGATTTGATCATTCACTGATTTGCTTAATATGTTTTCTCTAGGAATCTCTAGGCCCTCTAGTACAAGGCTATGGCTACCTTCTGCCAGAGATTGACTATAGGGTTGTGTTGGGAGGATCTAGGATTCCTAGACAAAATACTTCTCTAGGCATTTACATATCCTCCAATGCATTTCTATGGAAGTTAATTTAGAGATTGTAGAGAGGTGTTCATTGAAGTTTAAAAGTGTGCTATTTATTTACAGTTTTTCATTGGGTGCTTTGTTCTTTACAAAATGTGGAAGCATAACTGTACATGTATTTATTTTGGCAAAATTTGCTTCTCTTTTCCTTTTATGTGAATTTCTTTTCTCATCATTTATCACTTTCAGAAATAACAAATTGTTCCCTGCAGGCTAATATATAAAAATATCCATATATTTGACTGTGTTGAGACAGAACAGACCAGCAACAAAAGTATGATGCTCTTTCAGACCTGGGAAAATCCAGGGCTAGCAGAGTTCATGGTGAATTTCAGCACCAGACTTGCATTCTCTTGTTTAGTGCCCAAATAAAAAGAATAACACACAAATTACTACAAGAAATTATGAGATCCCATTGGGATCTCAAATGTTTCAAAAATTACATGTCCAGGTACATTTCATGATCAAGCATCACATATGCCATATTGGCTTGTTATTTTATTTGTGTGTGTGTGTGTACACACAAATAAAATAACAAGCCAATATGGCATATGTGATGCTTGATCATGAAATATAATGTTTGACATTACAACAAGAATGTTATGGTACAGCATCCATCTAGAAAACAAGGTTACCTGCCCCCTAAATTACCTTAATGTGGTGGTTCCCAACCATTAGTCTTCCAGGTGTTTGGAACTTCATCTCCCAGAACCTCAGCTTGACCAACTGTCTTATATATTAGAAGCTGAAATTCAAACATTTGGAGGACCAAATGTTGGTAACCACTACCACAGTGTTATAAACTGATCATTCTGATCTCTTTCTGGCCTCAAATTGTATCAAATTTGAGATTTAATTTGGTAGATGCACAATTAATGTGCCTGGGTGTTGTTGTTTTTAACTAAATGGACTGCATTTTATTGTATTCCTATGTGTAAGCAACTGCAGTCTCACTGGCTCATGCTCATTCAAGCTCATCCATGAGGCTAACCAAGGTAAATGAGCTCCAAAAGCAAGTATGAACTAAGGCCAGTTCCACGCATACATTAAACCTACTTCAGAGGAGGTTTAAGTAATCCGGTCCAAAGTTGGTTTAAATCCACACATGCTGTGGGAAAACAGGTTTTGCTTGTTGGCTATCCACATGCCATACTGAATATTTTTGGAATGACATGTGGCCGTCCAATCTACACCCCCCCCCAAAAAAACCCTTAAAAGTAAAAAAAAGAAAAAAGAAAAGGAAACTCACTGTAAACCATTTGGCTTCTCCTGTCTGAAGGAACATACCAATGACATGTGAAAAGATGAGGGGGAGGAGCGATTTGCACCCCCCCCCTTTAAATTCACATTTAAATATATGTTTAAGCATTTGTATTTAAATGTATGCTTTCAAGCCGATGGCTGTACTAGAAAATTTGGGATATCCAAAAGTTGGTGGGTAACTAAATTTTAATCTGCATATTTATCTAGAAGATGGAAATCAGGTCAGGTTGTATTGGGATTTGCATAGATCTGCCCTCTTCATCCCACATCACCCATCACTCCTCAAACCTAAAGCAGTACAGCTCTTTGTCATCCTTTGAGCCATGAACACAAACTCTCTTTGTGGGAAACCATTTTATTTTCCCTTTGTTTTGCATCTTTCAGAAGTAGGAGTATCTGTAATCTCTTTCATATCCTTGTGGTCTGTTGCTTTAATTAAAATTATGGCCTCAGCACAGAGCCATTTGTGGGGTGCCATCATGAATATCCAGGTATAAAAAAGATTGGATGCTGTCAGAACATTAAAGCCACATGATTTTACAACCCATGCTATATCCCGCAATTGCATTTAAATTAGAATAGTGAGGTCCCTTTGTCACATTTACTCTAGCACACTCTCTAAAGGTCAGGATATGCAGGCAGTTTAATTTGTCCAGGCTGTTAACTGTAAATCCAACAGGCTAAAAGTTGATGCCACTCAGCTTCAAAACGGAACAATGTAAGACTTTTGTAATATAGTGCTTATTACGATTTTGGAATTAAAGGTTGGTATAAAAGGCTTGTTGGTCCCAGATGACAAGAAACACAAAGCAAGGAAGTGCCTGTCTTTTATTGGATGAACTTTGGCTGGCAGAAATGTAAGAACAGAAGTATGTTAGACAGCTTTAGAAAGAATGAAAAGATGAAGGAGTCAGTAATTTCAAATAGATTCAGAAGGAATATTCAAACTGGTTTCATTAAAGAATGCAAATGTCTTTGGGTAGCATCCACTGGGAAGTTTTTTGTTCTTAGCAAGATTATTGAAAACTTACAGAGAAGTCTCTCCCATAATCTTAATAATTTCAGTTCATCTTGCAAAGGAGTTCTCCGCTATAAATTGTGCAGTTTCCTCTTTACAGTCTCTTCAGTTCTGAAGTTAGCTTCAACCTCAGGTCACTAAATGGAGGAATCACTGTTGATGCTTTTGGAAAATAAAGTGTGGTAAATGACAATACATTGTAGTGCTACATTGCAAATTTATATTGTATCAAACAATCAGAATGATTTTCTTCAAGGAATGGATGGATCACACAGCAGGCCCTCCACATTTACAGGTTTAACTTTTGCAATTTTCATTATTCATAGATTTGATTAAAATGGTCTAAGAAACTTTAAATCATCTAGTCCAATTCCATGGTGAACTGAGTACCTGGTTGAAGTTGTTTTGATGGAAGTCATGCTGAAGGTTCCTAGAAGAGTGTTTGCCCAGGGGCAGGCAAGGGTGGTCCACGAGAAGACCTTACTGGTACATTATTTAAACTGTTATGTGTATTCATATCATGATCTAATCACTATGCTCAATATATCCCATATGCATGGGGTATTGGGATAATGATTCAAAAGGTTTGCTAGGGTAGATCCTCTCTCACTCAGACTCAGCCCCCCCCAATCAAACTCACCCCCCCCCTTGACTACAGCCCTGCCCAGGGGTGGGTTGATTTCACACTTTTTCCATTTTTATGTGGCTCCCACAAAACCCCAGCCTATGTGAAGGGTAGAGTGTAGTTTGTTAAGGCCACTAAGACTCTGAGAAAAGGGAATGATGTAGCTGGAAAGATGTAGAACAGTTGTGATGAAAACAACAACTACACAGTAAAGGGAATATATGAGCAAATAATTCTGGGCCCTTCCACACAGCTGAATAAAATCCCACATTATCTGCTTTGAGCTGGAATATATGGCAGTGTGGACTCAGATAACCCAGTTAAAAGCAGATACTGTGGGATTTTCTGTCTTGATATTCTGGGTGATATGTCTGTGTGGAAGGGCCCACTGTGTTCATGTGTCAGTGCAGGGGAATATCATTTGTACTTCCCCAAAGTAATGCGCAAACTGGAATATATCTTCTCATTTTATGATTTTTAAACCTGTCCAAACATTTTCTAAATGTTTGCATTTGAGGACCCATTTTGTATAACATAAGCTCCCAAATCACATGGGATACCTTGACATTTTAAGAACTTCCTTCAGAATGTCACTGTCTACACATGAAGAGCAACCATGGTACATTCTTCCTTCTTTAAACTACATAGTAGTATGCATGAATACTGACCTCTTTCTCTGTTAGAGCCCTTCAAAACAGCCATATAACCCAGAATAACAAGACAGAAAATCCCACAATATCTTCTTTGAACTGGGTTATCTGAGTCCGCACTGCCATATATCCCAGTTCAAAGCAGAAAATGTAGGATTTTATTCAGCTGTGTGGAAGGGGCCTCCATCATCAAATATCCCCAATCCATGAGGCAAGTGACTGACTTAAGGCAAACAGGGGAAAGCAATATATCCAAACTCCTTGAATTCGTTAATAGCAAACTTCTTAATCTACAGATGTTTAGCGATTGATCACATCTGGAATATTTTGTCAGAAGCCCTAATAGTGAATTTACCATCCTCCTAGGATGTTTTTGAATGGGAGAATGCACCATCACACCCATTTGCCCTGTTTTATCTGAATGGAGATAGCATTGCAATTAGAACAGCTGCCCTTTCCAGGGTCAGAAGGTGGAAAAGCTGGAGTACTTGGAAGAAAACGTAGGGGATCTCATGTGTGTGATTGTTTTTGTGAGGCATCCTTGGCAGCTCATTCATGGCCTGCTTTCTAAACTTCAGCCACAGATATCAAAAGTATTCAGTTGATGCCAGGAAGAGAATCCAAGAGTACGAGGAATGCAGTTAAGATACCTGCCAGGCAAATGCTGGAAAACATGCTATAGAATCTGAATCAAGTTATTACCCATAATCATAATGTCGTATCACAAATGATTAATGGGTTTGTTAATCAGAGAAAGAGTATACTTGATTGTATGAAGCTGAGTGACAGGAACTGATTGTCACTTGTGCCAAAGGAAGGCTCTACATCACCCTCCACCCATTCTGGTGAAGGCAAGCAGATGCCAAAGTGGCATATTGCAGCTTCCCAAGACCTCAGGTAGTTGCCAGATAATGATGATAATAGACATCTCACAACTCTGAATGTTATTGATGTTCCAGAACCTTACCTGAACAAGAGATGTTTGAATATATACTCAGACAGAATGTACATACAGGACCAGCCCTAGGTAATTTTCAAGTGTAAGCAAACAGCATTTTGGCGACTCCCCTCAAACCAATCACAAGGAAGGAAAGGTGCCCCCTGCTGTGTGTGTGCGGGGGGGGGGGGTGACAACCCCTTGTTGACCAGCCTCAGACTGGACAATCTTTCTATATCCAAACTGCTGACCCTCAATGCAAAGGGACCTTGAAGTTACCTCAGCCACTTCCGTCTTATGGCAGGGTAGACTATCTCCTTTATTAACCATTGAACTGCAGAGATTTATAATTTCTCAGTATCCACTTGACCACGCTGCCACCATTTATCTGTCCGACCACTGACCTTGAGGGCCACCACCAATAAAAGAATTAGGAGAGGTGTTTTCCTTTTAAGATGCAAACAATTTATTATGACACAAATGGGTACAAAATCTTGGTTGGTTTTATACTTCCTCAGAGGCACAAACTTATTCTGTTACACAAAACACAATGGGGATATATTATAGGGTTTCCACTAAACCTCTATAAACCCCTGGACTCTTCCAACTTTAACTAGGGTCTCTACACCCATACAACTGGACTGCTCTCTTGCAGACCTTAAGACCAACTAAAATACTGAACTGTTCTCTTACAGTCCTCAGGACCAACTAACACAAAACAGAACTCCTCCCCCTCTCATGTGGCAGTTGGCTTCCAACCGCTCTTTATCAACTGTAAAATTCAAACCTTGAACATTCTAAAAGCCTCTAGCCCTGGTTGCCATGGCGACAGCTCTTCAAAGCTTCTGCCAAGCCTCCCTTCTGTTCCACCCACAGCAACAATCCATAGAACATTCCCCCGAACTACACAAAACAACATACATTTAACATATGTCACACAACATTTACACACCAATTATCGACATCATTACAGGGGGGTTGCCTTTCCTTCCTTCTCTTTCCTTCCTTATTTTCTTTCCCCTCTCTCCCTTTCCTTCCTTATTTTCTTCCCCTCTTTTTCTTTCCTTCCTTCTCTCTTTCCTTTCTTCCTTCTCTTATTCCCTCTCTTTCCTTCCTTCCTTCCTTTCCCTCTTTCTCTCCTTACTTCCTTCCCTTTTTTCTCCCTTCTCTCTCTTTCCATCCTTCTCTCTATTCTTCTCTCCCCCCGTTCTTCCTTATTTTGTTCCCTTTCCTTCTCTCTTCCTTCCTTTTTCTTTCCTTCCTCCTTCCCTTTCTTCTCTCTTTCTTTCCTTCTTCTGTTCCTTCCATCTCTCTTTTTTCTTTCCTTCTCTCTCTCTTTCCTTCCTTCTTTCCTCTCTTCCTCCCTCCCTGCTTGGCAGAAAGGGGATGGACTGGATGCCCTTTGGAGGACCCCTTTCCAACTCTTATAGGCTTCTCTTTGGCCAGGTGGCAGCAAAGGGAGCCCCTTCTTTTCCCTCTCTCTTAATAGAACACTTATTACAAGTATTTAAAACAGGGGCTTGGCTTTGATTGTGCCTTCCTTCCTTCCTTCCTTCTCTTTCTTTCCTTCCTCTCTCTTTCTTTTTTCCCGTCTCTCTCTCTCCTTTCTTTCTTTCTTTCCTTCTTTATTCTTCCCCTTTCCTCCTCTCTTCCTCCCCTCTCTCTTTCTTTCTTTCCTTCCTTCTCTTTCTTTCCTGCTTCCCTTCCTTATCTATTTCCATCCTTCCTTCTTTTGTCCTCTTTCCTTCACTCTTCCTTCTTCTTTCCTTCCTTCTCTCTCTTCCTTTCCCTGCTCCTTCCTTCCTTTCCCCTCTCCTTCCTTCCTTCCTTCCTTCCTTCTGTGCCCTTTCCTTCTCTCTCTTCCTTCTTTTTTTCTTCTCATTCTTTCCTTCCTTCCTTCTCTCTTTTCTTTTTCCTTCTTTTTCTTTCCTTCCTTCTTTCTTTCTTCCCCTCTCCTTCTCTCTCTCTCCCTTCCTTCTTTCTTTCCTTCTCTCTTTCTTTCCTTCCTTTTTCCTTCCTTCCTTCCTTCCTTCCTTCCTTCCTTTGTTCCCTTTCCTTCTCTCTTCCTTTTCTTTTCTTCTCTTTCTTTCCTTCCTTCTTCCCCTCCTCCTTCCATTCCTTTCATCTCTCCTTCTTTCTTTCCTTCTCTCTCCCTTTCCTTCCTTCTTTCTTTCTTTCCTCTCTTCCTCCCTCCCTGCTTGGCAGAAATGGGCTGGACTGGATGTCCTTTCAGGGCCCCTTTCCAATGCTTCTGGGCTCCTCTTTGGCCAGGTGGCTGCAAAGGGAGCCCCTTCTTTTGCCTCTTATTATAATTAGTATTATTAAGGGGCCCTTCCTGTCCTTCTTCCTCCTCCTCTTCCTTTTCTCCCTCCCTCCCTTTCAAGGTGACTCTGCTTTATTTCGGGTCCATCGCATTGTGTCTGCACATTGCAGCTGTGGTGGGGTGAGGAGGAGGCTCAGCCTGGAAAAAGGGAAGGAAGGAAAGAGGAGGAGCCACCCCTTGAAACAGTGCAGAGGTGCAGCTATTTCCCTCTTGGCTTTGCTTTCCTTTTCTTTCCTCCCATTTGCCACACCCTGCAGCCCCGGGATAAGTGGCATGGTGAGGCAGCAGGGGATGATGGGCTCTGCACTCGGGGCCTCCTCCTTCCTTCTTAAGAACATAAGAAGAGCCATGCTGAATCGGACCTCAGCCCATCTAGTCCAGCATTCTGTATCACACAGTGGCCCACCAGTTGTACACGGGGATCTCGAGCAGAAGGGAGGGCAAAACCCTGACCTGCTCCCGACCCCCCACAACCAGTACCCAGGGAAATCCTGCCTACCTCAACCAACTCCGAGGTGGCACTTGAATGTCCTTTTCAGTAACTACCGATACACTTGGTATCCATGAATCTGTCTAATCCTGCCTTGAAGTTGTTCTTCCTGGCTTCCAAGCCACATGCAGTTGGGGGCCTTGGGGGCATGGGGCCTGTGGGGCAAAGGGGGCCTTCCAGCCAGGGATGCCTTTGCTTTGCTCCAGCTGGGACACCAGAAGGTCCGTACAGGCCAAGGGCCTCAAGAGTGCCCCTGGGGGTTTGGTGCTATATGCAAATGCGTAACTCACCTATTAGTTCAGCCTCCCCTGTGTACATATTAATTTTAACTAGAGACAGGAAAATCTGTCAGTCTGGTTCTCTCACACATTCTCATGTCTTGAGTTCTCTATCTTATTTATGAAAACATTTGTAAACATCAATATATACGTTGAAGAACCCTTTTCTGGAATTCCAGAATGTGTGTGTGTGTGTGTGTGTGTGTATACACACACACACACACACACACACACACAAAAATGAATTTTGTTTAGATTTGGATCCTCATTATGTCTGCATATGCAGATACAGATATTCTAACATTTGAAAAAAAATCCAAAACATTCCGGTACCAAGCACTTCAGATAAGTGATACTCGACCTGAACATCCAAACATGAACCAAAGGAAATTCTCCCGCATCTGTTCTATCCAAGTTCAGAAGATGTATAGTTCTCTCCAACATGGAGAGGACCAAGGTATACCTTCCTATGTAAGTAAAGTTACAAATAAGGACTTGTTGGTGGGGGGAAAGAAGTAACAAACCCATTCAACATCACAAACTAATATACTGAAAGCAAGGCCAGGACTTTAAAAGCTACAAACACAGAATCTTCTCCCTTGCTGGATAGATGTCAGTTTCACTTCCTCCCACATTTGTTAAAATGTGGTCCTTTTTCCATCTCATGTATGCATTTGTGGATGTTTGCAATCAATATTCAGCCTTTCTCTCAAGGTGGCTTACAACATAAGTTAAAGAAAATTCAGCTGAGAAAAATCAGTAATACATATAGTCTAACCCAGGGGTGCTCATTAGGTAGATCGCGATCTATTGGTAGATCGCGTAATGCGTCCTAGTAGATCGCAGGTAGGGTGACAGGAAGGCTCAGTTCCACCCCACTGGCTCCCGATGCTGCCCAAGTGCAGAAGGAGGTTTGACTGGATGGCCCTTGGAGGTCTCCTTCTACTCTAGGAACCTATTATTGTTGCTGTTACTATTATTTTTCGTAGTAGTAATAGTAGCAGAGGCTGAATGAATATTATCATCATTATTATTATGAATAAATTCAGGGGTTTATATACTCACATTTAGTTGAATTCAGTCTTAAAATATATTATATGGCTCTCACTGAAATAAATGTCCAAATATTTTGCTTTTATGGCTCTCTGAGTAGTGGGTAGGTAGATCATTTTGACTTGGTTGTTTTATAAGTAGCTCGCATGCTGAAAAAGTGTGAGCACCCCTGGTCTAACCCATATCTGAATTAGAGGTCTTCATTGACTAGTTAAAGTAGAGATAAGAGCAATCTAATCTAACCACTAGTGGAAGAGTGGTAGGAACAGTCACCAAGAAAACATTGTCTTAAGCCTGTTCCATGGGCTTGTGAAGGTGATGGAGTCAAGAAAATGCCTCCTGCTGAAGATCTCAACAGAAGAATCATCAAAAGACATAAGGAAATCATCTGGACCCAGAGACAGACCATGTGCCTCCATTCACAGGTTCCACTATCTAGCAAATCGATCAGTCAAGTAATTTATTTCCCCAGGAATGATCGTACCCACCAGTTTTGCAGTTCTATTGCTATTTACAAACAGAATGCCTTAAAAAATGTCTGTTCCCAGGTACTTCATTTCATGCATCCGAGGAAGTAAACTTCAATCTATGAAAGTTTATGCTATCATTTTTCTCTGTCTTTGCAAAATGTCTCTATGAAAAACTAGTATCTTTTTTGTTTTGTAGGAAAAGTTTAGTACATTGGGAGAACAAGCACAATACACTTCACCCTCCAACTTGTTGGATGGTGGAGCAATTTTGTCTCCTCCCCTCGGAGAAGAAATTGGTTAATTTTGCAGAATTTGCTGGAAAGGAGGAGGGGCTGGCATAGTGTGGTGCCAGCCCCTTCTCCCTCATTTTGCATCAGGACATCGTTGAGTGAGGAACACCTTGGAGCCCATCCAGCACCAGGTCTGTGCAGAGGCCATGAGGGAGGCCCAGAGTTCATCCTCCAGGCTGAACTGGCCCCTTGCCCTTCGTAGGCCTCTGCTAAATTTAGTTATATCTAAGTTTAATTCTGCCTGGCTTCCCTGGACAGGGAGCCAGGCCTGGAGGGCTTCGTTTAACATAATATTAATTTAAGTCCCCCTCCTTGTGGCACAGTGGGTTAAACCACTGAGCTGCTGAACTTGCTCACTGAAAGGCTGGAGGTTCCAACTGCTAGCCTCAGCTTCTTTTTAAAAGGGCCCTGGGGTGGGATTCCCTTACTCACCGTTGTCGTCTTCACTTCAGGGCCTCATGGCCATGCCAGGGCCATGGAGGTGGCCATTTTGTGGGCGGGGCCACAGCCGCCATCTTTAAAGGGTGGCAACCATTGCAGGGGGCGGAGACTCAGCTGCCATTTTGGTGAGGTCAGTGGCCATCTTGGGGGTGGGGCCATGACAGCCATTTTGTGTTAGGCTTGGCGGCCATTTTGGTAAGGTCAAAATAAATAATTTTAAATAACTAAATAAAATTAATAATAATAAATAGTAATTAACATATACATGTTATGATACAAGATATAGGCACTAATAGAAAGAGGAGGAAACAAGGAGATAAGATCTGGATGCACTGACAAAATAGTAATATACTATAAATTTATGCAAAAGAAAAAGAACGCCCCATGTTAAGGGGTTGCTATATTCCTACCAATTTATTGCAAGTAGCTTGTGAAGAAGTCATGTATTCAAAGCAAGCCCTGGGGGCAGAGTGAGCTCCCGACAGTTAATAGTCTAGCTTGCTGTTGACCTATGCAACCTTAAAGTTAGTTGCATCTGCTACGTGGTAGTTGACTGCATTAAATCACTACTGACCAAGTAGGCATGCATTCAAAGCAAGCCTGGGGGCAGAGTGAGCTCCCGACTGTTAATAGTCTAGCTTGCTGTTGACCTATGCAACCTTAAAGATAGTTGCATCTGCTACTTGGTGGTTGACTGCATTAAATCACTACTGACCAAGCACGCATGCATCCAAAGCAAGCCCTGGGGGCAGAGTGAGCTCCCGACTGTTAATAGTCTAGCTTGCTGTTGACCTATGCAACCTTAATTGATAGTTGCATCTGCTATTTGGTATCCAACTGCATTAAATCACTTCTGAACAAGAAGGCATGTGTTCAAAGCAAGCCTGGGGGCAGAGTGAGCTCCCGATTGTTAATAGTCCAGCTTGCTGTTGACCTATGCAACTTTAAAGATAGTTGCATCTGCTGGTTGGTAGCCAGCTGCATTAAATCAGTGCTGACCAAGAAGTCATGCGTTTGAAGCCAGCCTGGGGGCAGAGGCGACCCCTGAATACAGTTTGTTGTTGGTGAATCCCAACTATAAAATTATTGATAACTTCATAAGTGTAATTTTACTACTGTTATGAATTGTAAGGTAAACACTGATATGTAGGATGTATATTCATGCACTGGACCAAATTTACACAGATCCCGATATGCCCAAACGTGAACACGGGTGGGGTTTGTGAACAGCGGACATTGACATTGGGAGTTGTGGCTGCTGGGCTTTGTAGTTCGCCTGCGCTCAGAGCATTTTGAGTTCACCAATGATGGAGTTGGGCTGAACTTCCCTCCCTGGGTTACTCCTTTGTTATTAAGATGGGACCCCATTCACTGTGATATATTTCACCCCAGTAGTTAACCAATTCTTTCTCAGTTTAGACATGCTGCAAGGGTGCGGAGAATGAGTCTTGGGCTGTTGGCCAACCCTTTAGCTTGGAAGGGGATCCTATTAAGGGTTCCTCTGATTCCAGTTCAAGGCTCTCGATCTCATTAAATGCCTCAAATTTAATCCACGTCACACACACACACCCCCCTTAGCAAGCAAGTCCCATCGAGCAATGTTAAATTTAGTAATACTGATGGGTCAAAACAGGGGGTTAGCAATGTAACGGACTGGAATTGGCTGTCAAGAATGCCTTAAGGGTGGCCTCTTATGCCTCAGGGGCTTGAGGCTTCGGGAGTATACGTTGGTTTGATGTTTCGGTTCCCTCGCTCTCCATGTTCTGTGGGTGTTACACCTCGGATGACTCTTATATTGGTGTTTGATGGTTTTGTTGTTACTCCAGTCTGGTTCCGTTCGATTGTGGGCTTTAGCAGTGGCATAGTCCCAGCCATTAGTCTGGCCCAATCCAGTCCATCTGTGGGCGGTTGCGAGACAAAACTTTAAGGGTAGTGCATCGGTTCTGGCCCCAAACTTCATGTGATCTTGTATGGGGTGGTCAATGAGTGTGA
The DNA here is from genome assembly GCA_030556195.1 of Anolis apletophallus. Classification (NCBI taxonomy): domain Eukaryota; kingdom Metazoa; phylum Chordata; class Lepidosauria; order Squamata; family Anolidae; genus Anolis; species Anolis apletophallus. The sequence goes on along the minus strand of JARBWK010000003.1, from coordinate 113,850,675 downwards.
GGAATTTGGAATGGGCATAATCCATGCTGCAGACTACTCCCTTTTCATTATGAGCATAACACAGTTTTGGGTGTTTTCCAAAGGCGAGGAATGGCCCCACAATCGACCAGGGTGCAATTAGCTGTGCTAGCTTATTGCTTCTGGGCTCAGGGCATTTCAGATTCAAATAATAACGGTTGGCGGCATAAGAAGTTAGCCTGGTGGTCGCGCAGTCAGGGCCAGACTCAGGATAACAGAGAACCGAGCACCCTGCAATTTTGAAAGGACTGAAGCTCGTGTAGCACGAGGTTTATGCGGACACACAGGAGCAAATTTGTTTCATGCGGACGCTTGGACAGCTCCTTTGCAGCTTATTGGATCAGCATGATAGTCCTAGTATCTAAAATTGACAGGTTTATGCGGGCCCTGGTTGAATTTGGCCTAACAATAATGCATAATGGCATAGAGTGTCTGGTCAAGTCATCCAAATCTTATTTGGGGTCTAGAGGCAACGTCATTAAGCTGGCGAAGTGTAGTGACCCCGTTTTATGGCCAGTTGAGGCTTTGGTGCTATTCAAACGGATTAGCAAGCATGGGCCTGGTTACCGTTTGGCCAGCAGGATGGCATACCGCTAACAACATACCAGTTGTGGGCGGGCACCAGTAAGGTGCTAAGGATGATGGGTTTGGGGCATTACAGGTTTTGCAACCCATTCTTGCTGCATTGGAGAAGCCTCGGTGGCCAATGCTATGGGACAAGACTCGGAGGGGGTCAAACCCCGAGCAGATGGAAATCAAATGCTTTCAGGAAATGCGTGGTACTCCGTTGTAATAAGTTGATTATTATTATTATTATTAAATCAAACTTCTATCACCGCCACTCCCCGAGGGCTCGGAGCGTTTCACAAGTCTGGTCCACAAAACAATGGTCAACAAACAGACAATACAACATCAAGAGAGGAAGGAAAGAGGGGGAAAGAAAGGGGGAGGGAAGGAAGGGGTAGAGCTCAGGCTGTGGCAGGGGGTGCTCAGGTAGAACTGGCAGACACCACCTTGCCATCAAAAGACGGAAGCGTGGGAGGTCTCAGGGAGATCCCTCGTAGCAGGCCATAGGAGAGACGGGTGGCCTGGCTTCCTTTGTCCAAAGGTCTGACGGAGGGAGTCAGATCCGCAAAGGGAGTGTCTATCTCCAGCCTCGAATGTGACTGGTGGAGCTCAAGCTGCCTCAAACTCGAGCTCCAAAAGGTTCTGGAGCGAAACGATATCCTGAACCTGGGCTCAAGTGAGGGGGGCCTCCGCTGCAAGGAGCCTCCAGGGTTTGAGTCCCTTGAAGGCGGGCGCTTCCTCCCTATGGGACTCTCTGGGTTAGCCGCCCCCAATCTTGTCTTGCCCCGACCAGGGCTGTTACTCTCCCCCTGGCCACCAGAGGGCGGAGGAACAGGCTGTGGTCCAGGCGCAGCTTTGGGGGCCGCTGGCAGTCGGCAGCCTCGTCGCCGGGGCCTCTCCCCAGGGGCCTTCGCCAGGACCCCTGAGACATCAAGCGCCTCCACCAGGGAACCCAGCGGCAGCAGCCTGGAAGTAACTAGGGCCTCCAGCGGGGGCTCTGATTGTAGTGGCTGTCCCAGCGACCAGTCGGCAGGGGGCGAGGCCGGGGCCCCTGGGATAAACAGGTGGGGCGGGGCTAAGGACGCCAAGCGGGACAGATTCAGCACCATTTTGGGGGGCCCCACCAACACCCTCTCCATGGGGTCCAAGGGAGCACAGCACCCCAATGCCCTCCGCGGGCTCCACCATGGCGCCAACGCAGCTCCAACTGTTGTCTTGCTCCCGGTCGGGGGTCCCTCGGTGGGCAGCCGGTCGGCTCCCAGGGGCAGCGCCTCCTGCAAGGCGCTCCCCCGGGCCTCCGTGCGCCTCTCTTCCACTCGCCCCATTTGCTCCCCGAAGGGTGGAAAGCCCGGTGAGCTCGAACGTGGCCCGCCCAGGAAGCCGGCGGCAGTCTGTCCAATTGCCTCTTCCTCGCCGTTCGCCTCTCCTTCTCCCTCTCCCTCCTCGGAGCCTGGGCACCGCGAGAGCAGGAATGGGAGGCCCCGGGCTCCATCGGCCGATGTCCCTCCAGTCCTGATGCAGGGGTCCGGGCAGCAGCGGCGGGAGCAGCCAACCCCCTGGCAGAGGGATGCCAACAAAAGCCCCAGCTCTCTCACTTCTCCCAGCTGAGTGGTCAACTGCTCCACCAGCCGACCGTAGCCTTGGAAGAGGTAGGACAGGCCCGGTGGTTCGTCCTGGGTGCTGCCGGGGCTGGTGTTCGGGGGGCAGTGGGCCCCAGTGCTGGCCAGGGAACAGGAGACCATGGTGGGCAGTCCCTGGGGGTCACTGCCGGCCCGAGGATTTTCTTGGGGCTCGTAGTGTCCATGACTCTGGGCGTCAGGACTGGCCCTCTGGTGACCTTGAGGACCGTCTCGGCCCCAACCTGCAGGGCCTCGAGCCGAACCGACGTCCTCACCGGCGTTTCAGCTGGCAGCTGGAGGTTCGGTCCACCCCGAAAGTCCATGAGCTGACACCCCTAACTGGAGTAACTAGCTTCATGGATGCGGGTGTCGTCTGGGAGAATCCGCATAGGCCCCAGTGGAGCTCAGCATTCTCACAACCTCTCAGCGCCGCCATCTTGGTTCATATATCAAAAATGTAAACAGTCTTCAGCTCCCACTCAGCACAGAGTAACTCCCAAGACAAACAAACAGCAGTACTCTAGTCCATTGTGGCGATCTCGTTGAGATCCGTTTTGCTGAACCATGTGCCCGCAGACGAGTATCCTCGTCTGCAGGCACAGTTATTTTCACTGGGCTGCTAGGCAGGCCATGAGGACTCATTATGGTCAGCATTTTGGGGCAATACAGGTTTGCAACCCACTATTGCTGCATTGGAGAAGCTTCGGTGGCCAATGCTATGTGATGTGACTCGGAGAGAAAAAAAGCCAAAAAAAACACACCCCTGGGCAGATGGAAATCAAATGCCTTCAGGAAATACGTGTGTACTCCGTTGTCATAATTAATGTTGGATCTGTCCTTTCAGATCCTGCGTTGCTGAACCATAGATGGAGGATCCTTGTCTGCGGGCACAGTTTCATTCACTGGCCTTCGAGGCAGGTCATGAGGACTCATTATGGTCAGCATTTGGGCCTCGCATCCGTCGCTACAGTTGAGTGGCATGGGATCAGAGGTATGCGTTGGGACGGTGTGCTCCCGCTTTTGTTGCAGTCTAGGAGAGGGCCCCCTCCAGACGTTTTGGTGATACACCTTGGAGGCAATGATCTAGGCCTTTTGAAGGGTAGGGCCCTGTACTTGCAAGCTTGGAACGACATTTGTAAAATATGGCATGCATGGCCACGGGTGCACACCGCCTGGTCTGCGATCATCCCTCGCTTCCAGTGGTCAGGTAGTGGGGATGTTAAATAATAATATTTTTTTTTAAAAAAAAGGAATCGGCTAGGAAACGGGTGAACCGGGCCATGCGCACGGTGCTTGCAAGAGGTAGGGGCTCCTACATATTCCATGGGCAGATCTTGCTTGACAGCCCTCACCTTTACAGATCGGATGGAATCCATCTGTCGGATGAGGGCAATGCATTGTTTCTGCATGATTTAATGATAGGTGTTCAGTTAATATTAGACGGCTTGGTGGGGGATGGGAGCTAAATAGGACATTTGCTCCCAATCCGTGGCGTAAATAGTTGAGTTATTCAAAGGTTTGTATACACTTAAGGCACCCCTTAAGGGTGTGGAACATTATGCAAACACTCACCTAGACGGTTAATTTTAGGGGTGAGGTGATGGTGAATGTCCCAGGAGCGGGGAGAGTCTAGTCTCAAAAGTTGAGAGAGATTTCTCCTGATGTTTCCCTTATGGGTTGCCCGGGTTGAAGTCTACAGGGGACCCAGGTAGTACGCCTGAATAGCTGAGGGGTAGACTTTAGGAGACGCTACCTCAGCTTACACACACCAAGTTGAGCTGACACCAAAAAGTTAGTTGAGTTACAAGTTAAATAGGTAACTATTTAATAAAAGTTGCCCAAATTTGAAACCATATATATTTGTGTCTGTCTCGTTATTTCGGGGGGTTGGAAGACAAAAGAGCTGGTTAAGAGATCAGAAAGACATAACCCATCCAATGCTTTTATTTTTTCAAAAGTCAATGGAACCAGGATAAGTAGCAACTATTGAGAATATTCACCAAATAAGGCTCACCTTCAAAAATGTTACCATCTCATGTTTAGTGCCTCTCATTTTCACATGTAAGAATGAAACATCCCAGATCAGCTAAAACGCCTGTGAGAGCAACTCCCACATCCCTCAACGGGCACATATTGAAACATTTCTTTGCAGATAACTAGAAAGGATTGGTGGAGATATAATTTAGATATTCAAATTATTGTCATAAATCCCACAAAACTGAGCAGGGAATTTAAAAAGGGCAAAGCTTTCAGTAATCCAAGATTGTTAGATTATCCGGCAGCATAAACCCTGTATGTTCCGGTTAATAAAGGGTAATGGAATGGATTCTTTCACATTTGCTCTTTAGTTACAAAAATAGAATAGTTTCATGCAAAATGGCATGAATATCCAAAGAATATAACAAATATAAAATGAAACACAGAGTAAACTCCAATATTTCTCCATTACAGTAGAAAGATATATAATGGTCTACTTCCAGTGTTATGCTTCTTGCCCCACAGCATTTGCTGGGGTAGAAAAAATGTTCCAGAGATTTTTGCAAATCTTCTGATGCATGGTTTTGAAGTATGTGTGTGGTGGCTGCAGTCCTGGTTTCACAGGATTTCATCCCTATACAAGTCTTTCTTGCTCTATTTTAAATCCCATTGATTTAGACATTCAGATCTGATAGAACGGCATAAAAGCTTAGAGACTGACCCCTTACATCCCAGAAAGTCTTCTTTTAACTGTTTCTCTGCTTGTTCAGGAAGTTAGGCAGTCTTATCTCTTTACTCTAAGCAAGGCAAGTTTTCTATGGTAATTGCACACACCAAATAGGTGTCAACACTACACAACATGGATTGCATTCATGAAGCCGCACAATATTATTGAACTGTATCCCTGATCAGAACAGAGAGATGGAGGGAATGCTACAACCTGCAGTTCAGCCACATTTGAAAGACCTTACATTTCCCATTCCTGCTATGTAGACTTATGCGGGACTACAGGTGCAGCTACACTAGCTCTTTAACTGCCATGACTCCTTGTTATGGGATCATGACAATTATAGCTTGGTGAGGCACCAGTTCTTTTTGGCAGAGAAGACTGAAAATTTTGTAAAACTTCTAGATCTGGGGTGAAATCATCTTTGTAAAATGTAGAGTGCATTTTAGAGCCTACCCTGCTGAAACACATTATGGACTTCAGAACAGAGGTTGCCAAAAGTGCCCCAAGGATATGGCTGGTAAGCAGGTGCTAACTGGTTCCCTGGGAGAAGTATTTAGTTATCCTGCTCTTACTTCTCACTTTCCCTTTTTTCATCCCATATACCTCCAGAGCACAGATGTGCATCTCTCCCAAAAATGGGAGTAGGGAATCTCTGCACAGAGGTTTGAGTCCAGGTAACATGGTTAATCTAATCACCTACCTAGCCTCAAACTAGTTCCACATCTATTAATATAATCACCCGCACATAGGCTTTGTGTAGATCTGCCTGCAGGAGGACCAAGAGATTCCTAGAGACAACTATATATTCTAATTTTTGAATAATTAAACCCACAAAAGTCAAACCTGCAAATCCGGAGGTCACCTGTAATGCATTTGATCTCAAATTAATGGAAAAAAAGACCAATAGATGTCTTAGAACCAGGGAACCTTCTATATACTGTTTAGCTAAATTGATCAAATTTTTCCACATAGATGAAATGAATCATTCTCACTGCAGTCACATAGAAGGGAATATACAAATGAATTTCTAGTTAGACCACCCATTGTAGCAGGTGCGGCATATATTGTAGGTGAAAAATTCTTCACTTAGCTTCAAGTAATATTTTCCTTGCTAGTGCATGACTATTCACATATCCCACTGATTAAATTCTCAGCATTAACAGAGATGGTCATATGTCTAATGATTTTTTTTGATGGCTGGACAGAGTAATTCTAGTCACTTTCTCCTGTCAACAAGTGATCTGCACTTGTAGGCTCAGTAATGTTGAGGCTCCACGCAGCCATAACACTCAAACAGCATTTGTTGGAACAACTTTTATTGGCTACAATGGAACAGGCATGAATCCAGATCCAGGCTGGATCAAGGCATTGGATGAGCTATCTGCCAACCAATCACCTAGCCCATTTGCAAGGTATAATAACCAATTCATCCAGCCATGGGTGGAAAACACTCCATGGTTCCCCTGCCAACTAGAGGTGGACAGAGCCATGTGGCACTAAACTGGGCATGACCCTTGTTGATCATTACCCCAAGATCCCATTAAAGAACTGTCAACTGAGTCTGATAGGTGGCCAGACTATTATCGCTCTACGAGAACCAGATGCGCTAAAGTTCTAGCAAATGGTTCTGAGGGGATGGCACCTGAGTTAAGCCTCTCACCACTCTGAACAGCTCAGCTGGATGTGAATCTACAGATGCAATGCATGCAGAGAAGGAAGCTTTCTTCACTGTACATATTGCCACCTTATAGGAGCAAAGGCACCCTCTATATAGTGTCTTGTTGCATAAATGTAGTCAAGAAGCTTGAGCCATTCCTAAGCTGATTTAAGCCATTCCTAACCTGATTTCCCGATAAGAAATACATTGAAGAGCAAGATTTTCAAGATTTTCAGACAGGACAGAAGCAAAGGATAGCTAGGTACTACTCTTTTGCCTTGTTTTCAGATTTTCCAAGATGTGTCTGGGTAGTCACTAGATGTGGGACTAGATGGCCTTAAATCTGATCCAGGAGAATGTTTTTTCTGTTGTTATGGTAACTTGAGTACTTTGTCATTATTCAGACAAAGCATCCTTTCAGCAATGGAAAATCTATTAAGAAACATCCATTCTTTCCACAATACCAATTTTTTTAGCTATTTAGATGTGGGATGGCACACAGGGATTGGCAAATGAAACATTTCAAGGCCTAACAAAAAGAGGATTGTGTCTTGACTACAAAAACAACCTTGAGCCTGTGATTTAAGCAGTCCGAGTCTCCTGACCAAAGGATGGATTAGCCTCCAGGTTGTCCATTTACCAGTAATCAAGGGGGATGAAATCTCTGACATCCAGAGAGTCAACAAGAGGCCTTGTGCTCATGTTCTGCTCCGTGCTCCTGATCAGCAAAACAATGAGGCTAGTAATGATGTGAAAGGTTTAAAAGAGTCTCCGCTGAGTTGCCCTCTGTCTGACTTGATTGTTTTTTGGGCTAGTGTAATCTTCTTAAGAGTGTAGTTCCCACAGGATGATGAGTAGCTAGCCTCTGGTCTGTGGACAACAGCAGGATGGTGTCAAGGATCAAGGAACACCCGCTTCACAGCTATACAGTTAGAATTTACAAACAATTTCTCAACCAAGAAACAACCTGCAAAAGTTACGAAAGGGTTTTATTTAACATAGAGTTGTGCTTTACCAACATAAAAGGAGCAGATAGCTCTTCTTCCTATCTAATTACTGAGATCTGATATCAAGTAAACATATGAAAAACAGAATCATGTAACATATGAAGCAATCATTTTATGAAGAAAATGGAGAAAACATAAAGAGGAGGGGATGAAAATTATATAACAGGGATTTAGCTAGCTCTGAAAAGGTTTGAAAAGTTTCAATATTAACAAGATGTAAAATGTTAGCTGTAATAATGGTGTACTTTTCAGCTGCACAATTTGTTGCAATATAATTTTCTCACCTAACTTATGCCTTTGAAGATCATTCAAGCAGTTCTGGCCCACTGTCTGAAGAACAGCAGAACTATAGATACGTTCCTACCAGATCTGCTCTCCCCATGGGACTTTTGAACATTATCCCATTTCCTTTGGCATGACAAGCTACTTTGAGACCTGTTCATTGTCGGCTTCAGTTGCTCCGTGTGATTTTTTATGTTGAGTAGGAAAGCAAAAGGGCATTCAATCTGAAATGCAATGTATCTGTTGGCTTTAGATTTTTATTAAAATGTATATGTATGTATAGATCAACACAAAGATACATAGAGGGGGGGGGTGTCTACACATCTTTATGCAGATTTATATTGTTGCGTATCAGTACATCTTTATTTCTATTTGCATCTTTATGTGTCTCTTCAGTGGTCGCTTGTGCCCAGATCAAGGAAACTAGACTGAATCCTCTCACTCTTACCATCACAACAAGAGGCTTTTTTAAAAAAAAACAATCATTCAGGTCTTTGGTATTTAAGATAGCCCCTTGTGATCTGTTAAATTTTTATAATCTTTTAACAAAACAAATGTGTTCTGTTTCTAATTGACTGGGATAGGAAATACATATCTACATACATGTATATTTCAGCCAAGTTTAGTTAAGCCTTAGTCTAAGACAAAATTCTAGTTATTTATTTATGAAATTATTTTGTCCTGCCCTATATCCAAACCTAGGGGAAGCATACAATAACATCAACATAAGCCAATAAATAACAATAGCAGTACTTTTAAAAGACTAAAAATATATTGCATTTGTGGGAGCCAGAAGAAGGCTTCTCCAGCAGACCTCAGTTTTCAGTGAGGCATAAACCTATGCTATTGTCTTGGTAATTTGAAGTATAGCTACAAAGGATCCTACCTATTCCTTAACTATTATAAAAAGAATAAATTAGAACAATGGTTTCAACCATGCAGCTCAGGGAGACAACTGCTGTTCTACTTCAAATTGAATATGTGATTTGGTTTTTAACATTCTACCATGTGCAGGAGCACATTTTGAAGGTCCCAGACAAATTGGATGTAGGGTGTAGCTCAGACTGGTTCACAAATTGCAATGCATGTGTGCCCTCATGAATTTCATAGGATTTAGGATTTTCATAGGTAAGGAATATACAGAGGTGATTTTGCTAGTTCTTTTCTCTGAAGCAGCTGATTCTCCTGACAAAACAGTGGAAGTGCAGCCAGTACCCTGCAGGACCAACAGCCTGTAGACCAAAAGCCCATCACCACAACCTCTTTCCTCTGTGGCAGCTATTTATTTATTATTATTTACCATATTTCTAACCAGCCCTTCTCAAACCCAGAAGGGGGACTCAGGCCGGCTTACATTCAACCCCATTAAGAGGCTATTTCAACAATACAATAAAATCACAGCATAAACATATCATGATAAAAATGTCAGAGTGTGACAGAAACTTTTGGAGATTTTGGAGCGCAGAAGAACGGACACTTTGAGACTTCATTATAAGCAAACGCACAGCTTTACTGAGAAGAGCAAATATACAGCACACACGAGCATTGGCATCAAACCGAACAGACTGACTGAAGAGCAATGAATGATATCTTATCTCTGAGTCCTCCCTGCACGTTCCAGGGTCACATCCTTGTCCCAGTTCATTAGAGGCTTGACTGTTTAACTCCTTCAGTGTCAAAGCACTCTCTGCTGATGCAATCAAGTTACATTCACAAGCATTGCACAAATTACATTTAAACATTCACATTGCACCAATTCCCACATTAACAAAGTACAATACAATTAAAATTATAGAAGTCATCATTAAACATCAAACCAGCTTCATCAGTCTTAATGCCAATCTAGTTCGTCCGTTAAGGTGCTGATTGCATTTATTGAAGAAACGCCTGGTCCCACAGCCATGCCTTTACTTTCTTTCGGAAAGCTAGGAGGGAAGAAATCAATCATATCTTGGTTGGGAGTGTGTTCCCTAGGTGGGGAGCCACCGCTGAGAAGGCCCTGTCCCTTGTCCCAGCCAGGTGCATTTGAGCTGTAGACGGGAGCGAGAGCAGGGCCTCCCCGGATGATCTTAAATTTTGAGGTGGGATGTAGGGGTGGATGCGTTCGGACAAGTAAACTGGGCCAGAACTGTTTAGAGCTTTATAGGTCAATACCAGCACTTTGAATTGGGCTTGGAGATGGACCGGCAGCCAGTGGAGCTGACATAACCGGGGGGTGGTATGTTCCCTGTATGTCGCCCCCGTTAGTAATCTGGCTGCCGACTGTTGTACTAGTTGGAGTTTCCGAACTGTCTTCAAAGGCAGCCCCATGTAGAGCGTGTTGCAGTAATCTATAAGAGATGTAACCAGAGCATGGACTACTGTGGCCAAGTCAGACTTCCCAAGGTACAGGCGCATCTGGCGCACAAGTTTTAGTTGTGCAAAAGCTCCCCTGGCCATCACCGAGACCTGGGGTTCCAGGCTTAGCGATTAATCCAGAATCACTCCCAAACTGCGAACCTACGTCTTCAGGCGGAGTGTATTCCTGTCCAACACAGGCTGTAACCTTATGCCCTGTTCGGCCTTTCGACTGATCAGGGGAACCTCTGTCTTGTCTGGATTCAATTTCAATTTTCTAGTCCTCATCCAGTCTGACACAACAACCAAGCACCGGTTCAAGGTCTGGACAGACTCCTTAGTGACAGGTGGAAAGGAGTGACAGATCTGGACTTCATCTGCATACAGATAACACCGTACTCTGAAACTCCGGATGATCTCCCCAGCGGCTTCATGTAGATCAGTGTTTCTCAACCTGGGGGTCGGGACCCCTCGGGGGGTCGTGAGGGGGTGTAAGAGGGGTCGCCAATTACTATCAGAAAACACAGTATTTTTGTTGGTCATGGTGGTTCTGTGTGGGGAGTTTGACCCAATTCTATCATTGGTGGGGTTCAGAGAGCTCTTTGATTGTAGGTGAACTATAAATCCCAGCAATTAGAACTTCCAAATGTCAATGTCTATTTTCTCCAAATTCCACCAGTATTCACATTTGGGCACATTTAATATTCATGCCAAGTTTGGTTCAGATCCATCATTGTTTGAGTCCACAGTGCTCTCTGTATGTAGGTGAACTACAACTCCAAAAACTCAAGGTCAATTCCCACTAAACCCTTCCAGTATTTTCTGTTGGTCATGTGTGCCAAGATTGGTTCAATTCCCCCATTGGTGGAGTTCGGAATGCTCTCTGATTGTAGGTGAACTATAACTCCCAGCAACTACAACTCCCAAATGACAATATCAATCCCTCCACCTCACCAGTATTCAAATTTGGGTGTATCGGGTATTTGTGCCAAATTTGGTCCAGAATATACATCCTGCATATCAGATCTTTACATTACGATTCATAACAGTAGCAAAATTACAGTTATGAAGAAGCAACAAAAATAATTTTATGGTTGGGGGTCACCACAACATGAGGAACTGTATTAAGGGGTCGTGGCATTAGGAAGGTTGAGAAATACTGATGTAGATGTTAAATAACATTGGGGACAGTAATGAACCCTGAGGGACTCCACAAGACAACAGTTGTGGAGTCGAACAGGTGTCACCCAGCAACACCTTCTGAGACCGACCCTCCAGGAAGGACTGGAGCCACCGCAGAGCGGTACCTCCAAGTCCCATCTCTGTGAGGCATCTCAGAAGGATACCGTGGTCAACAGTATCAAAGGTCGCTGAGAGGTCCAGCAGAACCAACAGGGACACACTCCCCCTGTTGAGCTCCCAGCGTAGATCAGTACCATGTCCCAGCCTAAAGCCAGACTGTGCCAGATCTAGATAACTATGAATTCTATGACTTTGCCCAAATAGGGTAGATTGGAAACTGGCCGATAGTTCAATAATTGAGTGGGGTCTAGTGATTGGTTTTTTCAACCGTGGTTTTATAACAGCCTGTTTTAGGCTGGCTGGAATCTTGCCCTCCTGTAAGGAGGCATTAACCACCACCTTGACCCACTCTGCCAAACCCCTCTGGCTTCTTTGATCAGCCAGGATGGGCAGGGGTCTAGGATGCATGTGGTAGGTCTCGTCTCTCCAAGGATCTTGTCCACATCCTCGAGCTGAACCAATTGAAAAGAATCCATTAAAATCAGACAAACAGATGCTCGTGTCACATCCTCAGAGACTGCTGTTAACGTGGCGTCAAAGTTGGAACGGATTAGTGCAACTTTGTCCGCGAAGAACCGAGCAAATGACTCACAGCGATCTGCCGGGTTGTCAGGGATCTCGCTCTGCAGCAGATTTAATAGTCCTCTGACAACTCGAAACAGCTCGAGTTCGCAATAGTGTGGGGGGTTGCAGTCAATATTGCTGCGTCGTAGATCCTTAAAAAGGAAACTAGATGTTCTTGGACTGACCCGCCACACATGCTCTAGCCACCTCTTCTTTCACTTCATCGCTGCCAGCTCCTCAGTAAACCAAGGGGCTGGTTTAGCTCGGTTACTCGAGAGGGGGCAATCTGGAGTGATCGCGTCTATGGCCCTGGTCATCTCTCTATACCAGAGAGAGACCAGCGCCTCAACAGGGTCACTTACCGAGGAGGTGGGAAAATCCCCAAGAGCCATCAGGAGACCATCTGGATCCATAAGTCTCCCAGGGCGGACCATTCTATTGGGTCCACCACCCCTGCGGAGTAGGAAGGTGCAATAAGTCTAAACTTGATCAGGTGGTGGTCGGTCCATGGCAACGGAGTGATGATCAGCTCCTCCACCCCACCACCTTCTTCCCATTCCTGGCAGAAAACCAGATCTAGTGTGAGTCCGGTGCTATGGGTGGGACCCAATACCAATTGAGACAGAGTGGTCTCAGCATGAACATTGAAGTCCCCCAGCACAATGAGCCGTTGGGACTCCAATGCCAGGCTCGAGACCACTCCGGCTAGCTCAGGTAGGGAGACTGTATTGCAGCAGGGTAGTCGGTACACTAACAGAATCCCTATGCTGTCCTGGTCACCAACCCTAAGGCCGACACATTCAATAGTGTTCATTTAAGTTAGTCAAAGTTCTTAATGGCAGCGATGGAGCAGCGTGGGAAGAGTTCTACCAGTCCAGGAGCCAAACAGCTGCCCCCAAAGAGACCTGTGGAAAACCAGCCAGCATCAATCGAACACAGTCATCCCAGTTCCGTCCCAGAGACCACCCCCCACAACAGCTACCAATGACCCAGCCAAATGGCTAAATCCTTGCTGATCAACAAGAATGAATGAATCCATAAAGGAACATGCTGGAGGCTCGAGGTGTCACTAAAAATGGCGGTGGTGGCTTTCAACGCTACCCCTGCTGCCACCTCCAACCTATGTTGAGTGAGAAGGAGGGTGAAAAGGAGGGCAGGAGACTTTGGCTCCTCCAGAGCGGAAGTGCATCTGGTGCTTGCAGGCCCAACAGCCTGCAGACCAACAGTCCACTTTCCTGGGTGACAGCCACCCCCGCCTTCAACCAAAGCCGAGTGAAGAAGAGGGCAGAAGTCCAGCTGTCACCTGCAGGCCCACTAGCCTGCAATCAAACAGCTTGCCGTTGCCACCGCCAAAACAGTGAGAGAGGTAAAGAGCAAGAAAGAGGGCAAGAGACTCCCAGAAATCAAGCCTATCGGGAAGCCGCCAGCTGACCTGAGGAGGTGGCTGGGAACATCAGACAATGCAGTGTGCCCTAACCATGCCATCACCTCAACACTGCCATCCCTTTCGGTCGGATAGACAGAAGTTACTCTAGTAACCAATACAAATTTCCCCAAGGCCAACCTAACTTTGGGGAGGAGAGTCACCCAACCGTTAAGGCAGCCATCATCCCCCTTCTGAAGGCAACTACAAGAAAGAGGAGACTGAATTAAATTTAATTGGCTCCCAAACACCCACGCCACTAGTGGGTCGGTGGAGCATGTTGAATAGTTTATTTAGACCACCACCGAGCCTGAGCATGGTCACACATGGAACATAACAATATGAGCTCATGCAAAGTAAGCTCGTGAAGTTACAGATCATACAGTACAAATGATAATTGGGTGGATTGAGATGTTGGATAGGATATTGGACATGATTAGAACCACGATGGGGGTTGGATCTAGAGAGCTAATAATGGGACATTATGGTTCAGAAGTGGCAGAGGAGAGACCCGCAATCTTCTGAGTTAGTAGAGGTTCAAAGGAAGAACCCCAGTAGACTTGATTATATACCCCTTTTTGCCTGGAAAGGAAAGGAGACCACAGAGAGTACATCATTTCCCCACCCAGAGGAATATAGAACCAGGCAAGAAGTTGAGATAGGCCCTTTCCCACTAGCTCAACACTGAAGCCCCAGGAAAAAAGACCCTCTTTACCCAATGTAGCTCAACAGGTCTTCATTTAAGCTGCCAATATACTCTACCTGCTGCCAACAAAGAACTCCTGCTTGCATTATTCAGATGGAGCAGTCAGTGGAGCTATTTTCAAGGGACATATATGACTCTTTCTTGCTTTCCTTGAAAGAGTCAGAGGAAGAGCTCCCCAAGGCCCCAAAGTCCAACCACTGACTAAATTCTCCAAAACCTCTATACCCCATTGAGGTTGCGCAGTTTGGGAGTCCTCCTAGACTTCACCTTAAACCTGGAAGCCCAGGTGGCAGCAGTGTCTAGGTTGGCCTTTGCAGAATTAAAGCTTGTGCACCAACTGCACCTGTTCCTGGAGAAATTGGACCTGGCCACAATAGTACATGCAATAGGTATATCCAGACTGGACTATTGCAATATTCTTTACAGTATGTAGGTCTGCCCTAGAAAAGCATTTGGAAACCACCGTTCATACAAAGATCTGCAGCCAGGCTGGTAACAGAAGAGGTATCATGGAGCACACTACACTGCTCCTGAGACAACTCCACTGGTTGCCTATCAGTTTCCAGGCCCAATTCAAGGTGCTGGTTCTCACTTATAAAGCCCTATATACCATTGGTCCAGCCTACCTGGAACACTGTGTCCCCCTTTACACTCCTGATCAAGAGATGGGTCCAGCGAGGAGACTCTGATTGCCATTCAGTCCTGCTCAAAAATGCGTTTACACAAAATGAAAGACGGCAGCTCCATCACTGTGGAACTCCCTCCTGGAGGAATTAAGATCAGCCCCATCCCTCAGGAAGCAGGTAAAGACCTTTCTTTTTAAGAAAGCCTTTAATTAAGACATGTGCCATAGGAAGGGTTGGAATTTAAAGGTTTACAATAGGCATGGTTTAGAACCCAAAAATAGGAAATCAAAAATCTCATTGGGGGGGGGGGGTATTTTTTTGGATGAGTCATAGGAAGACTTACAAAAAAATTCCAAAAATTTCTAAAATGTAACTTAATTACTAACGAAATTCGTTAGTAGTTCGTATGCCAGCGCATGCGCATTCCAGATGAGTTTTTTACAACTCCCAGAAATCCTAACAGCTGGTAAATTGGCTGGGATTTCTGGGAGTTGTAGGCCAAAACTGAATAAATCACACTGAATTCTAGATGGGACTCTCCAAATAGGAAGGAGGGAGCAAAGGAGGGAGGGAGGGAGGGGTATTCTATTCTTGGAAGCAGCAAAAGAAAAGGAGGAGGAGCCCCCCCCCTGGCTCCTCGCTGCCTCTCTCTCACCCCGATCTCGAGGGAGCGAGGGCCCAAGTTTGCCCAGGCTGGTCATATACCTACATTCCATGCACATGCAATAATACAGCAGTAATAACAATGGGTATAAGAAGAGGTAAAATTCAAACCGAAGTATTCTGACTGGTCCCTGCCTCATGCGGTGCAAACGGGCTCTTCTCTGTGAGCCCGGGAAAAGCCAGCGTTTTCTGCTTGGGTGCACACATACATATTCTTTGGGGGGATTTGCTGCAGAATCTTCTCTATGAGCCCGGATTCTGCAGCAAATCCCCCCAAGAATATGTATGTGTGTGCTCCCAAGCAGCAAACGCTGGCTTTTCCCGGCTAATTTCCTGGGCTAATAAGAGAAGAGCCCGTTTGCACCGCATGAGGAGAGACCAGTCAGAATACTTCGGTTTGAATTTTACCTCTTGTTATTGTTATTACTGCTGTATTATTGCATGTGCATGGAATGTAGGTATGACCAGTTGGATTACTTATAATATTAGGCACTTACAGTAGCATTCATTCTATTATACATTAGGTTGGTTTCTCACCCCAATACTCTTTGATGCTTTAGATCCTGGCAGGGCAGGAGAGGAAGCCTGGAAAAATGTAAACAGAGAGGTTTACTCAGAAGTAAATCCACAAAGGAGGGCCCTTCATCCAAAGTGCCCTCTTTGCAGATTTACTTCTGAGTAATCCTCTCTGTTTACATTTTTCCGGGCTTCCAGCCGAAAAAGAAGGAGCGAGTTTAGGGCTTGCCTTGCCATAATACTTATTGGCAAGGGAGGCGGGAGGGTGGTGAGAGAGAAGGAGGGTTCCCCCTTACGACCTAATAACGACACTTAAGAAAATCCTGGCCCCCGAAGTTCGAAAAAGAAAGTCCACTTCCTGGTTGGCGTTCCAGGTGTGGAAATACTCGAAAGTAGCATTTCTTACGAATTTCTTACGAAACGAATCATTTTCATAACTTTTTTCTCATGCCTAGTTTACAAATATTTATTGAAGAACTGATATGGGGGAGGTGGAAGTTGGTTTTTATTGTATATTTGTTTTTAGTATGTTTTAACTTGTGTGTTTTATTTTTAATGTCGATATTGTATGTTTATATGCTGTAAACAACTGAGTCTGGCCACGGAGAAACATGGAGTAGAAATAAACAAACAAAGGCTAGAGCTGATCCAATTAGAAGCCTAAAGCTTGAACTTCAATTGTCACCTTGATTGAGTTGCCAATATGCTTCCAGTCTAAATTTCAAAGTCTAAGGGTGCATCTACATCCAATTTGATTCCAGTTTAACTGCCATGGCTTAATTCTATGAAATCATGGCAATTGCACTTTTACAAGATCTATAACTTTCTCTGCCAAATAATGCTGGTGCATCACTAAATTACAACTTCCATGATTCCATAACATTGAACCTTGGGATTCAAAGTGGTGTCAAACTGGATTAATTCTGTGGTATGGATGGACCCCAACTTACCAGTACTTAAGAGTGTTTCTCTCCTTGTGCAGGTCTGCCTAAGAACGGAGATCTCTCATGGCTTTTTTCATTTCCTATTGGTGGGTAGACGTGGGAGTGGGCCTTCTTTGATGTGGCCCTCAGTTATGGAAATCTTCCCCATATTGGCCTGATTGACTTAAATACTGGTATTACTCCAGTTGAAGTCAAAACATGGTTTTATAGTAAAGCCTTTTGTCCTAATTCTTTACCTGCTGGCAGAAGGAATACACAGAGGGGGTGATCTTATATTCCCATTGGAAATGAATTACATACCTTAGAAGCCACAAAAGACAAATATCTCGTGTGTCTCCATCACAAGTTGTATTTTATTTTATTGGTTATTTAATAGTTGTTTCTTTTACTTAAGTGATATTTGTATTTACTGTTCTAATGTAGCACAAATCCTATGACAAATCATACTAAGTATTTTGACCTTAATATTGAAATCTGAAATATATACAGAAAGACTCATCTAGAGAGAGGCCATTTCATGTGCATACTGCGTAGGCTTTATGCATAACTTTTCAAAAAATCCGAAGAGCAGTTCTGTTTCTTTCAAGATAGTTTCTCAATAGAGAAGCATGGTATGCATTTAAAATGTTATTTATATAAATCCCTCGAATGGATAGCAATCTAATTGCATACTTACAGGAAAGAGCCCAAATTGATTTGAAAATATTTTTGCGTGTGGAATACTTCAGCATTTCTCAGACCTACCATTCCAAAAGAGCCTAGGGTCAATACAAATGCAATATAAGAAGGCTAAAAGGTAATATGACAGCAAATTCACTCAAAGAGCTTAGTAAGGTGACATGTAAAACAATAATGGGCCATTAGTCTGTCTTATAAGAAATTAAAGCCTTGCACACATCTTATGAGTCATGGAGTCTGGCTTTTTCTACGTTGTTCAAGAGTGATCTTCCTGGCTCAAATAGCTTTATAATGATTCGTAGGTTTAGAAGACAGGTATTTTTCCAAATCAAGTGTAAATATTTCAGAGATAGCTATTCACTATCAAGTGTTCAAAGCAGTGGAGAGTGACAAGCAATCCCAAAAATTCATCAGTTCTCAGCTAGATAACTTCAGGTTTCTTTGGTTTATTGAAGAAAGAACAACAGAAAGTATACATATCCCAAACCTAATTTTTCAGGCTTTGCATAAACTCGGAAATTATCAAGGATTATCTTTTTAAAAAATTGAAGAATACATGTGATTTTCCTAAATTAGTCTGAATACCTTTGAAAATTATGCCTTTCTCAGGGATCTCCATAGGAAGAGTATTTCTTGACTTACTGGGAGCACCAATTTGCAAAGAAAGCAAGGATTGGTATCATGTTCAGTGGCTCCTCTTCCCATTGTTTTTCCTGGCTCTGGAAAGGAATAGGAAGACAAGACAAGCAGAAGCAGCCCAGCTGGCTTTCAACCAGGTCTTCTCCTGGGTCATTAAGATGGTCTGAAGGGATGTTGGTAAACATAAAGCCACATCCTGGGTTTCCAACTGAATTACTATTGGTTACTAATAGTAATACAGTAGTGGGATGGATTCTGTAAGGACCAAAATCAAAGGTCTAAGGAAAACCTCTCTCTTTGGAGAATCCACGACATCATTAACATTTTCAAGCAGCCATGTAGCACATCTATTGCCTAGTTCTTGCCAAGTTCACAATAGTTTATGTTTACCTCTTGTATTCCACATAAATAAATGTATCATCAGTTTAGAAGAACTGGTTCAAAAACTGGCAGATAGTTGGATTAAAAGAGATAGCTTATTTTAAAATCTTCCCTTGTTATCATTAAAACATACAGATCAATTTTCAGGAAAAAATAATACAGGAGAAAAAGTACAATGTTGCTACAAGAAAAATAATGAACAATGCAGCTAGCTATATTCTGTTCTGAATTTCAGCATTTCTTTAGAACCATGAAATGTGTTTCACAGTTCCCTTCCATATGCTTCTCATACAAAAATCCACAGATAAAGTTCCATTGTATAAAGTTTTACTTTTGTCTAGATACATGGTGATTCCTGGTCAGAACACATAGATACTGAAATGTGAGTCTCTGTGGACAGAGAATACTTTGCAGTTGGTTCTATTGATTTAGAAAGAACAACAGCAGTGAAATTATACAGCAGTAAGATTTTGCGTACAAAAACTCATCACTCTTTTAAGTAACACAAAGTATTGTGAATGCAAAGAACTGAACTCTGAAAATGAAAGATTAGGCAATCATGACATGTGTCACTGTTCTAAAAGTCATGGCCAACAATAGTGAAAATTGTATTCAAGATTTATGAATCCTGAAGTTCAGATCTCCGAACAGAGTTTTTAAAAGCTTGCATTGTTCATTTATTTTATTTTATTTTGACCTCATGGGTTGGTGAACAAGTAGTGGAAGCTGGTCAGTTAGATGGAAGTCAGAACAGAAGGTAAAAAGAGACTAGAGTTCTGGTCAAAATGGAGAGACATTAAATATTCTTCAAAATCCTCTGTCGCCAAATCATGTTGTTCATATGTGATATCAAACTGTTCATTACACAGTCCAATTATTCATTACCTGCTTCAAAGAGAAAACCTGGTTACTTGAAGAAAAAATCCTCAGCTATGTAAGGGGCTTGCCATGCCCCCATAAAGGCTCTGACTTTATTCTTCACAGAGCCTCAAGGCCCTTCTAAACGATGCTAAAAGATGAGAGGAAGCAGGTTAAAACAACCCACTTCCTCTCAGGTTCTAGTCCCTACCCCCAACCGAAATCCTGAGCTTTACTGGGAGGGGTGGCCAGAAGGTATCCCAGGATGCAATCCAGTCCCCCTCCAGCCCCACATTTTATCCCAAAAATTTACTAGGCACCTCTCTACAATTCTCCTGATGTGAGAAAATGAAGTTAGGAGGTGGGGAAAAGGAGGAAATTCCTTCCCTCCCCCCTACTTTCTAATGCAAAATTTTCTCACATCAGGAGTCCTGTACAGAGGGACCTGCACTACTCACAGGCCCCTCTGGTAGGTTTGGGCAGAATGGGGAGCTGCAGGGGAGGATTGGGTACCCTCCTGCTCCTTCGGGCTATTTAGAGCTCAAAGAAGCAGGGTGGCTGTAGGCACTGAACCCCAGGACGGCAAAAGCAGTTCTGGGTATCAGTTCCCACAGAGCCCTCACCTTTAAATATCAGGACCTAAGTTTTTAATTAATGTGGAGTAAACTGGGAAAACCAGGGTTACTCTGCATTAATTCACTTTTACCTGAGGCATCATTTGGATGTCTCAGTTAAAAAGCGAGACAGGTCCCGTGTTAAGTTCAGTTAAGTCTCAAAATTCAATCTGTTGCAACAAAACAATCTGTTCCAACAACCCTGGGAGAAGTTAGGGTTCTGATTCTTCAACATAACTAAATTCCTTTGTTAACTGTTACACCTTTGCCTGTAAGTTTCCTACTCTGTTCTGGTCAAATTCTGGGCACCATGGAATAGTTTACTTGGGGAACAAAACATAATTTTTCTTCATACAACTGAAAACACCATAAAAAAAGAATCAGGCATGGAAAATCTCCCAGATAAAGGAAGACTCTCCTCTTCAAACTGTTGTTCTCTACCTTTGCTTATTTGTTTTTTAATTTTTGTTGTTGTTTGTATTTTTATTTCTTCCAAGATTTATTTTATTATATTTTAAATAGGGAGGATAGAGGTTAGCTTTGTGTTGCTAGGGATGGGGAAAATTGTGGGGTGGGACATTATGAAGTCTTTGTTTTAGAGTTATATTTGTTTTTGATTTTGTAAACTTTTAATTAATTTTGAAAAATAATAGTAAAAATAATTTTAAAAAATTTGTTATCTGCATGTGATGAAAATGATGAGTAAAGGGTGCTGGAGTCACAGACCTATGTTTTGCCAAGATCCGGCCCGGGGTCAGTTAAGGATATCAATGCAGGCAGATATAAGTTCCTTCTTTGGCCATATGGACATCAGGATACAAAGACTTTTCAAATCCAGACAATAAAATTTCAATCCTATTAGCAACAAAAAAGTATATTCCTATAAGTTCCAAGCGGTTTCTGTCCTGTATAAAGCCACCCAGCCTTTTCTTAAGCAGAGAAGATCTATTTCTCAATAAGCCACTGTACTGTGGAATTTGGAAAGGGATTTATGTGGTGTACAGGTAAAACCCACCAAATGCAGTGCCAGTGCCAGAGTTTTGTTCTAGTTGAAGAAAGAGTTAAGTCTCAGACTGTAGGCCCCTTTTTAATCTTTCCCCAATTCAGCTAAAATGTGGTATCCTCAAATCTAGAAAACATATCCAGTAGCCATGTGGGCAACATAGTGATTTGAGCCCATATGGAATGCCAAGTCAGTTATTGTTATACCCAAAGGCAGGTTATAGGGGCCCGGGGCTGAGACTGGGTGGAAGAGGGTCTACCCTAGCAAAGGTGTTATCCCAATAACCCCATTAATGTGGGATATAATGAGCATGTGATCAGATCATGATATGAATAAACATAACAGTTTAAATAATGTACCAGGTGGACCACCCTGGGTGAGTTGGCTTCTTTACCCAGTAGGTGGACTGGGTGATTGCTTCAGACCCATGCTTGAGCCAAGCCCCACCAGCTGTAACCAATAAAACGTTTATCCCAACTTTTATCCCAACAAAATGCAGTGTGTATCATTACTGTTAAGGGGAGCCTTGATCCCTGTTGAACTCACAAGTAAATTTCCAGTATTTGTATTTGCATGTATGCTGTTTTCTCTAACATGCATTTTTGTACAAAGCTTTGATATGAGAATTATGTGTAGAGTATATGTTGACTATTGAGGCTAATTTATATATTTATGAAATACCCTGCAATATTTTGGCTATGGGTCTTCTGTTTTCACTGATTTTGCTCCTTGACTACTCAGAATTTAATTTTCTCATCAGTCCTGCTATAATATACAGAAGTGTACATTAAAAAACATTGATAGAAAGTATCATACAAAGCATTGATGGAAAATAAAAAATGATCAAAATTTTTAGTATACCCAATACCTTCCAAATGTGTATAGTCAGTCTTCCACATTTAGTTATCGCCAGAGCAATTCTACACAGATACTAAAATCAAGTTAATAAGTGGATTAGACAGTTATCCTGTGGAGTGCCTATATAATCACAGCAGAACCAGTTTGGGGCTGACATGAAGGCCACAATACCTGTTGATTGTGAATCAGAATTGAACCCAGGAATTACAGCACCCATAACTAGGCAACCTCTGGAAAATGCATGATATTTTTTTTCTTAACCAGTCCCCTGAGATGTGCTATTGTGCATATTGCGCTACTATACAGTTTGGGATTATACTGATTTTGAGCCCTGCATGGAATATAATGGCTGCAGCACATTATCTGACTTGTTCGGACTTTCTGGTGAGTTTTTTAATGTGCTCTTTCTGAATTGTTCTGTGCTATAGTGCAAATTGGGGGTGTACATTTTATAAATGCCCTGATGGCTTCAAACTGCATTATAATGGTGTCTGTGTAAAACTGTCTCCCACAAAAGTGAAAAATCATGAATAAATACATTGTTACTTTTTTAAAAAAAAACTGAGATAGTTCTCTAGGAATTTGTAAGTCTTCCAGCATGACTTTCTGGTCAGCTGACCATAGAATTGCAACTGAGGGCCCAGAGATTCCTGGGGATAGTTGCTCTGTGGAAATACCTAGGGCCCCATCTACACTGCCATATAAAATCCAGATTATCTGCTTTGAACCCAGTTTAATTTTATATGGCAGTGTAGATGGGGTCTAGGTCTGCCATTATGACTAGAGAATCTTAACCTTAAATTCACACTGGAGGAGCTAGCAATTCCTAAATAGAACATTATAATAAAATCCATGCATAATCAGATCTGCAAGAACCAAAACGACAAAAATTGAAGGACAACTGTAAATGAAGAAGTCCAAAATGTTCATTATCAGAAGTGATTCAATACCTCTGCAACAGGTATGATGAAAAGAAATCACAATTGCATTAGAGTAAAAATTCTGCAAAATGATTGGTATCTACCAACAAAGCAAAATCATTCTCTTTGGTCAGCTTTTTGTGCATCTGCTCATGATGTTTTGTGTATAATATTATGACTCAATCTAGGAATTGCCACTGTATGGCAAGATATTCATTCTATGTCTCCCACTTATGAAAATATTTAATCCAAAATACAAACCTAAATAAAATTGCAGCCATTCGGGAGATGTATGTCCAGGGGAACATTGCCATAGGCAGAAGAACAATCTAATTCATTTTTCACACATTCACATAATAAGTATATTTGGAGGAAATTGGGTAAGAAAACCTTTCATTGGCAACAGCAGAGCTTTATGCAATGTTTCTCAACCAGGCATGACATTTAATAGTACTATTGGTTATGGTATTCTTACCTACCATGATGCATACATTTATTCCAACACAGGCAGTCCCCAAGTTATGAAAAAGAATAGGTTCTGTAGGTTTGTTATTAGGCTGAATTTCTTTGTAAGTCAGAACATGTACATTTTAAAGTGTAACTGGAGAAAGAGAGAGAGAGAGAGAGAGAGAGAGAGAGAGAGAGAGAGAGAGAGATTAGCTTTGGATAGCATAAATAAGGATTAATACCCCTGTGGTATTAATTATTCTGTAAAAAACAAAAAAGGTGTGACCTGAATGTGCAGCACAAAATAGTTATACTTTACATATTGTTGTAGCTTTAAATGAGATACAGAGTTCAATGAGTTCCATAGAACATTAATGGGAGAGTGTGTGGTATATAAATGATCACTTTCCCTGTTGTTCTTTCAGAAAAAGGTAATAGCAATAAAAAGGCCACTTGATTCTCTTTCCAGTGGTAATTACATTGGAATTACACTTCCTATAAAAGTGTGGTCTGTCTTTCAAGGACAACCACCTTGTTTGCAACTCATTTCTGCCCACCGAGTCTATGGTGATGTCTTTTTACAAATCCAGCCCCAGCCATAGCTAGAGAGGTTGCAGCCAAATTGAATCACGTGAGAGACAGAGCCAAGACTCTTGATTAAATATAGTTGTGTGTGAGCCTGTCATGGTCAAATGAAGCAACAAATAATGAAATGAATGCAAACACCTCAAAAGTCAGCAGACACCTGCTGCCTCTGAACTATTAAAGAGGGTCCTCAGCATGACAGCACAAATCCATGCTGGCAGGCTAATCACACAGCAGGAGGAAGCCCACCTCACTCCAGCTCTTTGACTCAGCTGGGAGATTGACAGCAATAATGAAATTTCATTTTTCCCTGATGCTAGCTAGCTGTGAATTGTTCACATTATTTTTTGCTCAAGCTTTTTTTTCTCCTGAGCATTGTTGTTTCTTAAATGTCAATACCATGAACATCTATTTTAAAAAATGAAGCACACCCAACAATTCATTCGAGAGAAGTTCGTGGTGGGAAGGGGGTGGGATTTTTTGAAACACTGGCCTTAACTATTGATACACCTGCTATGCAAACATTTGGACTATTAAAAACATACATTAGAACTATCAAAATTATAGGGCATTTGAGAAGCCCAAGGACAGATATCCAGCATGTGATGCCATGTAGCATCCTTGTGAAAAGAGCCCATGGTGTGTGTTATGCAGAGGTGTTCTAAAAATAGCTTTGGCGTTGCTTTTCACATATACGTCACTCTGCATGATAGAGAGCACCTTGTGGAAAGAAAGAAGAAAATTCACAAAACACATCCAGTATAACTTTACATAAATCTACAAGGCAGCTATAACCATTTTCACATTCATTAAGTGGTACAGTTGTGATGCAATTGTAAAAAGAAGTAATTCATTTTAAGAAGAATAGCCATCTCACTCAATTCAACAGTATTAAAAAGACAGTCAGCCAATGTCTACATTGACTCCCTTTTTCCAAATTCATTGTTGTTGTTAGAGGATTTACTTTTTTAAAAAATGACTTCAATTTCATTTCATTAATCTGTGAGGCCCATCATCATCTTAAACATTTTGTCAGTGTTGGTGTGATTTTTAGTTCAGCCCCAGTGGGAAAAGAGACTATGCATGTTTTTTCCAGTCCAGGGAAAGGTGCCTTGGGGCCTGTCCAAACAGTACCTTTATGCCAGGAGCTTCCACAGAAAACAGGAAGGTGGCCAAATGTTATTCCCTGTAAATACTGAAGCAATCACTACAAATGGCAAAAACGGCGAGATTTCCAGATGCGGGAATATCATAGTTTTGAGCCAAATATCCTCTTTTTGAATGTCTATGTGTCCCTGCAATTGGAAATCACAGGCTTTTTATCTAGGTTTGTTCCTGGGTTTTAGATGTTTATCTCAGATTGGTCAGTATCTAAAAAGAAGATGACAGTTGAGTAGAATGTGAAAACTTTGCTCTTGTGTCAGAAACTAGATAAGGCTAGACAGCCAGTATTATCATAAATGCCTTTTTATTTTAAACTAATTATAACCTAATTTAATGTATTATTTATAGGAAATTACTGTGTGTATTATCTTGTATGTAGCAGCATCGAATTGTGCCGGCTGTAAGTTGTCCTGAGTCCCCCTCCGGGGGTTGAGAAGGGCAGGGTACAAATGTTTGAAATATTAAATAAATAAATAAGAAACTTTCTTACATGAGTGAAAGGCACATTTTTTTCTGGCCAGGACAAAATTGCGGCCCCCTAGTCAACATTGCACATTTCTTCACAGGAAGAGAAATCAGGAATAGCCATGTATAACCCAGGAACAGCACCCTGTTGTCAGCTCACTATAGCTACTCCTAAATGAAGACACAGAACGCCATCTGGAATGACTAGGATTTTTTACTATAGGAATCAAACATGTAAAAAGCCAGGAGTGTCGGTACAGATCAGGAGACGTCCTTATATACTTTCCCCCACATTCAAAGGCACACCTTCCTGCCAAATGCAAAACCCCACGCAATATTCCTGCTTGGAGTACTGGTTCTCCCTTCCCACGCCAGGGCCAGCAGGTGTCTTATCTCTTGATGATGTCAGTGGCCTTTAGTTTGGCCGCCAGGATCCAGGCACCAAATCTCAGGTTCTGACACATTGTCGTTTGTGTTTGATTGTGCAGTGCTGACTTGGGCAGAAGTGTTCCTGCCCCGTAAACTTTGTTTGTGTGGCAGATACTTCATGAAACATCTGGAGGGCATAATTTCTCTAGCCAGGACAAAGAGCAGAACTTTTGCATTGATTCACTGCAGTGAATCTCCACATATTCACATCTAGAGTTTTGTTTGTTTGTTTTTTGATGCCAAACTTTCTGGTGTAAGTCCCATGGCATCTTGGGAGCCTCTAAATCTTGCAACAAAGCATCAAGTCTGGGCAACAGAGGCAGAAATCCTGGTATATGAACGTCTTCTGAGTTCCCAGTCTTTTTTTGCCCCTGTTTAAAACCTGTAATTTAGTGCTCTCTGGAAGTGCCCTTGGTTCCCCAATCTTCAATGAATCCCCCCATCAGCTGCTATGCTTCACTCCCTTCCATAAGAAGTGAAAAGTCAAAGACTGAAACTGACTGTAGGCCCTGCTTTCCAAGATCCTGTCCTTTTAAATACAGTCAGGTATTTCTCTTTGTTCCTGATTACCAAATTATCACCTATAAATGACTATAAGGCTTTTTTCTTGAAGGAAAATAACATTTTATGGGAAGATATCATAAATATTGTTTCTGAGTTACTTTTGCTCTTTTCTTATCCAGAATTTCCCAGTTGTCATTTTCATTCCAAAGAACTATATTGAAATCTCAGTGCTATGTCACTCTCCTCATCAAGATGCCACAAGGCATCTTGTCATTTTATGTAGCACAAATGTGACAGATGCAACTCTAAAGTGATGCATCATCATATCCCTGGCCTTAAGGAAATATGAAAACAAATACATTTCTCGTTTTGTTTGCTGAACACTAAAGTCATAAAAAGCAATATACATGTGTCTGGAATGATTTGAAATGCAGGAAAGGCAGCTTCCTGGCAATATAGACAAGAAAAATACGATATGTTACCAGCTATCAGCATTTCAAAGCTTGCCATTTATACTCAAGAAATTAATTTAAGAGTAAAAGATGATAATCTTTCCACATGTACTTGGTTCCAGCAACCTTTCATTTGGTTACGTAAGATCACAATAACTGAAAGTGAAAGCACAACTGGAATGAACTGAAATGCTGTACTGGGAAGTCTTCATTTTGTATTTAACAGATAACCAGTTCATTTTTTTCACAAGGGCTGCATTCTCTATTCTGCCCTGTCAAAAAATTTTAAAATCCTTAATAATTTCTTCATGGATCTAAGAGAAATCCAGTGTTCACCATCACAGTTCTATATAATTTATGGAAGAGGTGGAAGAATAATAGGAGGACTTCTGTAAGGCCCATGGAGCAAGGAGGTTTCTTTCACTTCTAGAAGTTGGTACATGTAAAAAAGTATATATGAGAGAGAGTGTAATGGAAGGAAAGTTACCAAGGAAGACTTCAGTTTCTGGAATAACATTTGCTTGTGAATGTATTCCTCCTGTGTGAAGTAATAGAAACCAATAGGAAGTTGGTCAGGAAACATACCTGTGAAGAGTTTTTTCTGCTGCAATTTTGAAAGTGATAGTTTTGTTGAAAGGTGAGGCACGTTATATGCATTTCATTTACATATAAGACTACCAGGCAGATGTGTTTCAATAAATTCTTGGGCTGTTTCCTGTTATCTCATACAGCTCACCTTGGTGAAAGAAAGACCACATGTTTCTCAGTGTTAATGAGAAATGGTTATTTCTAAGTTGGAAGAGTGAATTATTTTGCCTAACTTTGCCTAACACTACTGAAATTATTTTCTAAAACTGAGTGGGAAGCGTTTCCATTATTTGCCATTTCCATTCATACTGTACCAAAAAGGCCAAAAAAAGTTCTGCTTTGAATATAATGCTGTCAAAATGTTGTCAAGTTTCAAATATGAAGAAAGAAGAGAAATAGGAGGCTTAGCTGATTTGGAAGAAGTCTTAATTAGGAGCCCAGCACTATAAAGACTACTATTGCTTTCTGTTCCCATTCTGTTCGTTCTGCTTGTAATAGGGCTTAATGACATGCCAATTGTATATCATTATGCAGAGCTATTTAGGAAACTGAATTTTGTCTTAATTATTTTTTCCATACTAGGTTTAGTGTTTGATTGCTTCTATGGCACAGAAGCTATTTTTATTTTCTCTTTCTCTTTTGTCAGGATGTGTGTGTGTGGGGGAGGCCTCTGATTGATAGCTGCTTTGTTAATGACTTTTCCTTGTCTATTAATCTCTCTAGTATCTGGTGCCTAAATATGACCTGTTTAACACTTTTGATGAGTTGGCATTTCCTTCAACAGGTGTTCTGCTGGAATATTGTAAACAGGTTTACACAGAAAAGCTGAGAGAATAGTTGTCTTATATAAATGTATTCCAAAGCCAAACCTCTTCAGCTGCGCTGATTTGCCCATTGTATGCTGCTTCCCCTCCCTTTTCAGCATGGAGCCCTTCACATGATGCACAGGCACTTCTGGTGCCAAAAAGGGACAGAAAGCAGAACTTACCTTCACCTCAACAACACCGCATCCTTCCCATATTGCCTTCCCTGCAATGGGGGAAGGTGGGCGGTGACATTTTCCCCCATGGGATGAGGGGCAAAGTAAGGTGAGTAATGGCGGGATGTAAAGTGGCAGTATCTCCACAACTCCCCACCAGGCACCCATGGATTCACCCCGATGCAAGCCAAACCCATGGGCCTTTTTGATGAGTTCGTTAAGCTGGCATTTCAGTATTTACCTCAAGTATAAACAAGTGTGACCATAGATGTTGTCTGCTTCACCAAAAACAGCAAGAAGATGTGGAGCATAAACAACTGGGGGGCCATATTTGCTAACTCTCAATACACAGAAAAAAGTGTGTGTTGGGGAGGGGAGTCTATTTATGCTTCTCTATGTTTCCTTTGATTTTATAAAGGAATTGAAATCATTTAACAAGTAAAAAATAGGAAGATGTCCCTAAGCTAGTACGGACTGTCATTCTTTTCCATATATCACGATTAATTATTGGGTCCTAATAAAATATGACAGCATTATAATAAAGTAATTTTAAAGACCCATATTTTGTGCCTTTTGCCTACTTTTCTTTGTACTTGAAGCTGCTTCATTGTGTTAATGATGTCTAATACTTTAGTGCAAGGAGGCATATAGCCAAGGAACTGAGATGCTATGCATGAAATTCTATGTTAATTCATTTGATATAGTTACTGGAATAGTTGCCTCTACTTAATCAAGGCTTTTTATGGTAATAAAATTCTCAGCGTGCTTTCCCCCCTCCTGAGTATTTCTGTTTGCTGCCATTGCACTAACCCATAAGGCTGATAATCGCCTCACTTTCTGCAAAGTGATTCTTTGTATGGCTTTCAATTATTTTCAAATTAGGTATATCATCCTCATCATAATTCTCAACCATTTTAAATAAAAAAAGAGATGGAATATATTTGAGGCATTTTTCAAAATAATTAAGTATGCAGTATATAATTGAAAGGGGCCTGAGACCTTCACATTAAAAAATGCATTCCAGTGCTGTGTTTCTGGAGATGACAGAATCAATCATAAAGTCATTCCTCAAAGTTTCAGAAGTGCTTCTGTAAACCTGTGTGCTCCCATTTGCCATACATAAATCCCCCCTGCCACAGAGAAAGCCAGAATGTTCCTTTCACCCAGGATCCTACACGGAGATCCTTAGGAACACTTTCCTAAGGATTTTTTTTAAAAAAGTTATGGACCACTACACATTTCCCATGAGAATCTGGAGCAAACTGTGATTTTGGGCCAGATCCAAAACAGAACAGGCTGCAATTATTTATATGGTCATCCTGTATTGCCTGGGCTCTGATAGGCCAGGAACACGGGATGGCACTCATTGTCCCCTTTCTGTTCTCATCATAGCAACAGCCACATGGCTAGTGTTCATCGCTCATCCCTGGATTGATGTTGGCCATGGCATAGAAGAGAGGGAGTAAAGGAGCAGGTAGTTCCTCCTCCCCCCTCCCTCCAGCATTGCTCTCTTACCCTGGCTGATGCTACTCCAGGCAACAAGTCACAGACCCTAGTCATGTTGCACCTGATGGCTGTCACTATGATGAGAAAAGAGGGAATGGTAACAGTGGCTGTCTTGTGGTGTCCAACTGCATTTGTCACCACTGGAATATTAGGACTCCTTCTCACCTCCCCTGGGGACTGGTGGTAAAAATGATCTGAAGGCTGATCCAGAATTCAATGCTCCAGATTGGCCCTGAAATAAAGTATCCATGTGGAACCACCCTTAGACAATTTGAGGAAGAACCTCATGTTATTCAAGAGAAGGGTGGGGCAGTGCAACCCTGACACTCCTCCATAATCCTTCAGTTGTTTTTAATGAGGGTTTTTTTTGAGGTGAGGGACTACACTGATTGTTTTTTTTCCCCCATGCATGGAAGGGCCACGATCTTATATTCTGGAGGGGGCAAGAGGGACTTTCCTTACTTGTCATGGCCTGAAAACACTCATTTGGTTGCAGCATGTAAAAAGACCTTCTCTATAATGACTCCACATGGAATCACCTCCCTGTTGAAATTAGATGGCTTTTCAATGTTTGTGCCATCAACTAAGGGTGCATCTACACTTTAATAGCCAAGACTTACTGCTGTAGAATGCTGTGGTTTGTAGTTTAGTGAAGTATCTGCAGTATTTGGCAGAAAAGAGTAAAACCACGTTAAAACAACAATTCCCATGATCACATAGCATTGTGTCATGGCAATTAAAGTGGTGTCAAATGCATTAATTCTACCGTTTAAATTTCTCTCTGCCAGGCCGTTTTCTGGCGGTTATTAATCACCATTTTTGATTTTTTTTTACTATTTTTTCCTTCTTCCCTTCTGTTATATTTAATATATTTTGATTATAGATTGCTTTGGGGGAGTTGTAACTAAAAGAGTTAAATACCATAGGTAAATTCAGTGAGAGAGGTCACAAAAATAGACCAGAAGACCTATATTTGGTCCATAGATTACACATTGCCCACACCTGCACTACAGATATCCTCAGAGTGAATCTTAAAGTTATAATTTCATTACAGTATATTGTACAACACTAACCAACCAGTATATTTTCCCTTTTTAAAATTGTCTCTGCATCCTCCCTCCCTCCCTGTCTTCTTCCTGCTTGCCCTCCTTCTTTTATGGGCTTATATGTATGTGCCACTCAGATATTGTGTATCTCTTCATTAACCCACCCTGAAGTAGCATCTTTTTCTCTGGCATTTTTCTGACATGTCAGATGTGATTAGGGGGTGTGATTGTAATAAGATATCCAGACTAACCCTGGTTTCTGGCTTAGAATATGACAGTCATGTATTGTACTTTATGGGTGCCAGATAAAGCTTTCCCTTGGGTACCATCACAGATGCAGTGGCATTTCTAAAGCAAATTGGTTTGTAGTTTTTGTTTCTTAATCAATTTAGTTCTGGAATTGTTCCATTTAATTCCAATTAAAAATGTGTTTTTAAATAATAATAATAACAATAATAAATTGAGCTCCTGCATATAGATAATTATTGCAATAATTTGGTTTAGTTTTCTTATTCCTGCTGTTTAGGGTGTTAGGTATTCATTTCCCTGTCCATTATTTTAATAAGGCTTAAATTGCGAAAGAATTTTCAAACTATCTATTTGATGAACAGCAAGGGAAATTCATGAGACAAAATTAGAATTATCATGATCATAAATTTCATAGTAAATACATCAGAAAGAGTTGTAATCTATTAAGGTCTAATTCAGCTGCAGCAGGAAAACTGAGAGAGAAGGGAGAAAATGAGAGCTAGAAAATTGAATCATGCCCATCTCCTGTGAAATAATGATGAGTCACAATATAGATTGAAGCAGGCAGGTACCCACTGAAAATGTTGAATGTTCATGCCAGTGTCTGAATATATGGGTCTTACACATTGATTAACAGTTTTGGAATTTCAAAGTACCAACATTGGAAGGAGGTACTTTGATGAAGGACAACAATTTGGTGTGGGTGTATGGGTGTGATTTCAGGACACAGGGGTGTTAAAAGTGTATAAGTAAATCAGTCAGTGACAGAAAAGTCATTCATGCAGTAGTACTGCCAGAATAGCTGGTGCCTAACAATTTCACTCCAAAATTTATTATAATGTTTCTATGTCTTCTGATTTAAGTCCTGGGACATTCTTGGACTGTGTCCGTTATATACTGCATTCATTGAGAAGAATATGACTGATTGTCTCCATCCTGGTGGGGTTTGGTAGTTACCACAATTGGTTGCTGTATGTTTCTGCCACTGTTAACCCAAAACATTTGTTCCTCCATGGTGAATATTTCATCTCACATATATAGCATGACTTATAAATGGATTAATTCAATCAAAAAAGCCATGACCCTGAGTTTGCTAGACCTGAGCAGAACATTTGATGATGCAGCCCTCTTTTCATAGGGCTGCCATAAATCAAAGTCGTCTTAACAGCAAACAATAACGGCAACACTTTACTAAAAGAATGCCAGCCACTGAATCTGAGAAATTAACTTCTACAACTACATTTCCTTTCACCTTTGTTTTGATGTATTCCTTTTATGATCTGATATATCTTTCTTGTTCTTTGATGACTGTCATTAAAATGTCAGCCTCTGCTTAAGAGTCCAGGATGAAATCTTGTAAAAAGCAGATGATTGCTGTACTTGATTGCTGACCAGACAGGTGAAACTGCAACTGCAGAAAGGATTTTGTATTCAGGAGAGTACATTGAATATTATTTATTTAAAATGTGTGCCTTCCGCATTGATACACCAGGACTATGGTGCAGCTGGCTGGGAGTCAGTTACATTAGATCACTACTGACTGAAAGGTCATGAGTTTCAAGCCAGCCCAAGTCGGAGTGAGCTTCTGACCATTGTGTAGCTCACTGTCGACCATTGGAGCCCGAAAGACAGTTGCATCTGTCAAGTAGGAAATTTAGGTACTGTTTAGGCGGGGGGGGGGGGGTAATTTAACTAATTTACAATGCCATAAAAAATCTCCAGCAAGCATGCAAGGAATGAGGTAGTACTCCATCAGTGTTACAAATAGATGGTGAAGAAACAGCTCCCCTGGTGGCCAGAATACCCTCATGAAGCTGGAATGTTAAATGGTCTATGTGTGTCTGTCTATATATGTTGTGTGTCTATGGCTTTGAATGTTTGCCATGTATATATACATTGTAATCCACCCTGAGTCCCCTGCAGGGTGAGAAGGGTGGAAAATAAATACTGCAAATAAATAAATAAATAAATAAATACATGCTTTTTCCATTACATTTTTAACAGCAAATAAGTGTTGTATCAATAGTAAAAAGATGCTGAAAGTACAGTGGAAAAAAAGAATTAAACTCCTGCTTAAGAGTGGTATGAATGGCTGTAATATGTTTTAGTGTGTTAAATCTGAAAAGCGAGTCTGAATGGTCATTATTTCAACAAAAGCCCCTGTTTAATGTCCAGCTGTGTACTTGTACTTAATTTGAAAAATTGTTTTCCCCCTAAGATTAGATCCCTCCATTCCTCACACGAACGCTGATCCTTTATTTTTACCAAAAAATTATATTGTTGGTCATTTGAGTAGGCTTTTCTCCTGTACAACAGTGTGAGCAGAGCTGTTTAACTAGCTCATTTTGTGAGTCAAGACATCCTATTAATGCCACACAGCTCGTGTTCCTTAATCAAGTTGTCACCCACTTAACCCATGGGCTAAATCCCTCCCCACCATGCAAAAAGGACAGTGCCGCTAAAGATGCAACTGCTGAAGCGCTATGCCTGCCATGGAGGCATAGCATTGGAACATCTTTGTACTTGCACATTCAGAGTCAAGCACTTTGTTTGAAGTATTTTACGGCCTGTTTTTCATCTGTAAGCTCAGAAATAATTTATATGCCTCACTGCTACAACTAATGGAGTTTCTACTTTCATTCATTTGATGAAGTCATTGCTTTTGGCTCCAAGGGACTTTGGTTCAGCAGGCAGAAGAGCCAGATTCCTCACATAGCATTGCATGTGACTTAAAGTATTCATGAGTCCCTAAAAGGGGCAAGTATCTTTGGCAACAAAATATATTGTTTTAAGTGTCTTCTGTTAGACAACTCATGTCAATCACAAATCATAAAAGGGAAAAAAAGCATTTATTGCTGAAATATAATCAAAGCCCTCAAAAAATTCAAGAGTATAAAATACAGCCGGGGTAATCTATAAGCATTCTGGAACTGTAATCAAAGCAAATATAAAGCTCTCATTTTCAACATGTGGCAAAAAAATCATTATAACTGGGTAGTGCTTATCATTAATACATTAGCCCAGTAATGGTACTATCAATCAATACAAAGTCAAAATCTGCAAGTTTCCTCTATATTCTAGTTTTCCCAATGTGCAAGATAATATTTGGGCAACTTAAATCTATTCATAAATATGTGTGTGTGTGTGTGAGAGAGAGAGAGAGGGGGAGAGAGGGAGAGGGGGAGAGAGGGAGAGAGGGAGAGAGGGAGAGAGGGAGAGAGGGAGAGGGAGAATAGATGAATATAGGAATCTGCACTCTGCATTAGCATTGTTTGGGAAATGGAATTTAATTTGAGTGTCTAAAATGCTCTATATGTCACCTTAATTGTCCAAGTGCCAACTGAAATGAGCTCTTGTTGGTATTTATATTAATGACTTTACCATTGTACAGAATGAGTAGATCTATGTCATCTGCAGCATCTGAAAAGTCTCCAGACCACACACCACAAGAGGATGGTGTTTTCTCTATATAACAGTAAAAGTACTTTTAGAGACTATTTAAAGTGGCTTTCACATAATAAATAGAACATACATATATATTAGACCCAAACATTTTTCTCTGCCATGCTCAGCAGAGCCAGCTGCCAACTGAAACAAATTATAGAAGTATAATATAACATATCTTAGAGATTAATTCTATCTGTTGAACTGTTACCACCCAAATAAACAATAGTCTGTGATAAAGAAATGGAAATATACAAAATAGCATATACCAAAATGTGTGCTGTTCTTCTTTGAAATGGATTCTTCACGCAGGTTTGTTGTGATTTGCAGAATCTCAATGTTGCCACAAAAGGACATCATGACCATGGCAAACTTATAGGTTGTATGCACAGACTTCGTGCAGAAGTATATATTCATTCCAACAGCTTCACATTATTACCCTAATAATATGTTCTGTAACATTACAGGGAGTTACATACTTGTTTCCTTCCATCCTTCTACCAACACCGATTGATTTCATTCCATCTCCTGTCCATGGAAAAGGATTTAGCTTAGTTCTGGAACCTCACCACATTAGAGAATGAATCCACTTAAAGTCCGGTTTCTACCTCCTGCAGAATTCTTGGGTTTGTAGTTTAGGGAGGAGCTTTTAACATTCTCACTAAACTACAATCCTCAAAATTCTGCAGGAGTCAGAAACCAGATTTAAAGTGGATTCATTCTCTAATGTGATGAAATGGGTGGCATAAATAAATAACCCTCATTACTTCCAAGGATCCATTAACTGCAGTATAGCAGTGTATTTTAATATGTATTTGATAGAATATGTTTTATATGTATCTTTTATAGAAATACATTTTAATTTGTGTATTTGTGATATTTTTATAATGTTTATGTGTTTTAGTTATTCTGTAATCTGCCTTAATACTTGTAAATTGCAGGTATTAAGACACACATACTTTCCCGTGCCACTGGAAAAAGATGTGCCTGTAGTATTGGGAAGAGTAAAATCAAGTATTTTGCCACTACAGGAATCATCCTTTCTTTACAGTGCAATAGACTGAGCTTTCTTCAACTATATTATAGTACTAGTAACTGGGACTCATCTTTATTGCCACCTGTGTGACTTACTTTTTTATGAGGAAGCCTCCAAAAAGATATAAAAGTCTGATGTAACCTGAACTGTTTACATCTTTGTTTAGATATTTGTATAGTATATATTATAAGCAGTATTATATAGCTCGTTTGAATTTTTCTACCTGTGGATACAAGGATCATTTTTATCATATGGTTTCTGGTGAGTATTTACTGTGTTTATAAACTCATTAATAACTGTAATGTACTTGATCTGATCCTGTCATTTGATATTTGATCTGTCTACATCATTTGTCAATAAACAGGTCTTGATTAGTTGATTAGTTACATATTTAACCTTGATTCTACTGCATTTTCATCTCCTTGTAACATTGTGATTGTTGTTTTTTTTCCTTTTTTCTATTCCTTCTTTATAATTTCTGAACCTTTTCCTTTCATTTTTTGTATATTTCAGAGACATATTACTGTGTGTTTTAGTTCTCACTCTTTTTATTGTTTGAAGTTCATTCCATGGTTGTTGTTTTTTTCAATAATATGTTTTCAAAAACTATTATATACTATTATATAAAACTCTTATATGCTTGGTCTTGCATCCATCCTAATGAGTCTTGCTTTAGAAAAAGAAATCAATAAATAAACTCAATCTATTAAATCAATTTTACTAAAGAAAAGCAATTGATTAATGCCAGGTAGATTACAAGATTATTCCATACTCCAAATACCTGACAATGGTAGACAAAGAGCAGAAAAGCCAAATGGAAAATGAAATAATATAACCGGTGATCAGATGCCATAAGATGTGCTTGTTAAAAATTCTTAAGCTTCGCTCTAATTTGTTCTCCCTTCCCTTCTGCTGCCTAGTACTTTAGAAAAGTCAACCAAGGTAGTATCCTTGTTTCCCCTTCCTCTCTTGCAAGGCATCTCCAGGTTATCTCACTGCCTGCATTGCACAATCAAAGCTACTGTAATGACTCACAAAACTTTTCACTTCCTGACCGGGCTTACTCAATTGAATCCAGGCACTTCCACATTCATTCGGCTGGTGATTTGTGGGTTAAGCTGTGATAAGTGTGCAGCAGGTTCAGTTTAGCTGAAGAGTGAGCACGGAGGGAGTGGCATACAGTTTCCTTGTATAATTTGTGCCCCCCAGCTAGACTGAAATGAAGCCAATGTGTAAAAAAATTACACAATTAGCCCCTGAAGCACAAAAATACCAATTAATTATGATGATTAGCTATGTCTTCATTAGCAGCCTATAAATAAATCATGTACTGCATCATGTAGCTATCATTATTGCTACACCAAAGGAACAAAAGAGGGGAGAAAGATAGAGGGAGTGGAATTAATTATATCTAGTCTCATAACATGGTACGTGCACTGTATTTGCTGTGTGTGTATGCATTGTGTTTTACATACACATATATTTATCAGTGTATGTTTGCCATTATATTTGAAATATGTCTTTCTGCCAATGAAAGAGGGAAACACAAAACCATAATGAAATAGCACTAAATAGTATGTCAAAAGCTGTCTTGATAAATGATATAAACATTAACATTGGATAAACAGTTTGTTCTCTTGCCACATTAATTTTGTCAATGTTATTTGAATATTTCTATCTTTGGTCACTACATAAAAAGTTATCAAAGAAGAAAATATGTACGTAGGGATTTGTTTAAAAAAGTTTATACTGGGGAAAATAACATTTGAGGAAACAGGGTTTTTTTAAAAAATTCAGAAGTATGCCTGCTGGTTTTAGTTTGGCTTTCCTGCAATTCTCGTAGACAAATCCAGGCATTAAGAGCAAAAAATAAGGATTCCTCTTAAGGTGTCAGAAAGGATGAATACTGCTCCCACCTCTGTTATCAGTATCAACATGCAGAGAAAGGAAGTTGTAAGAGAGAACAACATCATCTGCACTTCAGAATTTTAAGAATTTTTCAGAACTCAATTTGAAATGTGGAGGGTCTATAATTATGTCAAAATCCCCCTTCTCCACATTGTTGCCTTTAACCTGTGGAGAATGACAACAGTGGAGGGTCTAACATGTTCCCCACCTTTTTTAATCAGAAGACACACACCATTTAATGTCTAATGAATAAGGTTTTTTCAGTGCTGTATTCATTAGACATGATCCAAATCAGATTTTGTAGCACCTTTAAGGGTGGTTCCACATAGGCTTTTAACCCGCAACTAATTGGGTTTGCTAAACGTGATTGTGCCTGGGTTAAAGTCCACACACGCCCCATAACCTGTGTGCTTTTTTTGTGCAGGGGTGTCCACATACCTTGCAGGACTTTCTGGCAAGGCACCAGGACACCCCCACCCTCCAGAAAAGCCTTTGCAAGAGAAAATAATGTTCCAGGCCACCATTCCCCTTTCTCCTGAGCTCCCTGCTTCTCCTGGTATGTCATTTCGCTGTGCCAGGATTGCTCTGAAGAAAAGAGAATGCCGGGTAAGTTATTTTCTTTTAAAAGGCTTTTTAAAGAGGATTTTAGAGGGGATGGGGCTGTCTTGGATTTCTTGGGCTCCAGCTGTGCAGATGGGCACTGTAAGTCACGTGGCACAATCCCCAGACCCCATCTACACAGCACCCACACTTGGAAAGACATGGATCTTTTGAAAGACCTGGGTATTTCCAGTTGACAAATTGCCTCAGGACAAAGCAGAATTTTCCTGCTTTATCCCAAATGAATTTGTTTTTACATGGGGGATCATTCAGACACTCCACGTGAAAACATGAGAGCTCATGCTTTTAAGGGGCTGTCTGGATGTGTCCTATGGCCCCTTCCACACAGCTGTATAAAAACCACATTGAACTGGATTATATGGCACTGTGAACTCAGATAATCCTGTTCAAAGCAGATATTGTGGATTATTTACCTTGATATTCTGGGTTATATGGCTGCGTGGAAGGATCCAAACAGAAAAAGAAGCTGGTAGTCTAAACGTTTGCTGACTGGGGTTCACATCTACCCTGTGGAATTGATGCAGTTTGATACCACTTTAACTGTCATGGCTCAGTGCTGTGGAATCCTGAGATTGGTAGTTTGATGAGGACTTTTTGACCCATAAGAGCTGTGAATTGTGGAATAAAACTTCAATAATCATGATTTGTAATAAAAGAGTTAAGTCAGGTTCCTGATATAGATTCCATTCTCAAAAGAGCATACACAACAAGGTAGGTAACAAAGTATCAAAATAGTGGATATATTTAAACAATACAAGATCAACTTCATGTGTTTGAAGACACACCACATATATAACATCAAGGTGCAAATTCCAGATAATGCACAGTTATACAATGAAACACATTGATGATGGGGTGGTCACAATCAAATAGAGGATATAGTATTAGGCAGTCCTAACAAACATAAATACGGACAAATGCTGAAGCCGCAATGGGACTTCACAATAGATTTGACATAGGCCGACGGGCTGGTGATGCCAATATTCTGGGGCCTCTCCCCCATTTCGCCCCTAGGCGGGGCTTTCTCAAGGCCTGCATATGTATCAGATGTCCATAAATCTACAAGAGAATTAAGTACAAAATATATAGAACCAAGTGTAACACCCATAAAAGAATATACAAAATATCAAGGTATACATACCTATGTAGAGAAGTGTCAGGGCTTAACCTCACTAAGGTGTAGTGAGGTGACCATTAAGGTAAGGAATGCTCTGAATCAGGGGATTGAAATAGAAGGAACTCAGGTGAGACGGTTCAGGTAATCAGAGCCTGGACACTGATGCCTAAATTTAACCCATTAGGGTGCTCTGTATTGAGTCTTAAAATCCATGTTTTTTCAGATTTAAGCAAGGCATTCATGGGGTTAGAATGGGGGCGGACTTCATTTTTTTCTAGAACTCTAACTCTAAGTGATTTAGGATCATGTTTAAATCATAAACAGTGTGTATATAGAGGTAGGTCCACACTCCCAGTGTTAATTTTACTACGGTGTTCAATGAAACGAAGGCGTAGTTGCCTAGTAGTAATTCCCACATAAATCAAAGAACAGGGGCACGTGATGGCGTACGTGACGTGGGAACTAGCGCACGTAGCGAAGCATCTGATGTCAAAGTCTTTGTCAAGTGCAGGACTGTAGATCGTTTTGTCAGTGCTGATGTTGTCACATATGGAACAATGTCCACAAACCTTGGTGCCATTGCTAAATCTACTAATGTTTCTAGTATACATGTGATTGGAATGGGTGAATGTGTCTCCCAGGTTCCTGGTGCGCTTATAAGCGATAAGAGGGGGTGCCCTCTTATCTAGATTTCATTCTCACCACATTA
The DNA here is from genome assembly GCA_030556195.1 of Anolis apletophallus. NCBI lineage: Eukaryota > Metazoa > Chordata > Lepidosauria > Squamata > Anolidae > Anolis > Anolis apletophallus. Next base: position 113,810,537 of record JARBWK010000003.1, on the reverse strand, counting down.
ACAATTTGTCAATAGTCATGTATTAGGGATAAAAAGAACATTATTATTTGTTTCAATTGAAAAAAAATGTTTTCTTGCTATTGGTAAACCAGGTTAGGAAAAAAATAAAACTTGTATTCAGTTTCCTCCTAGTATTAGAATGCCCTGCACTGTTCTGGAAGAATTGTTCTGTGAAATACTGCATGGGCCTGCACAAAAATATGTGTCATACACATTTTCTAAACATATAACACTATTTTTTCTCAAAAGAAGTACAGTTTTCCACAGTAATTCAAGTACAGGAAGATACTATGGATAAAAGATTGGTTTTGATCAACAGCAACACAAAAAACTATAGTAGTTATTTCGCCAAAGATGAAATAGTGGAGGATATACATCCCAAGTATATAAATATTGGTCAAAAGAAATAAATACTATCCCATTCTGAACAATTAAAAAAAGAGAAATTGCACCTAATGTCACAAGTCCGTCCCCCTTGGAAGGTGATATCATCTCTCCAAGGCAGTTGTCCAAGATGTATATATCTCTACTCTAACCTTTCTGCACTCTTTTAATGTAATATTTAGTCATGGATGTTTTTTCCAATGCTAATAAGTATGGAAACAATTTCCCTGTTAAACATGGTAGGTTATGTACCCACAATTACGTTAAATCGTTTCATAATGGAATTTGATCTCTGATCATGCAAACATGTTGGCAATGAAGGAGATAGTGAACATGTTGTTAGGATCACTATCCATGTAAAGATATACAGATCAATATTTATGGCACTCCATCTGCCCGTCTTTCATATGTAGGTGGTTCACTGTGTGTTGCATTAAGCTTTTTCACTTCCAGATTATTTTCATTATATCATATTCAAAGCAAGAAGACATCATATTTCTTGGTGCACAATCAAATAATGGAAGTATTTAACATATTTCACTTGGGCATATTGCTTGAGGTTTGGATAGCAATGGTGTCCACAATTCATGAATCTGACTAGGCTTTTTCCATATACAATTCATCATTTTCTTTTACAGAAAATGTCCTTTGTTCTGCACTTACAATGTCAAATCAGCAACTGTATAATATGCTTGGAGATATAGAATGATACAAAGCCAGTCTATGTGAGTGTGACACTAATAACAAGGCTACCTACTAAATTGTGCAATTATTAAAATCAGGGAACAACGACTATTGGAGAGTAGGGGGTTGTGATGAGGTGGTTATTTATATGTTAATTACATGTTTGTTTATGTATTTAGAAGGAACATTCTTTAAAAGCTGCAAAGAGTGAGCCATAGAATGTTCGCAGCAGCAAGCTGTAAGCAGAGGCTGTTGCCATGACAACAGAGGCCACTCTGCTTTAGTTTGAATTTGACAGTTGGAGAATGTCAGTTGGCCAGCTGCTGTGAGCAGAGTTAGTTGGGAATTAGCAGTTGCTGAAGCGGCAAGCTGTCTGCAGGAGCTGCAGTGTGCCGTTCAGTTCTGAGTGTGGGTTTAGGGAAACCCAAGTGTGGGACAAGTTAGTTGAGAGTAACCCAGTATTAAGTAGTTACTTGTAACTGTGTAAGGGGGAAACCCCCAGTGTTATATTGTTTAAAGTTGCAAGTTTGTACCTATTCGGAGCACCTTTGAAACCACCTAAGCTTTTAGCCCATTTGTGTAAAATAAACTGTTAACCACTTTCAACAAAACATCTGTGGAAGTCGTTTATTCACAAAGACCCTCACATCTAGTGGTCAAGCATTGACAAATGGTGGCAGCAAGTTAATAATAATAAAGAGAAAGCAAAACATTGATAATTGGTGGCTGTCCATGCCACACAGTTCAAAAAAGTAACGAAGTAGTCGGCGTGTGTCCAAACTTCATCACACTTGGTGGCAGCGGTGGGATTAAAGGATAGCCTGCCCTGTCACGTTTAATAAAGAGTAAACGGGGTGAAGTTTCATCGTTTACCACAGGGGTATACTGATATTTATAGAGGAGGTGTGCCCTTTTCTACTGCTTCTCATACCCCAAATCAAAATACCCTCTCCACCCTCCCCCCCAAATATCCAAAATACTCCCAATACCACTAGACTAAAAGAGGAATGTCTTTATAATATGGGCCTAGGAGAGGTTTTTCTCTTTCCCATGTCTAAATTTGCCAGTTGGAGTTGACAAACATGGCAAAATTGTGATCAACCTCACCTGGAGCATCCTCTACTGGCTTGCTCTACTTGTATAATATTACATAAGGTTTGGAAGAATTATAATTTTGATGTTGGACAGCTCACAACTTTTTGTGCAACTGAGATCTGATGTCCATTCCAATGCATCCGTAGCGCCCATTCTCTGAAAATTTGCATGCTCTTGATTACCATATGCTACCAAGGGTAACAAAACTTTTGAAAATGACTGTATTCCCTATTGATGAATACAAGTAGCAATAATAACATTGGAAATGATAACATAGAGAACAGTCTGAAATGTAAGCATGTGTCTCCCACTCTTAGTCTCCGAGGAAGGTATTCCCCCCCACCCAAAAACCCCCCACCAAAATCTTGCCTACAAAACCCCTTAGAGTCCCCATAAGTTGGAAGTGATCTGAAGGCACACAACAAAACCAAGTTGCAAACTTAGTTGCAATAGTCATGAAAATTCCAGTTACTGTAGAAAAAGGGAGGACTATCAGGAAAGAAAAGATTTCACAAGAATTACCTGATGATAAACAGGAGATAGAGGAAATTCACCAGCTCTGGCTTGCCATGCAGGCTCCAAATGCATTTCCTTTTTAAAACAACCATTAGCTTATAGATTTCCTGTCTTGTTTTCCAACAGGCATGTAGATCAAACTCATGTAGAAATCTAATCCAGGTGAGGAACTGATAGCAATATGCACATGGTGTCCGTTGCAATGCCAGTTTGCCCTCCTTGCATGATAAAGTCCTTGATGTAGACTAGGGCCTGGATCACATAAGTCTTAGCCCAACAATTACATGTAATTTATTTATTTATTTCATTTATATACTGCTTTTCTCTCATATGTTACGCTGCACTGGCTCTCAATTAATAAAATATTCTTCTGTATTATTTTCTGTGTCAGAAGCTACAGATCTTCCAAACAATTCATGAAGTTTTACTTTCATTTGTATAAGCAATATTCCATTAAAATGAAGAAATCTATTTTTTTAAAGAGCGGATTTTCCCAGAATGCAATTACAGTGCTAAACAAAGAAACACTGTGCTAATCTAGTCATGCAAAGACTGGACGAAAGAATGTTAAAGCCCTAGCAATGTCAAATTTGTCAGATCCCATAGTATTACATAAATATTGTATTATTCTAACAGATTTTTTTAAAGAAATGAAGTCCATTATAATATGAAGCTCTAAATCATAGCTTAATTTGCTTGCCCATTAATCCTGCACTGATAATATATTTGAAATGCATTGTGTATACTGAACACAAAGTAAAGCAGATTTTTTTTACCATATAAACAATCTGAAGATTAGTGTTCCCTAATCCTACTGGCTGGCCCTGTTTAAGCCTGCTGATATATGTCAAAGATGAATTGTGCATTTGTTATTTCATAAGCAAGTAAAACCTGCTACCTGTTATATCAGCTTCTTGCTGGCCAGGTTCTCAAAGGTCATCTTCAAAACCAGTGATGTTCTTTTGATATTCAAGCAGAGATCTATATCACAAGCTGTGAAAGTTGAGACAAAGATTTTATCTCAAGTTGAGGTGTTAAGGAGCCAAACCTCCTTTCTCAATTAAATTGGCAGTTTGTGACAAGTGGGGATGAAGAATTTCTGAAGCTAAGTGGTTTTCATTTTGCAAATCTTTTCCAGTCAGCTTTATGTCTTGCTCAACAATCTAACAGAAGATGCAGTGTAACCTAAGGAGGTCTGTTGTCAAACCAATTGTTGACTCCTGCTGGTTCAGTCAGAGAGACTAGCAAGGGTTTAATTGGCTATCATATTGCAGAAAAGGAGAAAGCAGAATGAATCCCATATTGTTTGCAGATTCTGTTTCCAAAAATGATTTCCGCTCTGTTTGTGTGCATGCACACACATTTTTATAGAGTCATAGAGTTGAAAAGGACCAGTCACACACTCCTCAGTACAGGAATACACAGTCAAATCACTCCTGACATTTAGCCTCTGTTTAAAAGCCTCCAGAGAAGGAGACTCCACCACACTCCAAGACAGCAAATTTATTTACCCTCATGAATATATTCCTAATGTTTAAGTAGAATCTTTTTCCTCTAGTTTGACTCCACTGCTTCATGTCCTAGTCTCTGGACCAGCAGAAAACAAGCTGGCAGTATCTTACGACATTCTTTCACATATTAAAACATGGCTATCATGTGTCCTCATCTCCAGGCAAAACAAACCCAGATTTTTAAATGCTATTCATACTGCATCATTTTCAGATGTTTTACCATTTTAGTTTTTTTTCCTCCTCTGGACATGTTCCATCTTGTCTATAGTGTTCTTGGATTGTGGTGCCCAGAACTGGACAATTGGTTTAAAAATGCATTCTTGGGCATTTTACATGAAAAATAAACAGTTGTGAGAGTTGGATGGAAGAGGCTTCCTGAATGCATGCAAACTGAAATAGGCAAAAATTAGATTTGATTTCTGGATTGGGATATCCTGATTGTGCATACTTGATATTAGCCCTATTCCAGAAAGATTCAGCAAGCCCAACTAGAGCTTTGTACTTCCCCTCAAGAATATTTAAGAGGTGTATCTGTTTAATTGACACTAAAACCATACAATATATTGAGAAAGAGATATCAACTCATTAAAGGAAATTATACAACTCAGTGCTTTCCTACTGCTACTAAAAGAAAGTATGTTGCACATAAGGCCAATAATTGCAACAACCCAAGTCATAGAAAATAATATAATTACCAAACAATGATGACACTGGGGAGCTTGACAGATGACTTCAGTACTTTCCCCTGATATTCAGATGAAAACAGGACCAACATCTTCCATCAGTCCTGAGAAATGCTTTCCCAAACATGTTTGCTAGGTCGTCCCCCCCCCCAAATATTCCACAGAAAAAATATTTGGTGATGAAACACAGTCTTACTGTTTCTGGGATAATCCAAGAGCAGTTATTATTCATCAAAACAAGCTTCAGAATCTTCTGGCACATTTAAAATGTTTTTGGTTTAAATCTTTAAAACGTTGATAGAGTTCCCCTCTCCCACCCTTTTCTAGTTTTAGCTGAATAACTAGACCTGAAAGATGTTGGTCTTAACTCCATTCAGATGTTGAAATATTTCTTGTAAAGAAGGATAATGAGTGGGGTAGTTCTTCCCTCTCTGTCCCATGTTTCCATCTTCAAGAAGTACAAGAATGTCTCTGCTTCGGATGTTGGACATTGACACAATAGTCCTTTCACACCATACAGTTACAGCGCTTTAACTGCAATGGCTCCATCCTATGGAATACAGAATTGGGTTTAGTGAGAGCTAGTTATACATCTTACATCTTAGCCAGAGGGTTCATCTAAGTGTCTCACTATGGAAAATTGGGGCATGTAGTGTCAAACTACAGTATTTCATAGGAATTAAAGTGGAATCCTTGGACTATAACTGTGCAGTAAAACAAGGGCCCAAGAGTACAGAAGTGGAGTTGACTTATGCATGCTTACACTCATTCTTCACTTACTATTACAGTGTAATATTTATAGAAACGCTAAGCCTTACCTGTTTGATACATTTCATCATTGTCATTTTTATTTGTCAGAATAAGAAAACAGCCTTATGCCTCTCTTATTTTTTTACTAAAACTTTAGTGATGTTTTGCTTACTTTGCTATAACATGTTACATGATATGTAAAATGCATGCTGTTTGTATAAATGTTTTTCTCAGCATCTTTGCTAAAAACAGAAGAATTCAATGAAATTAAGATCATTGCATCATTCCATTTATGTTTACTGAAAAGAGAGAGAGAAGCTATACTAGTGTAGCTGCTAGTAATATAATTTATGATGCAGTGATAGAGCTTAAGTAGTGGCAGGCACCATAGTATTGGGAGTATGGGGAGCCAGGCTTCTATCAGAAAAGAAAACAGTTCACGAGTCAGCAGGGAAGAAATAACAAGAAACAGAGTAGGCTCTCTCTTCTATATCCTTGGTGAACCACTCAAAAAAGTACCTTACACTGACCAAATGGAGCATTACTCTTGTGTAAGTATTCTCTAGCTCTTTTGCATGGACTACACGTTCCCCTTTCCCCTTCAGGCTCCCTCCTCATTCTGCATGGTTACTCATTCTGCATGTTCCTTTAAGTTCAAACTCATTTAGGCCTGTCAGCATCCAATTAGGGAAGCATTTTCAGCTACAGGGCACTGAGCTACAGGACTTTGCCCATGCTTTTCCATTAGCTGTAAGCATGAGCACATTACTTCACACAAATTCAAGAGCAACAGCCCAATAAGGCTTTCAACCAGTATTTGTATCAGTGCCTTTCCCACTATTTCCCTGGCAGTATTTAACTGGTGATATGGTGTTATTTATGGTGAAAGCTTTCTGATTTAATTAAGAAGAGTTATAATAGATGATGTTCCTGTGAGTTTCTTAAAGGCTTGTGTGCCCTGAGGGAAAGGCAGAAAGAGAGACATCCAGGACAAGGAGGCTGTTCCTTCAGCTTCCAAAGACATTGCCAATAATCTTGAAATAACTCTGCTCTTTTGATTTCTTTGGATTTATGTGTTTTTTTTGGTCTTTAAAATTTAGTTCATTATTTGTAAATGGTTTTGAATCCAAAAGCATGACTATAAGCAACTGTCACATATAAACATATCAAAGGCTATTTCACATAGTAAAAATGCATCCCTTTATACAACATTCACCTATATCGTTTCCCAAAGCTTGTAAATGAATTATCTGCTCTTCACACCAAGGCACCACAATGTGCAATCCAGAAACATAATGTAAATGAAGTAAATAAGATGATTACATGATCCATACAATGTGGTCAATCTCTGCAAATGTCCTTAGAAGCACTTTAATTACCTGTTGGGTGTCTGCCCCACATTGTCTTTGAAACCTTCCTGCTTTATACAATCTACCTCTGTCTGCATCCCGTGTTTATTGTTTTAAAAAAATTTAATATTCACATTTGGCCTGCCCGAAATGGTTTTAAATTGTCTGTTACTGCTTGTGTTTGAGTTTTATTGATTGTATTGTTTTTATATTTGCTGTTTTGTTGTTATGTGTTATTGGGCCTGGCCTCATGTAAGCCACCCTGAGTCCCATTGGGGAGATGGTGGCGGGGTACAAATGAAATAAATAAATAAATGAACTTCCAGTCCCAATCAATACAGCTATCTTGGCATTTTTGGGCTGCTGGAGCCCAAGAAACCCAAGACAACCCCATCCCCTCCTAAAACCCCTTAAAAACCTTTTAAAAAGCAAAATAACTCACCAGGCCTCCATTTCTTTCTTCGACCCTCTCCTGGGTTGTACAAATCACATGACTGGAAAATGGGGGAAGGAGGAAAATTACTCTTGCCCCCCCCCCCCTTTACAGTTGTGTCAATCAATCAAAACTTTATTACGGTCACTGGCCAGCACAAAGCAGGCACAAGCACCCTGGGAGGGGAAGGACAACTCCCCAGTAAAGCAGTTATTTAAAGGTAGGTTAGAAACCGTTTTAAAAACATATTTTAAAACACGCAGTTTGGGAAGCATTCCGGCATATAGTACAGGTGTGTCATTGGTATAATCCAGGAGAGGACCGAAGAAAGAGAAATGAAGGCCTGGTGAGTTATTTTGCTTTTTAAAAGGCTTTTAACGGGTTTTCTTTTGTCTCCTGGTGCCCTGCTGGAAAACTTGGCAGGACATCTGGACCCCCCCCCCAAAAAAAGCATGCACTTTCTGGGGGTTGTGCAAACTTCAGTGCATTTCCAGCCAGGTTTTTAAAACCCAACTGGACTCACATTAAAGTGCTGTCTGGAACCGCCCTTAGGTTGCAACTCTAATGTTACGGCAGCTCCACTGGCTTCCAGTCTACTACCACGTGAAATTTAAAGTGCTAATTGTTACCTTTAAAGCTCTAAATAGTTTGGGTCCAGACTACCTGACAAAACATATCTCCTCATACGAACCTGCCCGGATGCTGCAGTCATCAGAGAAGGCCCTCCTCTTGGTCCTACCCCTGCCTCAAACCTGGTAAGTGGGGATGAGAGAGTGGACCTTCTCGGTTGTCACCCCCCCACCTCTGGAACCCTCTCTCGAAGGAGATTAGAATGGCCCCTGTACTACCCTCCTTCAGAAAGCTATTGAAAACTTACCTATGCTCCCAGGCATATGAAGAAGCAAATGTCTGAAGATCTGGCTTGCTACATAATGGCTGCTTTACAGGATATGGTTTTTAATTCTGGATATGGCTTTAACTTTGGACATGGATTTAAACTCCACTTTATTGTTGTTTGTGTAATGTGGTATATTACCTTTCATGATGATTTTATGACTGAATGTTTATACTGCTTATTTGCTTTGTTTAATTTATTATTTTATGTTGTAAGCCATCCTGAGTCCACATGGGGAGATAAAGTTTGACTGAGTGATGATTGATACACTGTAGAATGAATGTAGTTTGGCCACTTTAACTGTTATGGCACCAACAATTTTGCCAAAGAAGACCTTGTAAGACCTCAACTCCCTCAACTCCCTTGGTCCAAAAACATTGAGCAATGGCAGTTAAAGTGGTGTCAAAATGTAGATGGAAAGGATGGGAGTGGGTGATGGCTTCCATGCCATTTTGGTTTTAGATTCACCCTAAGGGTGCTATCCAAGGTGCTAGGCCCTACCTTGGATAGCTCCTCAGTGGGTTCACTGTATCCCAGGCATAGCGCCAGTAGCTTCATGATTATTAGACAAACTGAAGGCTACAAGGAAATTAGATTTTTAGAGCCTTAACTGCACCCAGTGTTTGCCCTTTGTATATAAGAACTAATTAAGTTCAATTTACATGTGCAACTCTAGATTAAAATCATTGTGACAAAATGGAGAGAAAGAGAAATGCTTAGAGTAGAGCTATGATAGAAAACAAAGTTTCAATTCCTCACTAGTCAACCAGAGCAAAATTGGGCACAAGGAGCAAAGGAATAATAAAGGTAAAAATTTCAAACTAGGTTTGGTCCAAATTATTATCATTGTTTTGGGGGGAAATGTGCATTTATTTATGCACTAGGCTTTGAAGAAAACCTTAATTTTTGTTTGGATTTCTTATGAAACACGTTCATTTTTATGCATAGTTTTGTACACCTATGCATTTATTTAGTATGGGCTGTACACATGGCACACACTTTGGCCATTTTGTGTTTGTCCCTGAATGCAGGCATTGCTGACTTTTAAAATATAAAGATTTCAAAACAAAGTTCTGGTCTTATTTGCACAGAAAGTGCTGTTTTTTGTACAAAATAAACACATGCAAATTTTGAACAGAATAAGTCCTGAATGTGAGTAATCTTCAAAAGCTGTGCAGTTTTCAAAGACTTTTTGCAACGGGAAGAAAAGTGCTCAGATTAATAATTTATTCATTGAAGAAGAAAATCAACAAATAATTACATCCCTTGATCAAACCAAGGGACTGAAGCATTTTTATGTCTTACATAAGAGATCCTTAAACTTTGTTTATATTAAGTTATGCCTTATTTCATCCTTTACAATATGAAAGATGAATGAATAGCATAAGCCACCCCAAGTTCCTTTGGAGAGCGGGGGTGGGGTACAAACAAGGCTATTATTATTATTACTACTACAAGTGCACACTCATACTTGCACATGCTATGGCACTATAGCAACATGAATAAAATATCATATTGGATGTTTTTCTTAATTTTGTTTCATTTTTCTTTAATAGGAAACTAAAGAAACCAGGAATACAAAATGTATTGGAGAAGATGAAATGGTAGCAATTGTTTTTTGTACACATACTCTGTAGATTCACGTTCTCCTTGAAGTCCTTCCAGCTGAACACTGAACAGGGCCAGTGTTGTTTTGTTTATGAAATCTGACATGATCACAGCCTTTGGCAATTGGTAGTTTTCCTTGTTGTTACATTTGTTAAACAGCGAAGAATCAAATGAACAGAAACAGAAATCCACCCAAGTTCTTCAGGGTAATATAGGTTACTGTGTGACATTAAAATAGATCAAAATTTCATTGTGAGTTAGTCATATAGCTATGGTACATTAATGTCAAACATTTCCCTAGATGGTTAGGGTTCTTTCTTTTCTGGGGAACCTCATTCTAAGACAAAAAATGCTCTCTGAAATGTGATTATTCAGGTTTTCTACAGTGGTAAAAGAAAGAATAGCATTTTGGGTCCTTTTTAAAGATTGCAAGTGAACAGGTGAAGCCATAGTCCACAGGAACAGACAATGGAGAAACCATGCTATTAAAGGGTCATACTCAGCGTATCTGTCAAAGAAAGAGGGCAAACAAGACAGCTGGCTCTCGAAAATGCGAAAATCAGCCTTGAGAATAGCCCAATGATAAGTAGGAAGTTATCAGAAAAAGTAAGTCAATGTGAAGTCCAGAGATCCACAGGATAGGAATTGTCAGACAATACCATGCAGGGGATTTTTGTGCTGTTGATTCCCACACAAGAATGTCATTAGCTATGCTAATTTATAGTTAACTATAAATTGCTACAAAGTGGCTCAATCTTATCAGTGCTTTCTTTTTAAGGCAGATTAGAATGCTTCCTGTTCCCTGGTAACTGGTATTTAAGTATATGGCGCACATATTTAGTTAAGATTCTTCAGGATCTATGTAGAATCATCTGGTGTTGACTACCATACATTCCAGATAAAGATTGCAAACTATAGCATGTGACCTTGGTTCTCCTCTTCTTCCTCACATGAGAAAGCTATGCAGGATGTGGTGGACTTGTCATTATCAAGACTCCAAACAACTTCTGCACTAAAATGCAGCTTTATTGTTTAGAAGTAAGACCCATTCAGTAAGATTACCTTCAAGAAAATGTGTATTGGATCTTTATGTTCTGGGTACTGGAACTGTGGTGCAGTCGGTTGGGAGTCAGCTGCATTAAAATCACTACTGACCGAGAGGTCATGAATTTGAAGCCAGCCTGGGTTGGGGTGAGCTTCTTGCCATTTGTCTAGCTTGCTGTTGACCTTTGCAGCCCAAAAGACAGTTGCATATGTCAAGTAGGAAATTTAGGTACCGCTTATGCAGGGAGGCCAATTTAACTATTTTACGACACCATAAAAATTCTCCAGCTTGCAAAAGAATGAGAAAGTACTCCATTTGTGTCACAAGTGAATGGTGAAGTGACAACTCCCCCAGTGGCCGGAATTCAAAAACCATATCCTCATGAAGCTGGAAAGTTATTTAGCCTCGGTGTCTCAATATAAGTTGTGTGTCTATGGCATTAAATGTTTGCCATGTATACTGTATGTGCATTGTGATCCACCTGAGTCCCCTGCGGGATGAGAAGGGTGGAATATAAATGTTGCAAATAAATAAATAAATACTTTTGTCAGCAACTCTGCCTAACCTATTTGATCTGTCTGAACCATCATGGACAAACTGAACCTGACAACAGGCAAACTGTTCCATTTTCAGTTCAGAATACATTTTTTAAAAAGATTAATCTGAAATATGGTCATAATTTCAATGTCAACTGGAAATTAGACCAGTTCATTTTGTCATCTCAAATAGATCTATTATGTTTTTGCAGGACCCCTAATAACCACTGTGTTCCCTATGTTTTCAACCCTCTCATCAAGAACATAACCTTCATTCACTCCTGGCTCTGTTATTTGGGATAGGAAAATGGCTGAGAAAAAGCTATTCATATGGATGGGGTCACTTATACTACTATACAGATCTGCATGTGAGCCATGATTGGATGTCATGGACAGTGCAGTTTCTAGCGATTTTAGACATACCGCTTATGTGCAGTAGCATCCAAGGAACTGGCTCCCAAAATTGGCATGACTACCATGTGGATCTCTTTGATTATTTAAACAGATATGAAGATGCCATATGCATGTGTGGGGTTTTATACATACATGGGAAGTTGGAAAACAGTTATAATTTAAATAGAACTGCAGTGCCTCTCACCATAGAATGACTCTGGCTAAGGACATCATTTACATTAAGGATGGGATTTGTTATGCATTGTGACAAATTTGGCAGGGCCTGGCAGGGGGCGGGGGGAATCCATCATTCTGCATCGTCCGCCTTGCCCCTCTCCCCATCCCATGGGGGGAGGTATCAGCCACCCCGCTTCCCTCTGCTGTTGCCTGTGCAACATGGGAAGCCTCCAATGTTGCTGCTGCTGCAGCGGCTTACCATATTTTCACTTCACTTGTGCCATGGAGCCCCGCAAAAAATAGGCTCTGTACTGCAAGTGAAGTGAAAGTGTCATATAATCGGCAATTTTGCCCATCTGGTGAGGCCCTAATAAAGACTGTGATTTTCTTATTTTCTGTTGTTTAATGTTCCAGTGATAATGGACACCATCAAGTTCTTTTCCTCTTTGTTTTCATATTACAATCATAGAAACATAGCGTTGGAAGAGACCACAAAGGTCATTCAATCCAACCACTTCCCATGCAGGAACACAATCAAAGCATCCCAGATAAATTTGCTGTCTGCAAATCAGAGAGTACCTTGGACTAGAGTGCCATCAATTCCAAGGGAGATATCCGACTTTGACAAGGAAATACAGGGCAAAACCTCATGTTGCATGATATTCTCAGAAAGCCAATGTGTTATAGCAGAGAAAATGTATACCTTAGCACAGAAAGACCTGTGTTCAGATTTTATTGAACCATCAAACACTTGGATTGATCTGGGTCAGTCACTGGGTATCATAATATACTCCTCATAAGAAATAAATGAGAAGGTAGGACAAAGAAGGGACTACATACACTATTTTCAGTTCACTGGATTAAAAAGGCAATAAATAAACGATGCATTCCTTATTGTGGGATTAACACTGATTCATCTTGCAGGGCATTAATTTTCTGTCTTCTCAGAGCCTAAAATATTTTCACTATGATTCAACAGGAAGAGGCATGCTGGAAGCTTCCACATACATACACATTTCCTTCTGGGTAATCAAAACCTTGCTTTAGAACAAAAGAAGAAGGGCCTTACCTATAAAACCTGCTGATCTGGGAACAAATGAAAGATGCCATATGCACGTGTCCTTTTGTGAGGCTTGGGATGCTTTAAGGAGATTTTAAAATGTTCTCCAAACGATGTGCATGTTCAAACCATGTACATGACTCAAAATACATTTATTTGAAAAATCTGTCCTAGCACATATCAATAAATGCCATACACAAAAAGAAAGAGTAGAATGATGCATACATTAGAAAAAACATAAAAATGATTATATGTTGAAAACATCATAAATATGCATGAATTTTCATGCAAGAGGAGAAAAGGGCACCTCAAAATCTGATACATAAATAGAATAGAATGAAATTTCAGGCTGAGATCTGGGATAATAACAACCCTAGATTTCTGCATCCCGTAGCAACATATATATCTAGGACACCTTCACCTTAATGCAGGCGCATACCTCGTGACTCCCCAAGCTAAAGGCAACTCACAAATCATAGGCCGGAGTCCACCAAAGGTTTTTTTTACAAAACTACTTTGCTATTCTATCATGAAATAGAGTGGAGTTTGTTAAGTCCTTGTCAGGACACATTATGTAGCTGGTGGGTAGTGTTGGTCTCAATACATTATAAACTGTGCAGATCTGCCCTATTGAATTACACAGTTTAAGGACACCCAAGGGAAATGTAATATATCAGATTAATAAAACAAATATTTCCATTCCATCTGAATTTAGATAGAATTCCACCTGAAGTTAATTACCAAAACTAATAGATTGTTGAATCCCAGAGAGGCAGGTAGTGCTTTTTTATTCCTTTATTTTTAGCATGGCCCTTTATCCCACACATTCATTCATCACTTAAGAACAATTAAAGTAATTCTTTCATGAAATTAATGACAGAGATGGCTTTATTACATTCTCATTTTACAGATTAAAAATTTATCCGTTAAATCAATCAGATTTCCTTTATTGCAAAATTTCCTCCAAAGTAGAGCCACTTTTATCTAAAAGATAACTGTTAGGAACTACTTTGAAATTATGAAATATCACAGATTGTATATGTCTGTATGTGTGAGAGAGAGCAGGGGTGGGGGGAGACTTACCCGGAACCATTTTCTGAGAACATTCTGTTCACCAGGATTAAAATCTTGCTGGTAATGGTTCCTGAATTTCCATTTATAATATTCAGAATATTTTCATAGCAGGTCTCAGAATTTTCTGTTTTATCCATCTTGTTCTACAAAGTTATTTTGTTTCATGTTCTAACATCTGAGCCGGAAATGCATTCTCATTTGCAAACATCCAGTCTGCCCTTCTGTGACGAGTCACTCGTTGTCAGCAGACCATTTACAAAATATAGAGTGAATATAAGTCAGTGGCAGTCAGGATGCATTCAGAAACATCTGTGAACAGTACAAAAAAGAACAGGAAGCAACATGAGACTGTATAGTACAGTATTGGAGCCTAGTTCCTGCTTGATCTCAAGCGATTCCCAACAGAGGCAGTAAGAGAATCTAAAGATGTGGTTGAATGAGGTTTTTTTTATAGAGCTGAATAGATATAAGAACTCCCTATTCTGTCTCCTAGTGGTTTTAACTGAGAAGGGAGTACACTTATTCAAAATCTTGCAAGTTTTTTTTCCAATTCACTTGGTAGTTTCCCCCCCCCCCCCTCTTTCTTCCTAGTCTATTTTAGACTGTTTTATGGGGGGAAATTATTTGGTCTTTAACTCTGTTAAGTATTATTAACCCAAAGTATCTCCACACATTTTCCTACCCAACTATTTCTGAAATTTGCCTTCACTAAGCAAGTTGTTGCTGTTCTGATTTTTTCCTTTTTCATGACTATATTTGTCACTCAGCTGCAATACTGTTGAAGACAATGTGAGCCATAGCAGTTGGGACTGTGGGCTTCAACCTCTAAAAACAGCATAATTCAAACTATGCCTTGGCCAAATACTCAATGCATAGCACAAAATTCAATGCCAGCAGGTAGTCCAAACAGTGGTAGTCCAAACAGTGATATGATGTGACCAACTGCACAAGACTTGTCTAAGAATTAATATTAGACATCAAACAAATGTGGAGCTGTAGGGCATTCTACAGATAAATGGGCCCTAATGTACATGAAGCCTGAAACCATTCTAAAAAGCAGAAATACCCAAACTAAGACTATTTTATTTTGGACATATTGATTAATTACAAAAGACAATAATTCTCAGCAAGGTAGAATGCATGTTTACAAGTGAGTAGATTAAATAAAGGATGCCGTGGCCGTGAGGCTGGATTTACACTGCCATATAATCTAGTTTCTGAATCCAGATTATCTGCTTTGAACTGGATTATATGAGGCTCCATATAATCAAGATCAAAACAGAGAATCTGGATTCAGAAACTGGATTATATAGCAGTGTAGATGGGGCCTGAATTTGCAAGGCTTTAGCCAGATTGTTAATAATAGGGTGTCTTTGGAGGTTTCCCATTCATAGTCAAAGTTTACTTGATTTTAATTAACAACAACAAGGGTGTGAAATACTAGAAATAGCCAAAAGTGTTAATATTCTAAGAAAGAATCTAATTAACATATACACAGATAGGAGCTTGCTCTATAGCAGCGTTTCTCAACCTGGGGGTCAGGACCTGGGGGGGGGGGTTGCAAGGAGGTGTCAGAGGGGTTGCCAAAGACCATCAGAAAACACAGTATTTTCTGTTGGTCATGGAGGTTCTGTGTGGGAAGTTTGGCCCAATCCTATTGTTGGTGGGCTTCAGAATTGAACTACAAATCCTAGCAACTATAACTCCCAAATGTCTAGATCTATATTCCCCAAACTCCACCAGTGTTCACATTTGGGCATATTGAGTATTCAATTTAGTCCAGATCCAAAATTGTTTGAGTCCACAGTGCTTTTTGGATGTAGGTGAACTCAAAAACTCAAGGTCAATGCCCACCAAACCCTTCCAGTATTTTCTGTTAGTTATGGGAGTTCTGTGTGCCAAGTTTGGTTCGATTCCATCGTTAGTGGAGTTCAGAATGCTTGTAGGGGAAGTATAAATCCCAGCAACTACAACTCCCAAATGACAAAATCAATCCTCCAAACCCACCAGTATTCAAATGTGGGAGTATTGAGTATTTGTACCAATTTTATTCCAGTGAATGAAAATACATCCTGTATATCAGCTATTTTCATGACGATTCATAACAGTAGCAAAATTACAGTTATGAAGTAGCAACGAAAATAATTTTACGGCTGGGGGACATGACAACATGAGGACCTTTATTAAGGGGTCACACCATTAGAAAGGTTGAGAACCACTGCTCTATAGTGACTGCTTGTAAGCACTGTGTAGTTTTGTCCATTATGTTATGCAATATTTTAGCTACTCATCTTGACATCTATGTAGATTTCACAAACATCTAAATTGGGTGCTCCTGATTGTATAGCGGTTTCCTCCAGAATCTGCCCAGAGTCCCCTTGGGGAGATAAAGCAGAATATAAATAAAGTATTCTTCTTCTTCATCCTCTTTATCCTCTTCATCATCTTCTTTGGCCTGAAAGCCTCTCATGCTCTCTGCATCTGAATTGTTTTATGTACTTTTTCTATTTTATTTTTTTAAAAAATATCACGATGTTAAATGTAGTACTCATTTTCATCAGTGCTGTCAAATTACCCAATTCTGTGAATTTTCTTCCAGACTGTTTTCTAAATATCATGGAATGTAACAAAATATATACACAGCCACACGGAAAATGCAGCTGGTATTCTGAGTTATGTGCACAGACTATAATCTCATATCAGTGTACGTTTTTAATTTGTCCTTTCAAAAATAGCTTTCATCTGGTGAAGGACTGTAGCTCAACTGATAGGCCATGTGCTTTACATCTAAAAGGTTGCCTTCCTGAATTCATGGAATCTATCACTTGGACAAAAATAGTCCTATCCAATATTTTGGAGCACATCTTCCGGTTAGTGTACGGCAGGGATGTTGCCCTCCTGATGTTGTTGCATTAGAATTCTTCGCAGCTTTAACCAGGATACTAGGGCTGGGTAGGTTTGTCGGAATCTAACAGATATCGGAATGTGTCGGAAGAAAAGGTTTTTTTAACCGTTTTCGACAAATTAAAGTTACCCGGAAGTGGCATCGCTATACCGAAGCTCCCTCCGCCATTGTCAGAAAGGGTGTCAGATGTCATTTCTGCCATTGGCTGGTTGTGTTCAGGTGGTTTGTAAGCAGCCACCTGATTTCCTTCAGCCAATGAGCTATCACACTTTGGAAGCCAGGGCCGAGATTTCCTCCTGTTCCCCAAAGCTCTCCCTCCCAAGTGGAAGGAGAGCCTTGGGGAATAGGAGGAAATCGCCTCCTAATCTTGGCCCCTGGCTTCCAATGCGTTCAGGTGCTTTGGAAGCCAGGGGCCAAGATTTCCTCCTGATTTCGCCAAGGTCCTCCAGATCTCGGCCCCTTCTCTTGCTTAGCGCCGATTTCTTCCCTCCCCATCCCCCAGTCCTAAGTGGGTTAAAGAGATCTGTGTTAAAAAGTCATTCCGAAATTTCAGAATTTTTTAAACTAAATTTTGAAATTTTAATGGAAATATGCGGAAGTCTATCAGATATGAAGCGCCAGCGCCCCCTAGAGCCGAAGCGAGTTTTGAACCATTTTTTAAAATCAAACAGTCCTACAGGATACCCAATGATTTGACTTCTTCAGTACAACTTTCAGAGCACACTCAAAGCCTTCTAAAATGTCACTTTAGAATCTCTTTAGAAAAAGGGCCCAGTTTCTTCTACAACTCAAGCTGGGAATGTTGGGACCTGAAATCCAAAAAAGCTGGAAAACTGCATGATTCTCACTGCTGCTATAGAGAATCCTCAAATAAATAGGCCAGTGATTTAGCTTGGTATATATAACAAGTTTCCTATTTCTTTCCAGCAGTAATGTGGTCTGATATATGCCATTTTATTACATTTAAGGCCAGTATATTTTAAATACATTTCCTCAAAGTAATCAAAACCTCTCCTTCTAATTTTGTCTGCTTTCAGATAGGGAAAGGGTACATCTATCTGGTCTAGCAAAGTAGCAGCTTGACAGGTTTCAGCAAGTGAAATAAGACTTTAAATTTGTAGTACTACAAAAAGACGCAACAATAGGCAATTTGAGAAAACTGGGTTTTTTAAATAGTTGTGTGTTCAAATGATGCAGATTCACAAACCAACTTACTTGTGTGAGTTGTAGAAGAAACTGGGTTCTGTTTATGTTGAAGATTTACTTTAAATGTAATGTTTCAGAAGGCTTTGAATGTGCTCTGAAAATTGTGTCCTGCATGCCAAAGCAGTGAAATGGAAGATTTACCAAAGATCCACACCATGCCCCCAGGCAATACCTCCAAAAGAAAAGGAAATGCAAGACAACATGATACAACTTTGCTGCTTAGCACGCAGCACTTATTTGCCCGCTGCGGATGTTTGTAGAATGTAAAGAGGGAAGCCAGATCTATGTCGTCCCGGTGTTTAACCTCACTGACCAGCAGGAAAAAAACTACCTGAAAATGATTTAGCTGACTGTCTCCTGCTGCCGGTTGCCTAGCTGTCTCAACCTATTATTTCACACTGGTAATGTTGCTTACAAGTTGTTCTCTGTGTGACAAAGCATACAGATGGTCTGCCCCAAGGGCTTCCAAATGCTACCGAAAACCTGAATGTCCTATATTATGTAGTTACTAGGACCATTTTTTCTACACCTGCATATGGATAGGAAAGAAAAGTTTCTCATAGGTATAAAATACATAGTTGCCTTGTTTGTAGTATACAAGTGTCACAAACTGGCTGTCTCAGTCAGGTGCCTTTGTTTTATTTTTAGAGTTACAATTCTTCATAATTTATTTTCAAAGATAGCATTATGTCTGAGCAATTTTCTTCCTGCTACTACAAATCATTCAAATATTCAGTTTTCAAAGCCAATTCACAGTCCAGAATTTACTCTGTGAAAATCTGCACAGATATTTAAGTTTAGAAATATTATTTTCTCCAAAGTAAATGCTGTTTCCTATTTAGCAAATGCAGTTTTCTATGCAAATCAATTGTGTGTGAATTTTGTACAGAACTGTAAAGCTTCTCATCAGCCTAGGAACCTTCTCATCAGAGTTTCTTGACATTTAAAAACATGTTTTTTTCAAGTTTTGAATGCTTTAATGTTTCCCCCCTATCAATGGACTGTGCAATAGAGTGTGATTTATTGTGGTTTAAAATGATTTGGATCTCATATAAGAACCTGCTTAAAATAATTTGGATCTTAACTAAGATAATACTTATCAAACCAATAATTTCTCTATGACTCTGTCTTTATTCACAAATGGAGAACAAATGTAAAATCATTTGCAATGGAGAATTCCTGTTTGCCTTTGACAACTGGATCACCTCTTGTAGAATTAGAAGCAAGATATTTCCACCCATCTATTGCCCCATAGAGTAAAGCTGGCATTCTTCCTATTAGAGGCATGGCCAGAGTTACACACATATGATTTAGAAATTACTCGTAGTTAAGAACAAGTGTGAGACAACAGGAAGTGAGAGAAATCTACCCCATGGAAAATAAATTCCCCCCTGAAAGAGTTATCATGGGGAAAAGGTGTCTTCAATGAAGCTTTATCACCAATCCTTGTTACCATCACAAGCCAAAGTTTTCAAAATCAAATTATCACAGGGACAGAAAGTGAGATGAAATCTTCTGAATAGGGGCACAGACAGCAAAACAAACACCACAAGGGTGGTGGAAAGTGGGGGAACAACAATGAATTGTTGGAGAGCAATCCTATACCTCTAAGCTGCCTTGCTGTCCTCAGGTGTGGCACACTATTTAATTGCCTTGAATAACATACCCTATTTGGTCGACATGTGTCATCATATCTCTTTCCTTAGGTAACCCAGTACCTGACCTGACATGAACCAACAGTTATTGCTGGCTGAAGATGCTACTGTTTTCTTCACTGTGGCAGAGTCCATCACTTTGGACACAAGTGCTGCAAAATTTTGTTCTGCATTAATTCCTTAATGTATTCATTCAAATATTTATAGCCCACCCATCTGTCACAAATGGCTCATTCCCTGCCATTGAAATTTATTGCCAACAGTTCTCCACACCCTACATTATCATTCTTCCTGCACTATTTTCCCTGGTTATTGATAGTTTCCTTGTCAGTAGGGCAGCTGCTTTCAGCTATCAGTTGTCATGTTAGAGATTCTAGGCTCTTTTGTAAATTGTAAAGGTGCAGAATCCCCAACAGATTCCACACTGGATAGTCACATCAAAGTTTAAACTTAAACCCACAATGGAGTCCTTGCACAATGATGCAGAAACTATCAGTTCTATAACTGGCCATCTGATTATTATGTTTTTGGCAAAAAATGTCTTCCCACTTATGTCTTATGCTATTTCATCACATCTATTAAGAAATGTGCTAGTCCAGCTATAGGATCAAGACAGAGTAATCATAAGTTGCTTTTTCCTGTAAACATTTGTGGAATCAAATAAATGAGCTAAGTTTCCTATTTGGTAGGAGTTGGAAATGTGACACCTACCAGTCTTGTCCAAAAGCACTCTGTGGAATAAATCCAGTGTTGTATGAACAGAATTCTGATCTCACAGTGGTAGTTTCCTTTTGCCAACAATCCCTGTGATATCAAGAACTATTTCTAAATCTGATTTTGATGTCCTAAACACATATAGGGAACTTCAGATTGGCATTCTATCTGCCAACAGTGTCTTTGATTAGGCCTTGTATGGTCTGGGGCCAGTGTACCTAAGGGACCGCCTTACCCCATACTGTCCCACGAGATCACTGAGATCCGAGGATCAAGATCTTCTCCTTATCCTGAGTGCCAAAGCCTATCATCTTACGTTGACGAGAAGAAGGGCATTCTCCATCATTGCCCCTACGCTTTGGAATTCCTTGCCACCGGAGGTCAGGTCACTTCGCGACCTTCTGATCTTCCGGAAAGCATATAAGACCTGGCTATTTCAGCAGGCCTTTAATGTTGAGTCAGTCTAGTCACATATGTTAGTTTAGTTAATACTGCTGTTTTTAATGTAATATTTTAATGTTTACTGCTATTGTGCTTTTAGTGCTTAACGTTTATTGTTGTTTTCTTCTCCTGGATTATAAGCTGCCCCGAGCCACCTGGGAGTGGCAGCTAAGAAGTCAAACAAATAAACCAATAAATAAATTTAGCAAGATGATAGAGACAGACATATATTTCTGATTTTCTCTGTTACCAACAAACTCACTGAGGCCCATACACACTACACAGATATAGCATTATTATCTCACTTTTACTGCTCTGGTTCCATCCTATGGCATCTTGGGGGTTATTTAGAACCATCAAATATTGCACTTTGTTCCTTAGCAAACTACAATTAAAGTGGAATTATAGTGCTATAATTGTGCGACGTGAACAGGTCCCTTATCAAAGCATGTGCAGAATCCATGAGGGTGCAGTCATAGTCCAAATGCAACTTTTCCAAATTCTGACTTTTTATGTTTTAGCCCTCCCTGGTAAGCATATTTTCATTGGAAACCATATCTTTTCTTAATGAAATTATAGACCCATGCATAGGAACAGTGCTTTTCAGTTTTCTCATTGTTAATAACTAAGGCAGGAAACTCCATTTTTATCATGGCAATTGGGAAAATTTCAAATATTCATTTGTTTTATTAATTGTAACACAAAACAAGCACAAAACAAGCCTTGAGAAGCCCAGGAGACAAATTAAAAAATATTTCTTGCTGCTTGTTACAGATTTTCCAAAGCCTTTCATTAGGGGAAAGCTAACTTTCAGATTGAGAAGAGGCAGTTTTCCTGGTATTTATTTTGCTATCTAATCTGTTTCTTCTTCTTCACCATTATAGATGACATTCAGTGCAAATAACCAGTCCCTAGGCTCAGAAGCTTAGCAAAATATGTTTATCAGGTGAGTTGTCCTTTGCTCTCATAGTTCCTATTCCATCAAATGATTACAAGTTTTTTCCTTTTGTTTTTTAGCTGACAGAAGAAAGAAATTATTCAAACCAACAAAGCAAAACAGAGAGTGACTATACATACAAAAAAGCTTAGCAACTGTTGAAAACTAATCATTAGCAATCATAGGCAAATAAGGTTGTACTTTAAACTACAGCTGTTACCAAGGAATCATTGACAAAAATCAAATTCCCTTCAACCCATACCAAAGTCATCAAAATAATTACGTATATTTCTACTTTTTGACTTAAAACTTTTCTGAGGTACTTAGTACCATGAATGAATGGTACTCCAAGTCCAAGAGGACATCGGTATGGCTTACAAATGAAGTAAAAGATGTGATTGGAAAGAAGAAAAACTCATTTAAGAAATGGAAGGCTCTTCCTACTGAGGAGAACAGAAAGGAACACAAGCTCTGGCAAACTAAATGCAAAGCAACCGTCAGGAAAGCCAAGAGAGATTTTGAGGCACATATAGCTAAGAATATTTTAAAAAAATAGCAAAAACTTCTTTAAGTACATCAGAAGTAGAAACCCAACTAGAAAAGCAGTTGGGCCACTTGACAAAAATGGTAAGAAAGGGACAATAAGTGAAGACAAGGAGATTGCTGAGCGGCTAAACGACTTCTTTGCCTCCGTTTTCACACAGGAGGACAGACAACATATGACTGCAGCTGAGTCAGTTTTTTCAGGGAGGGAATTAAATGAATTAAACCAGATAGAGATAAACAAGGAAGATGTTCTCACATGCCTTACTAAACTAAATGTCAACAAATCACCAGGGCCAGATGGCATCCACCCCAGAGTTCTTAAGGAACTCAAGTGTGAAATTGCTGAAATTCTAGCCAAAATATATAACCTTTCTCTAAGATCAGGCACTGTACCCGAGGACTGGAGGGAGGCAAATGTAACTCCGATCTTCAAGAAAGGATCCAGGGGTGATCCAGGAAATTATAGGCCAGTTAGTCTAACCTCAGTTCCAGGCAAAGTGATGGAAACCATTATTAAGAAAAAAATTACTAAGCACATAGAAGAACAGGCATTGCTGAAGGAAAATCAACATGGTTTCTGCAAAGGCAAATCATGTCTTACTAACTTGTTAGAATTCTTTGAGGGTGTAAATAAACACATAGATAAAGGGGACCCAGTCGATATTGTTTACCTTGACTTTCAAAAGGCTTTTGACAAAGTCCCTCACCAAAGGCTCCTAAATAAGCTCTTCAGCCATGGAATCAGAGGACAGGTCTTGTCCTGGATTGGAACCTGGCTAAACTGTAGGAAACAAAGAGTGGTAATAAACGGACATTTCTCTGGGTGGAAAGAGGTGAGAAGTGGCGTACCCCAAGGTTCAGTTTTGGGTCCGTTATTTTTAATTTATTCATTAATGAACAGGATGTAGGAGTGAATTCTGAGGTAGCAAAGTTTGCAGACGACACTAAATTGTTCAGGGTAGTTAAAAATGAAAATGATTGTAAAGAGCTCCAGAAAGATCTCTCCAAATTGAGTGAATGGGCAACAAAGTGGCAAATGCATTTTAACCTAAACAAGTGTAAAGTCATGCACATCGGGCAAAGAACCCCAAATACACTTATCAACTGATGGGATCAAAGCTTTCTGAGACAAACCAGGAAAGGGATCTTGGGGTTTTGGTGGACAGCTCAATGAAGATGTCAACCCAGTGCGCAGCAGCAGTGAAAAAGCAAATTCTATGCTTGGCATGATCAGGAAGGGAATCGAAAATAGGTCAGCAAATGTTGTATTGCCTCTCTACAAATCTATGGTGAGGCCACATCTGGAGTACTGTGTACAATTCTGGTCACCGCACCTCAAGAAGGATATAACGGAACTGGAAAAGGTACAAAGAAGGGCAACAAAAATGATCCAAGGGATGGAGCAGCTCCCTTATGAAATCAGGTTGCAATGCCTTGGTCTTTTCAGCCTTGAAAGACGGCGTTTAAGAGGTGACTTGATCGAAGTGTATAAAATCATGCATGGGATAGAAAAGGTGAATAAAGAAAAATATTTTCTCTGTCACACAACACTAGGACTAGGGGCACTCCCTAAAGCTCCAAGGTAGGAAAGTTAGGACTAATAAAGGGAAATATTTCTTCACCCAGAGGGTCATTGGGTTATGGAACTCACTTCCAGAGGAGGTTGTGACAGCTGGTCAGCCTGGACAGCTTCAAGGCAGGATTAGACAGATTCATGGATACCAAGGGAATCAGTAGTTACTGAAATGGACATCCAAGTGCCACCTCGGAGTTGGTTGAGGTAGGCAGGATTTCCCTGGGTACTGGTTGTGGGGGGTCGGGAGCAGGTCAGGGTTTTGCCCTCCCTTCTGCTCGAGATCCCATGTACAACTAGTGGGCCACTGTGTGACACAGAATGCTGGACTAGATGGGCTGAGGCCCGATTCAGCATGGCTCTTCTTATGTTCTTATGTTCTTAATGTGCTAAGCAACCCACAATATCTATTTGAAGGTCTTTATGCATCAATTAGGGTGTATTACCATAAACAACAGTGCTTCTTCTGATGATCATTGAAATGTTTCTTCCCAGGTACTTATTAGAACTGGTGGGAAGTTTTCTGATAAATTTGATTCATAAAGGACCCAAGATCATTTTAATGAAATAGATACTACAGCACTATATATATAGTCCATAGAGCTAATCAGAAGATCATGTAGGTCAAATGTGAAAGCTAACTATCTAATTCAAAGAGAAGGCAATCAAAATGTGCAATTACCTTCCCTCCCTCTATACACCTCCTAAGGTTCCCAACCCATGAATGGCCCAAGCAAGAAACACAAATAGGAGCAGGGTGAGAACTACATTTATCCAGCATCTTCCAATCCCTGTGCAAGCTGATTAACTGAGTGTCTATTTTAATAAGATTTTCAAAACCTTTGGTCTCCTATTTTTCTGATGCAGAGGGGGCACTAGAGCAGTGGTTCCCAACCTTTTTTGGACCATGCCCCACATAAGCATCTGTAAAATTCTGATCATTCCCACCCCTATGGCATAATTCTTATTATCTATGTGGAGGAATCCTTTTTAGTTAGCAACTTGATTGCACACTTTGTATTATTTTGTCATAAAGTGAAGCTAGTTTCAAAACTTTAACTTGTGGGTTTTCTGACATTACAGTCAATATCGTTTGGTGGTTAATGATATGTCAATGCACATTCTTTCTATGCTTATTAGCTATTCAAAAGGTTATTTCTCCTAAAAAAATAATGCAAGTATTTTAAGTAGCTAGCAGGACATCAGGAAAAATTTGCAGAATGTGAGATTTCTTTGCTCAAAGGCATAATCCATTTGAGAAATCTACATCAAATTCAGGGTAACTTAAGTGTGAATATGTGAGAATATCCTGTCATCCGATGTTAACTTTCTTGCAGCTGATAATTTTTCAAACAAAAATATTGACATACCTAGGAAAATAATAATTGTGCTTTGGAATTTTTCCCACAGATTTTTTTGCCACATTCATGTGCAGAACAAAATACAATTTTATAAATTTTGTATAGCTTATAATGTAAAAAGAACACTGAGAGGAGTGGGGAGTTTGGAATGAAAGTGGCCTCCCGTTTCTGTGTTCATGCATTCTCTAGGTCAGTGTTTCTCAACCTTTTTTGAGCCGAGGCACACTTTTGACATTTAAAAAATCCCAAGGCACACCACCAACTAAAATGAAACAAAATGACACTCTAACACAGTAATACATATATTTAACTGACCTTGAGTTTTGGAGTTGTAGTTCACCTACATCCAGAAAGCACTCTGGACTCAAACAATGTTGGATCAGGACCAAACTTGGCATGAATACTCAGTATGCCCAAATGTGAACACAGATGGAGTTCAGGGGAAATAGACCTTGACGTTTGGGAGTTGTAGTTCACCTACATTCAGAAAGCACTCTGGACTCAAACAATGTTGGATCAGGACCAAACTTGGCATGAATACTCAATATGCCCAAATGTGAACACAGATGGATGTTCAGGGGAAATAGACCTTGACGTTTGGGAGTTGTAGTTCACCTACATCCAGAAAGCACTCTGGACTCAAACAATGTTGGATCAGGACCAAACTTGGCATGAATACTCAATATGCCCAAAAGTGAACACAAATGGAGTTTGGGGGAAATTGACAGGGAGCCTGAGGGAACCGCAGCGAAGAGGAGGGGGAGGGGGAGGGGCGGGGGCAAACGGAGCAGGCGCCCCTGGGGCCTTGCCTTCTCCCAAACTGGTTTGGGAGAAGGCAAGTGTGGAGATTCGACGTTTACTTGTATTTCGCTGCCACCATTAATTTATTTAGGCTTGACCATTGACTTGTAAAGAGTGGTGAGGAGACTGGCAATCCAAATGAAGTCACGAAGAGAGAGTTTTGAATCAAAACTTAAATAGTTTATTTCACACAACTGGGCACAAAACTTGGTTTGATACTTAATATAACTCTTCCGAAGAGGCATGACTTAAAAAGGTTACAAAGGTTCTATTTGTAACTAATACACAGTTGCAATGTTTAACTATTGCTATCACTTAGACCAGCGTCTAGCAATCTCAAACATACAGGCACTTTTGTCTTCTAAAGGCACCTTGCCTCTATCTAGCCCTCAGGCTTTACACAAAACAGATTCCCCAGCCGAAGCTACACTCTCGCTTCGCTGACAGGAAAACTCTAACTGCTCTCTCTGCAGTTTCAATAACGTGATTCCTACTCCTCTCCTCAGAGCAGAATCTAACCGAACCTTCTGGCTTCACAGCCAGGCACCCCCTGACTCTCTCTAAGAATTCCGAGCTAGCCTTCTGGTTGGCTCCGCCCACCATCACCATGGCAACACATTCCCCCAGGAGGGAACTGCCTCCATTATCACCGTTAACCCTTTGTGGTCTGTCCATAACGTGACCACTTAATATAACACAAATAACCACCTCATCACAGCAAGGCCCCAGAGGTGGCTTCTCCGTTTGCCTGAGCCGTTCTCTCGCATGCGGGGGGCAGCTCGGGCAAACGGAGAAGCCACCTCTGGGCCCTTGCCTTCTCCCAAACAGCGGTTTGGGAAAAGGCAAGCCCCGAAATTGACTCCGTTTGCCCGAGCCTCTCTCGCATGCGGAGGGAGGCTCGGGCAACAGAGCAGGCGCCTCTGGGGCCCTGCCTTCTCCCAAACAGCGGTTTGGAAGAAGGCAAGCCTCGAGATTGGCTCCATTTCCCCAGTTCTCCCTCACAAGCAGAGCGAGAGCCTGGGGAACAGGCCCTGCCTGGGAGCCGGGTTTGGGCAGCTCGCCTCTTCCGCCAGGTTCCGCGGAAGACGCGAGCCGAGCTGGACAAACTCAGCTCCCAGGCAGGGCCTGGGCCCTGCGGGGAGCCATTTTCCCGCTTCGCGCCAGAATCCCGCCTCCTCCTCCTCCTCCTCCTCCTCCTCCTGTGGGCTCACTTCTGGGGGAGGAGGAGAGCCTGGCCTGGCCCCTCCCCTCCTGAGCCTCCCCTGCCTCTCCCCTGCCTCTCTAGGTCCTAGAGAGGGTTGTGTTCCCCACCCGCTGTCCTGCAATCGGCTGGTGTGCCGCTGGCAAACCTCGGAGGGGGAAGAAAGGCGGGGGGAAGAGGTTTTCTTGCGGCACACCAGCTGATTGCTCACGGCACACTAGTGTGCCGAGGCACAGCGGTTGACAATGACTGCTCTAGGTAACGTTGTGCTCTCACCACTCCTCTCTATTAGCTGGATTTGCTCTTCTCAATTGTCACCAGCTGACCGCTGTGTACATTCTGATTTTAATTTTTAAAATGAGTATGTCACAATATATTTTTATTATTATTATCATCTTAATTATACTCCACCTTCCTTGCTGAAGGGACTCATGGCAGCTAACACTTACACATGTTGATCAATTTAAAACAAAACAAATACAAAAAGAAAAATCAAATTAAACAATATTATGTGTATCAGATTAAAAATATAGTTAAAATACAATAAATAAAATTTATATGCATTTAAAACTCCCCATTCCCAGCCAAAAATAATCCTACCCACAACCTCCTCAGCACCGTGCCTCTTATCCTTCTCCAAATGCCTTTCTGCATACATACTGTAAGTGTATACGAAGCCCCTAGGATCATAAGAAATGAAAAAAATGTTAACAACTCAGTTGCAAATCACCCCCCTTAAAAATCAAATTACTCCCCTGTGTATGTGTGTGTATGTATGGGGTGCCCCACAATGGGAACCAGGGTGCTAGAACATCCTGCTTGCATTACTTTTTCTTAAATACCACACACCATTCCATCTATTCCACATAATATGGAAGCCATTGCCTCAGCCAGAGAGTGAGTTTGGACCACTCTTAAAGAGACATACAAAAAAGGAAGAATAAGAGACAAATGTGTTCAAAATGGCAAGGCTTTGAACTTGAAACTTGCAAAGTCATAATGAATAGCAGCATGCCTCTTAATCAGAGTTTGAGATGTTTCTGACAGTTGTGATTTGAATATGCAGAAACTCCAGTACAAAAATATAAAAATTCCATATCTATCTATCATCTATCTATCGAATTACTCCATCATCTACTTAATCTAAACTTCACCTTTCCTCATAAGAACTGTGTATAAACAACAATCTACACTGTTAACTTTTTCTCAAAGTTGCTCATCAATTTCAGGCTAAATCCAACTTTAGTCCTACCTAGAGCAGATCCATTGAGATTGATAGGATATATTATCAATTATTAGGACTCATTAATTACAAATAACTTAAATCCCATTGACTTAAAAATAACTTTAATAATTCAAGAATTACAGAAAGTCTGTGCATCTATACCAGGGGTTCTCAAACTGCTTCATGGGGCCCTTGGGGTTCCATGGGTGCTAGTAAGGGTCTCTACAGCACCATGATGCTTCCTGCCTCCTTCTCTTTCCTCCTCCCCCTCCTGAGAAATGCAAGGAAATTAAAGTTTTGAGCTGCCGGAAACAATAACAGCAATAGCAGCAGCAACAGTAGCGTCCTCCTGGGGCACAGACCCTTTCTCCCCTGCCTGCCTTGCTGCCAGACTCCTTTTCTCACAGTCCAAACTCTTCCCTCAGTTTTCTTTGATTCCAAAACCCTATTTCCTGCCCACCAGTTAGAGGGTGCTTTGTATTTTTTCTTGCATGGAAAAAGGTGGTTGGATTGGAATGCCTTTGGGTTTCTGCTATTATTATTGTTGTTATTATTATGAATAATAATACTACTTCCACAAAGTCTGGGTGGCCATCTGCTGTGGGTGCTTTGATTGTTCCTGTATGGCAGCAGGGAGTTGGACTGGTGGCCTCTGAGGACTTCTGCTGAAATTCTATTAAGTTTATGTTGGTTAAAATAGTTATCATTTTAAATATTGTATTGTTCTTCCATTCCTTTTTTTGCACTATGTGAAATAGTTAATACAAACTCTCTCCATCCATCTGCCACTGGCCCAGTCCATGCCTGATATACTGTATATACATTATATATAATATGATATATTGTATAATATATAAAGATTTCTTAGGGCTTCATGAGAAACTTTTGCTTCAAAAAGGGTTCAGCGGCTGAAAAGGTTTGAGAACCCCTGATCCACACTGTCAAATTAATGCAATTAATTCCACTTTAGCTGTCATGGCTCAATGCTATGAAATCCTGGGATTTGTAGTTTTATGAGGTCTTTAGCCCTCCCTTCCAAAGACTGCATCACCAAACTACAACTCTCAGGATTCCATAGAATTAAACCAAGGCAGTTAACGTGATCTCAGCCAGCTTTTATTCTGCAATGTAGATGCATCCCTAGTCACTCGTGTTTAATTCCCTACTGTGTTCTTATCCATAAAGTTTTTGTTGCTCTCTTTATTTTCAAATTTCACCACTTGCATAAAATCAAGGGTTGCTGGAGATGTAAGCGTTTACTTTAATTATTCTAAATACTGGGAGAGGCGGGAGTGCAGGGATACAGATACTGTTTTGTTCTTGACAGACGTTGACAGACCTTTCTACAATACAGGATTAATTCCTGTTATTATGCATTGTTCAGATTTTAGACTTTCCTAAATGAGTGCTTTCTGACACCACAAGCATTGATAGAATAAGTAAAAGCAAACAATAAAGTTTCTAAAAGCAGTCTCTCTTTCATGTCTCTCTTTCAACTTAAGAATATTTAGCACAACTTGAGCACTGCCTGCTGTTTGGGGACTATCTAACTTGATACATATGGAAATTTTTCAAAATCTAAACAAAGCCAAACTCCATACACCACAAATCAATTCAGGTAATAGAGCCAAACTGGTCAAGGAAGTAAGAAAAGAAAAGTACATCCCCCATCAAATTGCTAGTGTTTGTTTTCCTCTGTGAATTGCCCTTCTGTGGATTTGTGCACTGACCAGGAAAAGGATACAACTGAAAATGATCTTTTCATGTCCTTTTAAAATGATAAAAATAAGAAAGTCTCCAGGTGGTCTTTTTTCATAAATCTCTTTTAAGCTCAGGGCCTACCCTGTGTGGTGTACTGACAGGCTGACAATAAAGAAGTGCTTATGATGGTCCTAAGGGGGGTTGTTCTAAAGCTTTCCCCTACTGTTAAGCAGTAAATCAAGGGCTGACAGGATTCCTCACGTGCCATCTCCTGCCAGGGTGACATTAAATCTACACTATGTGCTCTAATATCTTTCGCCAGGATCAGAAGAACAGAGGAAACTCAGGCTATCATGATTCCAAGGACTTTGGGCAAAGGCAAGATCTACTTATTTCTCTATCTGTATTACTGCACTCATGCTATCTATCCATCTGTTTTCTATTTCATCTATCTATCTTTCTGTCTAATCCATCTGTATCTATCCTAACCTATCTATTTATGTATCTATCTCACATCACCAGCCTGAACATTTTAATGTCTTTTAATTTCAAACAAATTTATCTTAATTAAGTAAAGGTAAAGGTTTCCCCTGACATTAAGGGGTGGTGGTGCTCATTTCCATTTCTAAGCCGGTGTTGTCAGAAGACACCTCCAAGGTCCAGCATGACTGCATGGAGAGCCATTACTGAATTAGCTGAGGTGAAAACTAGATATGATACTGATTATTTGTGGTTTCTCAAAAGCCTTATGAAATAATTAGAAATAATTACCAAAGAGCTCAATGAACGGGAAGGCACCTCACCAAACTACAAATTCTAGGATTCCTTAGGATCGAGCATGAGTGATATTGCAGTGCTATAACTATGCAGTATGTTACACCAGTAAATGGTGTGATGATACTTTCTTGCAAGTCCCCTTTCACTCTCTGCCTGAACTGCAAATATTGCTCATGTGATTAACAGGAAGCACATACCAGGGGAATGTTACACAATAATATTATTATTATTATTAATAATAACTTTATTCTTATAACCCACCTGAAGGGACTGGAAGGCAAGCCCAGATTAAACAGAGAATTCAAGGTAAAAAATTAAAATACATAATAATATAATTCAAACAATTAAAACTGAGGCTGTAACAACATCATCCAAATACAACAATCAACATCACAAAACCAAAAAGTGGGCTTAATCTGAATTGCGAGGGAAGGGCAGGGTTTATGCAAAATGCAAGATAATAGGACCAGGTGCCGGAGAACAACAAATAAATTAAGGCTGGGAAAGGATAGTTGCAAGTTGAACTGTTATTTGAAGGCACATTGGAACAGCCAAGTTTTCAAGTCTTTACAGAATATGGACAAGGTAAGGGTTAATCTGGTTTCCTTGGAGAGGGAGTTCCAGAGCTGGGGGGCCACCACAGAGAATGCCCTCTCCCTTGTCCCCACCAACCATGCTTGTGATGGAGGCAGGAGCGAGAGAAAGCCCCCCGCCAGCCAATCTTAGAGCCCATACCTGTTCATAGGGAGTGATACAGTTATGAAAATAAGCAGGACCCAAACCATTTGTTACATGTCATCTTTCCTTACTAAACATTATGTAGGAAAATGTAGTTTCCTGTAGCACTTCTGTGATCAGCAAAAGAAAGAAAGATTTATGCTGTTTTAATAATATAATAGTTTCAATGTTCCAAAATGTAGCTATTTGCAAAAGCAAATAATGCAGCAAAGAGAAGCAAAACAGTAAAGGTAAGTGTTTGTTTCGATTACCATTTGTTTGCTTATGACCAAAGGTTCAGCAACATAAACATGTGATTCAGTGCAATCAATTTAAGATTAATTTCAGCAACTACTAAATTCAAAGTGAGAAATAGATGTTGATGCTTGCCTTTTCATGGTGCTGCTGGCAAGCTTAGATGCCAAGGCTGGTTTTATGATGGGGCTGCTTCTTTTAAGACATATCCAAGCTGAGGATTAACTGCAAAGAAGATGAAAGCACAGTAGATCTGTTGTGTTTTTTCAATGATCCTGCCCAAAGCTGTTATAATCCTTTTTGTCTCCCAATGAATGAAAAGGAATTTATCCAGCACCCACTTAAACTAGCTCTAAAGGGATGTTGAATGGCCACAGTGCTTAATTTGTTCTGGGATAAACATTTAATCCATTCATCTAAGTCAAAATCTTACACTACCCCCACTACCAGAATGATCACATAATTATAGCAATGAAATTGATATATTTTCCCCTCTGTTTTAGAGACATTTATGTCCTCTTGTTTGTGTGCATTTTTGGTATTTTCCAGTTTGGAAGTTCATGGACATTGACACTCACAAAAGGGAAACAGAAGAGGGATGGAAAAAAAGGCATCTTCTCTCCTTCCTTCTTTCGTTCTTTCGTTCTTTCGTCCTTTCGTCCTTTCATCCTTTTGTCCCTTCCTTCCTTCCTTCCTTCCTTCCTTCCTTCCCTCCCTCCCTCCTCCCCTCCCTCTCTCTCTCTCGGTGTCATCAGTATTTAACTCTGGCTGCTAATGTTAGTTGGTTAGCTAAAATGAGACATTCTTTGTCCTATCTTCATAATTATATAACAGTGAGTCCCCAATGTTGGTCCTTTGTGGGTTTTGGAACTTCAACTCCCAAAAGCCCCATCCAGTTTGGTCAAGACTCAGCAATTCTGGAAGCTGAAGTACAAAGTCGAAGGCTTTCATAGCTGGAATAACTGGAGTGTTGTGTGATTTCTGGGCTGTGTGGCCATGTTCTAGCAGCATTTTCTCCTGATGCTTCACCTGCCTCTGTGGTTGGCATCCTCAGAGGATCGCACACAACACTGAAGTACAAATGCCTGAAAAACTAAAGTTTTAGAATCATTATTCTATAATATTCTTGAGAAAGGCAGGGAATGTTGTACACATAGTAGACGGTCATAAATTATGACATAAATTATTAAACGTAATCTTGCTACTCTGATTTAACATAAAATTAATGGCAAAACCATATATTATATGGATCTTGGGCAGTCTGAATAAAGTCTGTCATTGATAATTGCAGTCCTACATATTTTTTCTTGTAAATAAAGAAAGGGATTAAGTGGTAAAACAGAAGAAATGTAAATACAGCTATAGGCTTTCATGGTAGAAGAGTAATGATTTTGTAGTACAGAAAACAACATATTATGTTTTTGAAGTTGGGGGTGGAAGAAAGAGTGAAATATAAGCAAGAGAAATAATACAGGAAATATTTTTCCCATGGTGAATTGGTTTATGAGATTTTCTGTGGCCCATTGGTTGTTGGGTTGCATATATGGATATTATATTAACCAAAATATTTGCTGCAGAGAATATCTCAATATGCCTAGTCAGGTGTCATTCTAATTTGTTTATTCAGCAAAAGGTGCAAGGGATAAACCCAGTTCCACTATGTTCTTATTTGTAAATGATAGTGTTTTCCATTTATTTTGAGCTCCAAATTGCCTTTGTAATGCAATGTGCATACTAAATAGTGGAATGCATCACTTATTCCAGCCCCCTGGTGGTGCAGCAGGTTAAACTGATGAGCTGCTGGACTTGCTGACCGAAAGGTTGGTGGTTCGAATCCGTGGAGTGGGGTGAGCTCTCACTGTTAGGCCCAGCTTCTGCCAACCTAGCAGTTCGATGAAAGGAGCCCCCAGTGGTGCAATTAGTTAAAACCTTGTGCCAGCAGAACTTAAGACTGACAGGTCGGAGGTTTGAATCTGGGGAGAGTGCAGATGAGCTCCCTCTGTTAGCTTTGGCTTTCGGGGACATGAGTGAAGCCTCCCACAAAGATAGTAAAACATCAAATATCCTGGCATCTCCTGGGCAACAT
This sequence comes from Anolis apletophallus, assembly GCA_030556195.1. Classification (NCBI taxonomy): domain Eukaryota; kingdom Metazoa; phylum Chordata; class Lepidosauria; order Squamata; family Anolidae; genus Anolis; species Anolis apletophallus. The sequence continues at coordinate 113,776,243 of JARBWK010000003.1, read as the reverse complement.
CCTTGCAGATGGCCAATTCTCGCACACCAGAAGCAATTTCTCAAGTCGCTCCTGACAAGAAAAAAATGTTTGAAAACATGCAAGTGTGAGTAGATCAATTGATACCACTTCTGTGGGAAGGTAACAGTGCTCCATGGAGTCATGCCAACCACATGACCTAGGAGGTGTCTGTGGACCATGGCTTAGAAATGGCTTAGAAATGGAGATGAGCACCACCCCCAGAGTCAAACACGGGGAAACCTCTCCCTTTCCCTTTTATCACTTATGCCATGGTCAATATTTTAAGGCCTGCGGCCCCCTAAGCTTTTTAATAAAAATAAAAATAATAAATAAATTAAATAATAATATTTTTAAAATTACCCACTTCTGGGTTCCAGAGCAAGTCGCGAAACCACGGAAGCCACACGGATTTTCGCTCTCAATGCGAGATCACGCCTGCGTTGAGAGCGAAATCCCGTGTGGCTTCCGTAGTCTTGCGATACTCCTGTTGCCGAAATCTCGGCTACTTAGTCCCTGCAGCCCATGCAGACGCGATTTGGACCTTCTCGGCTGCTGCCTCGGTCGGTCGTCGCCTCTGCTCGAGGTCCGGCTACTCCGGGATCCTGCGCGTTTGGGAAGGTAGGCTAACCTTTATGTTATTATTATGTAATTGTGTATGGATGCCCCTTATGTATTCCCTCCCTGCATTTCCCTTTAGTAAAAGATTATATTTGATTGTATGGATGCCCCTTATTAATTCCCTCCCTGCATTTCCCCTTAGTAAAAGATTATATTTGATTGTATGGATGCCCCTTATGTATTCCCACCCTGCATTTCCCCTTAGTAAAAGATTATATTTGATTGTATGGATGCCTCTTATGAATTGTAAGTAAATTGGAGCCGGGGAGGGGCAGGGGCGGGGGGCGGAGGCGGGGCGGATCCTTTGGCCCCCAGGTCATCAGTGACCGGAATTCAGGCCCCTGGGCTGGTAGAAGTTGGACAGCCCTGTTTTAAGGAATGCTACTGAATCAGCTTAATCTAAAGCCTACTGGAATGATAGGTATCCTGACTTATAATAATAATTATTATTATTATTTATACCCCGCCACCATCCCCCCAAGCGAACTCGGGGCGGCTTACAAGAGACCAGGTCCAACAATTACAACAAAGCAAATATACAACATAAAATACAGCAATAAATTATAATGACAATAATAATACCAAAAGCAATGCAAGTAAACACACAATTTAATATAAAATCGCAAAAAAAAATAACAACCCATATTTCCTTACCATCATTTAACTCTTAATTTGGGAGCTCTTATTGTTTGTTAGATATTGACTGAAAGACAGGCTAGAAAACTTGCAGTACATACAGACATAAAAAGACAAAGTGAAAACCAGGTGGAGATGAGAGTTACTGGGATTAATTCTGAATAAAAGTTTAACAATTATGACCTCATGCATTTTTACCACTGAAGTCACCTCCATTGTCTTCAATTCTACTTACTGTTTACTAAGAATATGACTGGAGACAGAGATTTAAATGCTAATCTTTAATGTTTTGGTAATTATACTAAAATATACTAAAAAATAGTGCATCTTTGATGTTGTCCTATCTCATAGGAAATCCTGAAGCACAGGAACAACATGTGTCTAAAGGTTTTAAACCCGGCATCCTGTAATTTTTACTAGATTAAGTTAGTCACTTGACATAAAAACAATGAAAAGAAGAAGCAACCGGCACCTTGACATATCATGTTCTTACATTGCATTCCTCTCCATTCACTGATTGTAAATTCCAATCTCAGCTCTGCCAGATAGATGTGAACTTAATGAACTGAAGTGACAGCTTTTTGCATCCTAGGTTAGGCAACTTGACAGCAAAGTGGTGTTTATGTATATGTCTGCAGATTATATATATGTGCCAGGAAACCAAATAAAAATTTGCAGCTCTGCTGGAGGTGCAATCAATAAAATTGCAGATATGCTTCTTAATTCAAAGCAACCTATTGGGAGTTCTTTTTGATGCATGATACAGTATAAAGGAAAGAACAAAATAGCTCACTAAAAATATTGCATATATCTCAATTACCATCAGCATTGTATTCTATTTGAATATGTTTTCAACAAATTGGTTAATAAATAAGGCAATTTCAGTGCAACTAAGAAATATCTCTCCATCTTCGGTTGCCTTAAATAAAGGAGCAGAAAGGAGATTCTTTTTAACCCCCTCCATGTATCTAAACTACCAAGCAGCAACACATGTAGAATTTTCTAGAAATTGCCCAAACTGTAAAAAAAAACCAAAAAAAACCCCCAAAACCATGAGCCTCCTTCTCTGTTCACAAGATAATAAACTACGGTATATTGAATGTATGAATATCGGTTTTTCCATGTTCCTCAATGGGGAGAAGATGGTATATGGACATTCTTGAGAATGCTTCACTCCAAGAAGAACTCTAGCAATATCAATGATACAATTATGTGAGATGTGCCTAATATGAAAATGAAACAATTGTTTTAATTGTTCTCTCTCTCTCATATATATGTGTGTGTGTGTGTGTGAAAGATTTATACTTGATTTTTAAAAATCATGGTTTTGAGTTATCAAAGTCTGAAATGGATAGTCAATTATGATGGATGAGTAATTGGTAAAATCTAATGGTTTTTTTATGGAAGATAAACAAATGAAAGACTGCATGACAAAATGTACTAGAAATTTTGAGTATAATACACAAATGGATCAGTGGACAAAATGTGGTCAAGAGATTTCAAATTAATTAGTAAAATTTAATGTATGGATGAAGTGTGACTTACAATTAAATAGAGAGAGGTATGATCTCATGAGGTAAATTAAATTTGCAAAAAGATGGTTGAAAATTATTTAATCTTCTATTGTATTAGTTGTAGTGTTTATTATAAAATTAAGTGATTTAGGTTATGTGTATATTTTATAGTTTATAGTATGTTTCTATTACAGGCTTTTTAAAAAAAAACTTTATATGTAGAATTTTACTCAGTAAAATCATTTGAAAAAAGAAGTAAGTAAAGAGGCTGCATTTATCAATTCCTTTGCCAAATATCCATATGACACTTATTTTCAATTACAACCTATACAGGAACAACCCAGTTTGTTAGATAGACAGAAGAACTAAGAAGTAAAGCTTCTCCAAAATTGCATTACTTCAGTCACTCTGAGGGCCCTTCCACAGAGCCCTATATCCCAGAATATCTAGACAGAAAATCCCACATTATCTGAATGGATGATGGTTGCCAGAGTGCTCCTGGCACATACGAATGACATGCCAGGAGAAAGGGGGGGGGCAGGAGCATCCCCCCCCCCCTTGTCCTGGCATGTCATTTCTATGTGTCAGAAAAACTCCAGCAGCCATCGCATGGAGGCAGGGTGAGTTCTTCTGCTTTTTATTGTGTTTAGAGGGGCTTGTGGGGAGGCGGTTAAGTGCACAATGTCTGGACACCCACCCAAAAAAGTGCGTACTTTCTGGGGTGAGTGTGGTCAGGGATGCTCCTGGGATAAAGCCCTGTCAGGAAAGGCCTCAGATAACCCAGTTCAAAGCAGATATTGTGGGATTTTCTGCCTTGATATTCTGGGATATAGGATTGTGTGGAAGGGCCTGAGCATGCAACAGTACATTTTGAAAAGATAAAAAGTCATGCAATGTTATCATCCCATATACATTGGAAGGTTTTCAAGTTATCTGTCCAAACATATCTCTCCTTACAAAACATCTAGAAATTTAAGATCTTCTGGGGAGGCCCTGCTCTCGGTCCTGCCATCCTCACAGATGTGGCTGGCAGGGAGGAGAGACAGGGCCTTCTCAGCGGTGGCCCCTCAGCTATGGAATGGCCTTCCGAGGGATATTAGATTGCCCCCCGCTCTCTTAAGATTTCGTAAAAAAGTTAAGACCTGGTTATTTGAACAGGCTTTTCCTGAAGTGTAGCTGATAACTCTGATCTCGGAATGGCTGGACAATGCAACTGGACAATGATTTGGTAATGAATTGCAGAGGATTTATGGTTTTATCATGTTTTTATATGTAATTGTAATTTTAACTATGTTTAATTGTTTTATCTGTTTTTATATTGTTTGCATCAAATTGTGCCGCTTTGTAAACCGCCATGAGTCGCCCTAGGGCTGAGAATGACAGTGTAGAAATGTAGTAAATAAATAAATAAAATGAAAGAGTGGCAGAAAGTTTTATATTTGTGAAGAACCAGTATAATACAGTGTGTTGAAGACTAAAGTATGATGCTGAAGATCAAGGTCCAAATCCCCACTCAGCCATGGAAACCCACTGAGCAAATCACACTCTCTCAATCTCAAAGTATGGCAAAGGCAAACCCCCTTTGATCAATTTTTGTTAAGAAAACCCCATGACAGGGTTGCCTTACAGCAAGTCTGCACAACCTGGGGCCCTCCAGGTATTTGGGCTGCCAATTCCCAGAAACCCTAGTTGGCTGTTCCAATACTCAGGCTTTCTGGGAGCTGAAGGCCAAAACACCTGGAGGGTCACAGGTTGTGTAGGTCTGCCTCAGAATCACCATAATTTGGAAATAACTTGAAGGCAGATATCAACAACAATGTTCATTTGCACATCTGCGATGGACCTATGTATCTATACTTGTACATTATAGAAGGGATGTATGCATTTAGACCAGAGCCCTAATTTTAAAAAAGACCCTGATTTCTCAGGACTTCCTCGCATACAATAAAATCAGCATTTCTACACATTTAAGAAACGGCAACCCACTGTGCCCTTCACATGACACAAGCTTCAACTTTGGGGGTAAGGTATTTTGCCATTTTCTCAATGATTCCTAAGCTGGTTGGCAATAAACTTATTTTTAAATTCCCCACATAGAGATGGGCAAAATTGCAATGTTCTTTGTGTGATATTAATCCCTGTTGCCTGCTTTTTGTTGCCCATTTGTAAATAAAATGATGATGCTGTGTGGGAGAGACGCTGAAATGCCCATTTCCCCAGATGGCTTGTGGAAAGGGTTAATTTAAAACCACTTCCTACAATCTGAGCTGATTTTTAAAAGATAAATAAAACCCTGGAGTGACAATGGTAGGAAATCTCAGTGCAAATGACTCCAGGGAAAGTGCCACCTTAAGAAAAGTACTTCTGTTTCAGTGGAAGGGTCTTAAGTGCAAATGACTCCAGGGAAAGTGCTGCCTTTAAAACAGTCTTGAAGGCAGTACTGCCTTACATGATACCTGTTTCAAAAAGTGTGCTGGTATCCTTGAATTGGAGGAGCCATCGCCTGCCTATATGAGGGGAACTAAGCAGATGGTTGAGTTAGATGCTGGAGGAGTTGATCTTAGTGTGATGGGAGTGAGTAAATTCTTCATATTCTTTAAAGACAGAACCCCATGAAACTCTACCCTTTCCCCCACTTTCCCTCATTTCCCCCCTGTTTTCTCCATCTCAATGTGATGAAGTCCTAAGAAAACTTAAAGGGATGTAAAATATGTTGCAAACTTATGAGGTAACATTAAATCCAGTCCGTGTCTGACTCTAGTGGTTGGTGCTCATCTCCATTTCTAAGCTGAAGAGCCAGTGTTGTCCATAGATACGTCCAAGGTCATGTGGCACCGTTACCTTCCCTCTGGAATGGTACCTATTGATCTACTCACATTTGCATGTTTTCAAACTGCTAGGTTGACAGAAGCTGGGGCTAACAGCGAGAACTCACACCGCTCCCCAGATTCAAATCTGTGACTTTTCGATCAGCAAGTTCATCACCTCAGTGGTTTAACCCACTATGCCACCAGAAGCTCCTTATGAATGAGCACATTTATGATAGTGTAGAAACTCTCCCTTACTTCAAAAGCAATAAGATTACCAGTATTCTTCTGTGTTTCATGCAACTAACTTCCTAGAAAAACATTTATGATTTCAGCCTTAATTTGTTTTTCCCTCGGCACACATAGTCTGGGTTGCAGTTCTGACCTGTGCTGGATTTCATCCTTCTGTTAGATAGTTAAGTAGCTGACACACAGTGATCTGTGCTTGCTGTTATTCTAACAGGACACAAAATTATCATTTCACAATCCTGAAGGTGAGCATATATATTCAGGAAACACACAAGCAGCACCCAGATAAAAATTGCCAACAGCAAGCAGTATGACTGAATCCAATTAAAATAATTGATTCAAATGCATCCTTATTCATTTCTATCCTAAATATTTTTATTCTCTACTTGCTCACTTCTAACTCATTCATCCTCTAGTTCAGTGGTTCCCAAACTTTTTTGGCCTACTGCCCCCTTTCCAGAATTTTTTTTACTCACTGCCCCCCTAGAAATGTCCAGATTTTCTATCAAACTTTGGAGCAAAGGGCAAGGCTTCATGAAATGATTTAAAGCCCAGATAAACATGTTGCAAATGAAACATCACAAATGTTGTGTATTAAGATGAGAGCACTTACAAGATAATGACTATTTAGTCCTTATAGACAAGATACTTGGGTGGGGGGCATTGCTTCTAAGTTCTGGACTCTCTCTCTCTCTCTCTCTCTCTCTCTCTCTCTCAAGTATCAATTCCACATCTAATTTAATTTTTGTGCATATTGGCCCCCAAAGTCAAAGGCTGGGGATTCCATAGTTGAAGAAAATTATGTAGAATCAAGAAAATCAAGATTACATTTTCACAATTATACTCAATGCTGAACTTCTTGTTGTTGTTGTTATGCCCTGCTTCATCTCTCCCAAAGGAGACACAAAGTGGCTTAAAATGAAAACAAACACATTAGCATATAATATAAAATATACAAATATGCAAACATTAAAAGAGAATTAAATATAAACAGTAGGCTTGTTTGATCAAAAAAAATGTTCAAAACTCGTTTCGGATGTAGGGGGCACTGGTGGTTCAGATCTAAAGTCAATTCTGATTTTCACAGAAAAAAAAGTTCAAAACTTTTCAAAACTTCAGAGACTTCCAAATCCTTCATTAATGGTTTCAAAGTGTTATTTCCTGTTTCATTGGGTGGTTTTTAATTTGAAAGCAGTTGTTTTATTCCAGAAAAGGGGGGGGGGGTCAAAGGGAAGAAATCCATCCACATTGGGTTAAACAGCTTCTCTCGTCCAGGACTGACACGGGAGAGAAAGGGAACCGAAGCAAAGCCATCCAAATTGGGTTTAAAAGCTGAATAATTTCTCTCACTGATTCATAAGAGAAATGGCGGAAAATGCTTTGAAATGGCAAGGATACTTCTGGGTTTCCAAATCACTTCGAAATTGCTTCAAAAAGGAATTTGATCTGAATTTATTCCAAATTACAAAGATTTTGATTGAAACTAACCATGCCTAATAAACAGTATTGAAAAGTTCACTGTTAGAATAACACATCTTAAAAGTAATTACGTCTAGCTATGCTTCTAAGCCCACCCATCCACTCAGTAGATAGTTATGGTTGTGGTTATTTTTAATGAATAGTTTCAACTTTTCTCATGCTTTTTATTTAAAAAATCTGATGCCTCTCCATATGTTCATGAAGTTTCAAAGGTGTTAGAATATCTCTTTGCACACCAAAACTAACACAAACATGTCTTTGACAACTTTAGTTCAATTACCAGCATGGAAAAAAGTTACTTCCACAAACCGATACATCCTAGTTCTTTTCTGTGACTCCTGAACAGAGTTGTGGTTCTCAATACTTCATCTAACCAGGCTTAAACCTCAGCATGTAAAGTTCTCAGCTCAAGACCTAGAGCCAATGACATTCAAAAATCTTTGAAACTTAGATGGAATGAGAAAACAAAAAGAAAACACACTTCACTTTTCTACCCACACACCTTCTATTTCTCCTATGCTTTACTTCTGAGTGACAGATACGTGGGGGCATAATGGGAAGAAGTGGTTTAAATATGTAAGATAATACATTTCTTCCAGTTTTAAAATATTGGAGTAATTCAGAAGAGTGTATGAGAACTACTTTGCGTGATATTTCCTTTTGTGGAAAATTAAAAAAATTATACTAGCTTGTAGCTCAAATAAATAAACATTGGGCGTAATGTTCAAAGTCTATTTCCAGACAGCTTTTATTGTGATACGCTCTGAGTGAAGCCAGAAGTTTTCATCTGTCGGTTTGGCTCCATATGTCATTCCTAACAGGATAATGACTTCACAAGCATGGCAAAGGCCAGACTCATTTTCTTTCCCTTGCTGAAGAGCTGCAGAGAAACGTTTGAAACCAAAAGTTGTCAAAGAATTCTAATTTGAGAAATCCCATAACAGGTTCAATCATTTTTATTTCAGGCTAATCTCTAGATACAAGAGTTTGGAACAGGCATTGTAATAAGGTTAAGATTATGTGCAATATGGTATGCAAATATTGCTGCTGGAGAGGGCATGGGATAAATAGCTAATCTACACTAATGATTATGTGACTCGAAAAGAACATTAAGCATAGATTTTAGACAGAAATAATGTCATGGCTCTGCAAATCTACTGATATTAGAGGATTATGTTTTGTACTTAGCAAAAAAAATCAGATTAAGTAAGTCTTTTGCACCCATGTTATAAGTAGCCTTTGCTTAACAAAAGGCATGTGTTTCTCCTGTTTGTGTATCAGTCTTTTCATGTAATTACTTATTCATGAAAGTACTCTGCATGTGCTGATGGTCAGCTAGTCAAATTGTGTGCATTTACCATCACGAAGTAGATTTATCATTCACCATCCATCAACAAAAGTAATCTGTTTTACTGGCAAACTCCTTAAAAAGGAAGAGGATTATATGTGTGTGTGTGTGTGCTGGTCAGTGACCGTAATAAAGTTTTGTTGTTGTTGTTGTTGTTCTAGTATATATATTCTCCCCCCCTCTCTCTACCAAGAAGAAGAATGGAAGTCAACCCATATATTTTTCCCTTTCTCTCTCTCTTTTTCTCCCATTCCCCCACCCCGTTTCTCCACCCCAATATCCAGCACCTAACCCCACCTATTTTTCTAGACCACTTTTCACTTTTTATTAAGGCTTTGTTATCACTGTATTTGAAAACTTCAATAAATATACGTTTAAAAAAACAAAAGTCATCTGTTGAACAACATTAAAGTCTGTACATAGTAATGGATGTACACAACCAGTTGGATGAAGACTTCAAGACCCCAAACATAGGATTTTTAGGCAGCTACTATGATACTCACTTGTCTCCTGTTGCTCTCAGTCCTCAGAAATGAAGTTGGTGACTGGGCTGGCAGCTGTCATCATTTGGCCCACCTAGATATACCCAGAATCTTCTGGTACAGCGTAAGGAATCTTACAAGAATTAAAACATAATAACTTTAAAGTTAATATTGTACATAATATAAAGGCTCTCTGCTGTCTACAAGGAGAGGCTATCAATTCTAACACATTTAGGAAAGGAGTTCCAGAGTCTGAGAAGAGCCATCAAGTCCATCAAGAGGTTCACTGGCCCCATGTGCCAGAAGATGTTTTTAATCTTATATGTAAGTGTCTGTCGAAAAGAGCTAATAGGGCTCTTATTTCATACCCTTCCAGCAACATAATCTCTGCCAGGTGTGGCCTTGAAGATGCACAGAGCTGGAAATGGGCCTTAGGTCACACCACACCAGCATGAACAGCCCTGGCTCGTGGACTAAAACAGGATATGATGAAATATCCACTGGACATTGGGACTGCTGAATCAGGGTGGATATGATGCAACCTCTGCTGGGCATTGCATGCCAGGGGGGGTTGGGCCTTTGAGGTGATGGACAGGTGATGGGGTGTGTTCTGTATATAAGCTATGTTTGTTCCCTTTGATGACAGTTCTGGCATCAAAGGTGTTATATCCCACAATAAATCTCGTTGGATCAAGTTGCCGTGTGCGTGTGCTCGCCGTGTGCTTGAGGGTTCTACAGACGAATTGTGGCGTTTCTCACAGAATGCCAGAACTCCACAGCCTATCGTAGAAGATTCTGTTGAGGGCTTGTGTAGCCATCCGCAATGTTGAAACCCTTCACAGGAGTGGAGTGGGTGAGTCCTGAGCAGTTCTGAGACGCGGATGAAGACGGTGCCGTGACGGGTGGATGGAGCATCCCTTTGGAGATGACTGCCTACAAGCTCTGCGGACCGTATGGGAAGGAGAGGACGGAAGTTGGCCTGTCCCAGCCTTCCTGGAAGGAGAGTGGCGAGAGAAGAGCCCAGGAAGTGCCCAGAGAAGCGGTTGGAAGTGCCTCCGCTCAGGTGGGCTATCGAGGGGCTGGAGTGGGACCCAGAGAAGCGGTTTGGAGTGCCTCCGCTCAGGTGGGATCCCGAATCCAGAGAAGCGGTATGGAGTGGCATGCCAGCTCAGGTGGACAAGCCCAGAGAAGTAGGAAGACAGAGGATGTTTTCTACTCAGCTGGGCTCCAGTGGAGTTAAATCCAGATAAATGGGAGTGCGGGGTGCTCGTGCTCCCATTCAGGTGGATTTCCGGGGAGCCAGAGGGACCAGAGAAACAACGTGGAAGAGAAGCACGTTCGTTCAGGTGGACCCGGTGCTGGCTCAAGGTGGACCAGGCAGCAGCAAGGAAGGTGCTGTGCAATCCTCCGTTTGGAACAGGGAGAGTTGGACCAGGAGGTGCAGAGAAGCTTTTGCGAGCTGCAAAAAGTTGAAGAAGGCCCTGTATTATGGAAGGTAGATGTGGGCACACTTCGGAGAAAAATGGATGCTTTGGAGGAGAGTCCGAAGAATGCAGGGAATGATGGTATGTCTCCCAGCCGAGGGAGGAAGGCCGTTACGATGATGCTCCGGAGGCCGAGTGTGCTGGTGAGAGAAGAAGACACCTTTGCCCTGGAGAAAGAGGCCCAGTCAGTTGCCTTGGAGACCGAGCTTCTTGAGAGAGGTACGGCAGAGGAATACAGTGTGGAGAAAGTTTTGCAATTTCCAAAAGTGGAAGGAGAGCAAGCTGCTGAGGAGATAATGCGGCAGCAAGATAAGCCTGGAATGCTTCTCTTCCTGGAAAGTGAAAATGCCAGTGAGGGGGAAGGGAGGCAGGAGGTTTCTCAGCTTATAGAAGAAGAGGATTGGCTCTCAGTGTTTTGATGACCTCCGAGGGAGAGCAACTTAAGCAACCAGATGTTCCCTTTGGCCGTTGCTTTCGTGTGGGTCGGAATCCTTTATGGCTGGCTTCCCAAGAGTGATGAGAGGAAAGGTGAAGTTGCTATTGAGGGGAGCGTCGCTGCCTTGATGTTGGCTGAGAAGGGAGAGCCATGGAACGCGGCCTTACCGGTGGAAGTGCCAATCAGTGGGTTGCTGACGAGTGTCAACAGGCAGATGTTCCCCAGGAGGAGCCGGTCGCAACGGGAGTGGTGGAGTTGTGGAGTTGCTAAATGGAGAAGATGTGTGTGGGGATTCCCATCCAGTAAGAGAGCCCCCTGAGGTGCGTCCAGTAATGGAGAAAGCTGCAGGAAGGGCGTGTGCTCGCCGTGTGCTTGAGGGTTCTACAGACGAATTGTGGCGTTTCTCACAGAAAATTGCAATCCCAGGCATGTCTCTGGGACACAATTATTCATTTTAAATCTATGTGGGTGGTTCCACAGACATTTCTTGAGACCTAAATAACTTTTTCTTTCAAAATTGGAAGTAATAATTTTCCCACTTTTGATTTAGTAAAGATGATCTGGGACAGCCCAAGAAGAACAAGAGAAGGGGCTAGAAATAGAGGCCCCTTCCAAACAGCTGAGCAAAATCCCACTGTGATGAGGTGGATATTTATGTGTAAATGCATGTGCTGTATGTTGATCACATGTTTGTTTATATGGTTTAGAAGGGACATTTGTATTTGAAATGGGGTTGAATGTTAGACAGACCCTGGAGGGTTGACTATGATAGTAAAGGCATTTCCCCTCTTAGGGAAATGTGTTGTCATAGTAACAGTGGGCGGAGCCAGCCAAGGCTAGCTTTAGAATGTTGAGTTTAAAAAATGACCGTTAGCCAGCGGCTGTGAGCAGAGTGGGGGCTGAGAGCTCAGAGAGAGCAGTTGTGTTTAGACTGAAGCAGGTTTGGTACTTTTCCGAGCAAAAAGTACAGTCAGAGAGTGATGCTACTTGCGCGTCAACTCTGAAAAAGAGGGTTTTGGTGTCTGGAATCAATCAGGCACATGTTATGGAAGACTAACACCCTGATTAAATGCATTTTAATCCACTCTGTGCCAAGTTATACCATATATGCTAGATGAGTGGGAATACAGTGCAGTTTGAGCTATGAAAGTTAATGGGATTCTTAATGTGAATGGGAAACACCATTGCGCATGGCAAAAGTCCTACCTTCTCTGCTGGCAGGAAGCCCGGAACTAAAGTTGCAAAGAAAAGAACAGAGAGAGGCTCCATATTGATAGCTTGCACTGTGAGAAAGAATGTTTATAGAAGGCCATTGTTCTCATTTTAGTAATGACAGAGAAATGATGTAAATGATTTGAATGATGTTTATTGGATTAATGGAATGTCATGTAACAACAGTAATCACCAGCCAATTATGATTGTTTTAACCATGAAGAAGGGGTGGGTTTAACTGACTGGAATCCATTACGAGTATAAATGCCTTTGTATGAAATGTATCGGGGTCCTTTGCCCCTACCTGCAGCTGTGTTCTGCTGGCAAATACCCACCAGCTGGTGAGAGAAAATAAACCTTTTTGTTTTTCATCCTACTT